>QAOA01007186.1:31600-52963 GCA_003255065.1 Cercis canadensis | reverse complement strand
TATCAAATATTTCAAATTTCCCAAGGATGATGGTATTTGACCAGTAAGAATGTTTGTACCAAGGTATATGTTAGTTAGGTTCTTTAATGTCCCCAATTTGGGAGGAATTGAACCGGTCAACATGTTCCAACTAAGATCTAATGACTCCAAATTCCTTAAATTCTCTATTTCTGCAAAAATAGGACCACTTAAATTGTTAGCACTCAGATCCAAGATCAACAAATTTGTTAAATTTCCTATTTGTGGAGGTATGAAACCAACAATGTGATTGTGAGAAAGACAAAGCTCCACAAGTTGAGTAAGATTAGAGAAAGTGCTAGGTAACTCGCCTGTTAATTGGTTGTTGGATAGGTCGAGATATGTGAGCTTCTGGAGAGTACCTATCTGGGCAGGAATGCTTCCCTGCAGCCCCATTCCAGCAAGATCCAACTGGACTAAATTAGGAAATGCAGTTAAGTTGATATCCCCTAACTCAATTTCATAACGTTCTGTATACAGCCAGTAAATCCCTGTAATGCTTCCAGCCTCATTGCATCTAATACCATTCCAATTGCAACGGTTTGAGATATTGAGTCTAGTGTCCCACCACTGGCTATGACGCAAAGCATTTGCCTCCTCATTCGTGGATGACGAATTTGGCTTTGCTGCAGTAGCATTATGGAACATGGCAACGGCGTCCCATAAGAGTAATACTACCAATATCAAAATGATGGAATTATTGGAGAATGCCATCTCTACCTAAAGCTTGTTGATATTCACTTTGCTTGTGTTCTTGCAATGACTTGTTAGGCTTCAAGTGGAGACTTTATAATAGTAAAGATGAGCTATAGTCAAGGTCAATGTTATTTTACAAGTTCTTAGTCAGCCAATCTGAGTTAAGTGGCCAAAAACATATTTCAAAGAAACTGTCCCCACGCGGTATGGACAACTTTCTTTGAAATTTCAAGGCATGATCTCTACTCTTCCACCAGTGAAATACTCCTTTCCAGTTCACTTACCAGTCTTTGCCTGCTATTGAATGGTAGGTAATGATAATCAATTATTTGCTGGAGTGGAAAATATGTGCCACTTAGTTTATTTTTGAAAGATTGATTCTTTAATCATCAACTGGTGAATTGAAATGTCATGAAAAGGTAGCAGGAATGGTGGCTTGGGAACGAGAAACTCCTCAGACACTTCTTTGATCGATGGCCGAGATCTTGGATTAGTATATAGGAATGACAAAGCAAGTGTCAACACCAGAACCACATCTCGGGCTCTTTCCCAAAGAAGGGAAGAGGGAGACGTGAGTCCAACACATCTTTCAAGAACAAATTTAGACACTACAATAAGCACCCATGCCAATGCAGTACCTGATATCAAAGTCTTTCGTTGCCTGAATAATATCTTCATTTACTATTTTATCAACATAGTTCCATATTTGAAAAAAGTCCCCATTCTTTGTATGTCTTCCCTCAGACTTGATATTTTTAGCAACATAATGAAAACTGAACCTGGCCCGAATGATAAGGAGGACAAAGAAACTTGTAATGAAAACAGTGATCCAACATCAAATTCTCCAAATTCTATCCCTGGAAAAAATGGACCAAATTAAATTATTGAAATTCAAATCTAGGGTGAAAATACTTATTAAATATGCTACTTCTTGAGAAATGAAACCAAACAATTGATTGTTACAATACTAGAAAATAATATCCCTTAGCATGAAATTATATCATTTGAAAATAATAAAAAGAAAAGAAAAGAAAACAATATCATAAACCTACGTAAAATTGACCGATATTACTCAAAGACTCTAACTTGTAAGATAGGCAGGAATTGACTGTGGAAATGAAAATGCTCATATGTGACAATTCAGAAAATGATTCAGTTCCCATTCATAAAATGGTCCCAAACTTGTGGTCCATTACCTGCAGTTCTTAGTCAGTCAATGTAAGTATTATTTAAGCACCAAAAATTAGAAGTGTTTGTTTGGTACACGGAATGGTGATTTTATTCCATGCTCTATTTTGTGAAATAAGCATTTCAATATTTGGTAGCAAAATATATATATATTCCAAACTTGATTCCATAGAAGCGGGAATCAACATTCCCATCTTGAGAAATAGGATTGCTCATTTCATGCTCTATTCTGATTCTATGATTTTCATTCTATAAATCAAATGAGCCAATGTCAACTGTCAAGCCCAAGAGCTTTTAAGCTACTCCATGTGGGATTTTATCCCACATGGAAGTTCAATGACTCTAGGATGGAACAAATTTCTAATTTTGGTACCATTATAAAGATTTTGAAAAAATGAGTCATAAGGTATGGGTCATTTCCTCAAACTATTGATAGATTTGAGTTTGATAAATTTAAAGAAAACAAAATATTTTAATCTATTTTTCCTATATTACTCCATGTATATGTATTTTACAAAGAACTAATTGTTTTGACACATATTAATGACCTAATTTTTAAAATATTTGCGATGGAACCAAAATTAAAAGTGTGTTCGACCCCAATATCATTAAAGTACTCCCATATGAGGTAAAAACCTACATGGGGTAGCTTAGAAGCTCCCGTCCCCTCACTGAAACCCAACAGATACACATAGTTCTCCTTCCTATAGTTGATAGTTTTTTTTTTTTTTTTGTTACTAAAGATAATGTTAGATTCCTTTTATTAAAAGTGAAAGAGAATAATATTAATGAAAAGTCAACAGTCAATCAATCTACTTACATCAAATTAATCACTACGAAAGTTCACATCTTGGAGGCCAGAGTAATGATCAAGTCGGTCAATGCAGGTACCATATAGACATGGAAAATTAGAAATATAAAAACGATATTTGATTGGAATAAATTGTTTGACCTTTGTTTCGAGAGTGATATGAGATTATAATTACCCTTATAGATAAGTGGATTTAGACAATGGCCACCTTTGAATTAATTAATCCTAGTAAAATTTCATGACCAAATAACAGTCCTCTCGGAAATTAATAGCATATCACTCTGGAGTTTCAAACAATTTATATCTTGCAACTTCATTGAAGTACTCATAGCAAGTTTAGAAATGGCAGTGATGTGAAATTATCAGAAATATATAATTAAGGATTATTAGGTTGTAAACCTACCAAAATTTTCTTTAATGAGCATGGAAGTCAATACTCTTAGATGAGATAAACTTCTTAGAAGATGACTCTATTTCACGTTCATGATTGCTGTCTCAATCTTGGTCTTTACTTTGACATACATTTGCCGTTTCCAATAAGTTGTTACTCAATCAAACCTCTTGTAGCCAATTGCTGTCAAATGAGAAGTCATAGGTAGGCCCATTTTAATGACGTGTTACTGTGGGAAAGGGAATTTAAATGTATTGAGAAAAGTAATAGAAAGTCATGGTTTGGTACCAGAAAATGGGAAAAGAAAAGCTTATGGTGCATGAAGTTAATGCTGCCAGTAGTTTCTAAGAAGTAGGAAAATTAGCAAATTCAAATAACTTCATTCTTTTTTCTAACCTGATGATATGTTGAATTTTTGAAATTTTTACATCAAAGAAAGTCACACATTTGTTTTATTTGATTCTGAAATTAAATATTTCTCAGTCTTGCTCATCTTCTGTGCTATAATCAGTAACTTCCCATTCATCAATGTTCTCTTTTGCGGCTATATTTTCATTTCAAAATTTTCACCACCATCAAGTGATCATTTATAGTAAAACAATGTTCTGTAGGACAACAATCTGTTAAATCTGTTATCATTTCACAAATTAGAAGTTAATGTCAAGCAAAACAGATCCCCTTCTAAGCTCTTGGCACCAAATATTTGGAAGTGAAGTAGATTTCTTTCATTAAAAGAAAGTGAAATACAAGTATACAACCACATTAAGAGAAATACTCCAACAATGTAAATGACTTTCCTGAGTTTCTCTTAATTGTTGTCTACAAGATATATTTCTTCATTCATCAGTTGGTGGATTGATATCTCATAAAAAGACACAACCAAAGATGGCTTTGAAACTGAAAGTTGCTGAGCCACTTGCTTCATTGATGGTCGGAGTTTTGGTGTGTATTGCACACAAGCTAATGCTAGTGTTGTCACAAGAATCACATCCTGAGTTTCCTTTTGGAGGAAAGGAAGACGGAGACGTTGATCTATGACATCTTTTAGCATCATATTCAGAGTACAAGGCTTTGACAACATGGAAATTAGCTCACCTGGATGCTTTCCCATTATAGTTTCTAATGCCACCACTCCAAAGCTGTAAACATCACATTTCTCCGTGACAGTCAATGTATATGCAAGTTCTGTAATGACCCAATAAATTAATTTAATAAAATAAAATCAATTCAATAAGGATAAATTAAGCAGAGTTGGAAAAAGAAAAATAAGCAGAGTTGGAAAAAGAAAAAAAGAAAAAGAAGCTTACCAGGGGCAACATATCCATAAGTGCCAACTAATAGAGTTTGATTGGAGGAATCAGGATCAAGGAATCTAGCTGTGCCAAAGTCTGAGACAAAAGCTTCCATTTCCAGGTTCAGCAAAACATTGTTACTTGTGATGTCTCTATGAATAATAGTTGGGGTGCAATCGTGATGCATGTATGCCAAAGCATGTGCTATTCCTTTGATGATATTCACCCTCTTACCCCAATTCAACTGTTGGGCTTCAGCATCATTACTCAAGGCACAAAATAGACTTCCTCTTTCCATGTATTCATAGATCAAAAACATACACCTGTTGTGCACACAAAAACCATGAAACTTCACAATGTTTCGATGACGAATTTTTGTCAACATCTTGATCTCATTGCGAAAACTCTCAGCAAATCTTGGGTTTTGAGATTCCTTCGTATGGAGTTTCTTTAGTGCAACAATTCTACCCGTGAGTAGGTTTGCTTTGTAGACACTACCATAGCCACCCGTGCCAATGCAGTACTTGATATCAAAGTCTTCTGTTGCTTCAATGATATCTTCAAATGCAATTTTACCATCATAGTTCCATATGGAGAACAAGTCTCCATTCTTTGCTACTTTCTTTGCTACTTTTTTGTCAAATTTGGCTTTCCTATGCATATATCGAGAAACTAGTATAGCCCCGACAAATAGAATGACAAAGAAAGTGGTGATGGGAAGAATAATCTCCATGTAATGCTTTCCACTGGTAGGTGAGGTGTCAGAGGTAGGGACTTCATGTTGTGAACAAGAAACATTTTTCCATGGATCTATTAACCCCTTATTACCGTGGAAGCTATCTTGAGAAAGAGAGCAATGAAGTTCTTTCGGGAGATAGCCACTGAGGGAATTGTATGACAAGTTGATATGATTCAGCTTACCAACAAGTTCTTTAGGTATGTTTCCAACGAGATTATTGTAGCTAAGATCCAAGGTCAACAAATTTATTAAATTTCCTATTTGTGGAGGTATGAAACCACAAATGTGATTGTGAGAAAGATGAAGCTCCACAAGTTGAGTAAGATTAGAAAAAGTGCAAGGTATCTTACCTGTTAATTGGTTGTTGGATAGGTTGAGATGTGTGAGCTTCCCCAGAGTATCTATCTGGGCAGGAATGCTTCCCTGCAGCCCCATTCCAGCAAGATCCAAATGGAGTAAATTAGGAAATGAAGTTAAATTGATATCCCGTAACTCAATTCTTTTCCTAGTTGGATAAAAGTCATATGCCCCGGAAATCTGTGTAATGCTTCCAGCTTCATTGCATTTAATACCATACCAATTGCAAGGGTTAGAGCTATTGAATGGGTTATAACTAGTGTTCCACCACTGCTGGGTGATCTGACGCCAAGCATTTGCCTCCTCATTCGTAAATGACGAATTTGGCTTTGCTGCAGTAGCATTATGGAACATGGCAACGGCGTCCCATAAGCGTAATACTACCAATATCAAAATGATGGAATTATTGGAGAATACCATCTATTCTACTACCTAAAGCTTGTTGATATTCACTTTGCTTGTGTTCTTGCAATGACTTGTTAGGCTTCAAGTGGAGACTTTATAATAGGAAAGATGAGCTATAGTCACGGTCAATGTTATTTTACAAGTTCTTAGTCAGCTAATCTGAGTTAAGTGGCAAAAAACATATTTCAAAGAAACTGTCCCCACGCGGTATGGGCAACTTTCTTTGAAATTTCCAGGCATGATCTCAACTCTTTCACCAGTGAAATACTCCTTCCAAACTTGATCCCATTGAAGCAGGAATCAACATTCACATCTTGAGAAATGGGATTGCTCATTTCATGCTCTATTATATGCAATTAATGCAATACTTTTTTAAAAAATATCCCACATGGAAGTTCAATGACTCTAGGATGGAACAAATTTCTAATTTTGGTACCATTATAAAGATTTTGAAAAAATGAGTCACAAGGTATGGGTCATTTCCTCAAACTATTGATAGATTTGAGTTTGATAAATTTAAAGAAAACAAAATATTTTAACCTATTTTTCCTATATTACTCCATGTATATGTATTTTACAATGAACTAATTGTTTTGACACATATTAATGACCTAGTTTTTAAAATATTTGCGATGGAATCAAAATTAAAAGTGTGTTCCACCCCAATATCATTAAAGTACTCCCATATGAGGTAAAAACCTACATGGGGTAGCTTAGAAGCTCCCGTCCCCTCACTGAAACCCAACAGATACACATAGTTCTCCTTCCTATAGTTGATAGTGTTTTTTTTATTTTTGTTACTAAAGATAATGTTAGATTCCTTTTATTAAAAGTGAAAGAGAATAATATTAATGAAAAGTCAACAGTCAATCAATCTACTTACATCAAATTAATCACTACGAAAGTTCACATCTTGGAGGCCAGAGTAATGATCAAGTCGGTCAATGCAGGTACCATATAGGCATGGAAAATTAGAAATATAAAAACGATATTTGATTGGAATAAATTGTTTGACCTTTGTTTCGAGAGTGATATGAGATTATAATTACCCTTATAGATAAGTGGATTTAGNAATGTTAGATTCCTTTTATTAAAAGTGAAAGAGAATAATATTAATCAAAAGTCAACAGTCAATCAATCCACATTCATCAAATTAATCACTACGAAAGTTCACATCTTGGAGGCCAGAGTAATGATCAATTCAGTCAATGCAGGTACCATATAGGCATGGAAATTAGAAATTGAAAAACGATATTTGATGGAATAAATTGTTCAAGCTTTGTTTCGAGAGTGATATGAGATTATAATTACCCTTATAGATAAGTGAATTAATTAATCCTAGTAAAATTTCATGACCAAATAACAGTGCTCTCGGAAATTAATGTTACATAACACTAACCGAAGCATATCACTCTAGCTTAACACTCTGGAGTTTCATACAATTTATATCTTGCAACTTCATTGTAGTACTCATAACAACTTTAGAAATGGCAGTGATGTGAAATTATCAGAAATATATAATTAAGGATTATTAGGTTATAAGCCTACCAAAATTTTCTTTGATGAGCATGGAAGTCAATATTCTTGGACGAGAGAAACCTCTTAGAAGATGACTCTATTTCACGTTCATGATTGCTGTCTCAATCTTGGTCTCTACTTTGACATACATTTGCCGTTTCCAATAAGTTGTTACTCAATCAAACCTCTTGTAGCCAATTACTGTCAAATGAGAAGTCACATGTATCCATATTGAAAGACTGAAATACATGTAGGCCCCTTTTAATGAGGTGTTACTGTGGGAAAGGGAATTTAAATGTATTAAGAAAAGTAATAGAAAGAAAAACACTATTACTATCAAGAATTAATGAGAAGAAAGCCCTCTCCTCTAAGGAACATAGGGTTGAAGTGATTGTAAAATCTACAATGTTTCTACACGATTATAATTCCAAGTCGCAATTTAGAAGCATATTGAGAAGTTTCATATTCATAAGCTGGTCCTAAACTTGGGCTTCAAAGTAGCATAATATTGCCGTTACCTCAAGTAAGTGCTCAAGTTTTCATTTCTGAAGTCTACTTCAGTTGTCTCTAGCTCAATTCTTCTAGTCAATGTTCTCTTTTCCTAGGGGCAACATCAACGGCTATAGACATCTTAGACTTCATTTTTTACTAGGGGCTTATTCATATAAGTAGAAATTACTACTAACATGTTACACCATCACTAGAGTAATATATAAGTGAAATAGAAATTTACTTTCGTGAATCAAATCATTTAAACTATTGTGCTAATATCTTATAGTTCCTTATGACATGTCAAATACTATCGTTAGTTTTTTCACAATTTATGTAAGGTTGAACCAAAATAAAATTTTGAGATTTTATAAGGACTCAATTGAATAGAAAAATAGTACAATAACAAAAATAAAAATTGTTGTAACCTTCTGGACCCAAATCATAATTTAGACATACCATGTTTTACAAATTCTTAGTCAGCCTTTCCGAGTTAAGTGGCCAAAAATATATTTTCAAATAATATTTTCAAACAAATTTTAAGTTTACAATACACTTCTAGTTCATAAACTTCCTTATCTTTCACCCCTAAAGGGAGGAAGGAAAGCCCCTTTGAAAGGATAACCAGAATCTACAAGATAGAAAGATCCTAAACCAGTGGTTGATTATTAATTAAAAAACATGATAAACATGTAATTCTTAAGAAAANGGTCATGTGGCTGGTTCTGGTACCATGCATTGGTTTGTTCTTAGTTACCATTTGTTCACTCCTAAAGACTGCAAGAATTAGGTTTAAAACTCCTGGTTGCTTCTGGTAAGTGTTAAGCGTTTCTACCTATTCCAATTTCATCTTTAATTGCCACAATGGTTATCACAAGATAATTCTTGGGAATTAAAGGTTGTGCTTATGAATATGTGGTGCATGGAACTTGAAGATGCCTGTGTTGTCGGCTATGTCGGCATGTCACGTGGGATTGGAGGTGGGGTTACGGTGTTAGTATTTTCACAAACACAGCATGTGAGTTTAAACCGGGTGTGTCAATGCTGGACTCCAATGCCTAAGTTAATATTGTGCTGAGTTGGTGAAGTACAATAAATGAGAATGAGTAAAAAAAAAAAAAGTATGTATACTTGCAAGAGGAGTGGCTTGGACTTGGCATTATTAGGCTCCATTAGGCCTTAAGGTGCAGGTGAGCTTAAGCCGGGGTGTCAACACCCAGACTCCAATGCCCAAGTTAGTATTGTGCTGAGTTAGTTAAGTACAATAAATGAGGATGTGTAAAAAACATCTACATACCTGCAAGAGGAGTGCTTGGACTTGACATTATTAGGCTCCATTGGGCCTTAAGGATTTATGAATAAGTATTGGGTAACTACAAAACTGATTAGGAGAAGCAAAATCTTTGAGTTCTTTCTTATTGTAGAATAGTTAGTAGCATTAATGACTTATGAAAATCTCCATGCTATTTTGCATCAATGTGAAATCTTGCTGCAATATTTAGACCAAGTCCCTTGTCCAAAAGGGCCATTCATTGTTCAACTATCCTGCATTCTAAATGGTTAACTCCTATATTACTTGAAAGAGAGATTCTTTTTTACATTTTGCCCATATAACTTGAATATGTTTTATGCTCTTCCATATCATTATCCTGTTTACTTGGCTTCAGTAAGAAGCTGATCAGAAGAGCTTAGTTCTAAAACTTCTCAAGAACAAGAGGCATGCAATAGTGAGGTAATCCCATGAAGAGCAGCTAATTAAAGATGAAAGCTTAGCTGCAGCCTATGAATTGTTAGATCAGTACTGTGAATTGATCCTTGTTCACCTCTCCTATATCCTAAAGCACAAGTAACAGATGCAATGATCCATTTATCCAAAACAATTTTTTTTTCCTCTTTAATTCAACTTCTTAAAGCAAATAATCTGTCTCTAATTGTTAAAGTTGCCAGAAACATCGGGATTCTCCAAATGATATTAATGAACCAGTTTCTGGTTTTGGACGCCCACATGTTGACTACGTAAAATTGAGGCATTGCTTGGTTGGGTTTAGTTATTGATTGTGTGAATTATTAATTCATGGGTGACTTCATCCCTCATTGCCTCTTTGAGGTTCTTAAATCTGCTAGCCTAAGTCAATTTTATGCTTCCAAAGAAATTTATGGCAGGATTTTTTTTCACACGTTTTAGATTAAAATTGTGTAAAAAAAATAAAAAAGAAAAAAGAGTTGATACTTGAAATCCATTCAATGAACTATCTTTTGTAACCGGTTACCGAGTAAAATTGAGATTCGAAAAATAATTTATCAACCATAAAATTTGCAGTTAAGAAATCAGCAGTTAACATAGCTAATTTAATACTTTATTTGGGCTTCTTCACCTCAACTCATTATTGAAGAAAATCTCCCCTTATTTGACTCAAGCCAATGTTTATTTTTATTGACAGCTATTCTCCTTTTCACCCGAAATTCAAAACAAAATAGTTAATTCAGCAGCGTCCAAGCTTTTGGACAACCTATCCAATTCTCTTTACTGAAAGTTTGCAGTCCAGAGACATTTTCTCCAACCTATCCATGTACAGACTAGCTATGAGTATAAAATTGCCCTTCTTGCTGCAAAACCAGCTACGAGCAGCCCTGAACGCAGGTCCAAGAGAAGCTGAATCTGTTATAAGTTAAATAGTTATTACTTGTTTATACTCATTATTAGCACTAAGCCCAAATATCCTATATAGGTCCAACACTGTCCAACTCACCCCTTGAGAATCCTACTCCCTGCACCACTATAAATATGAGGCTTTTATAGGTATGTACACTTTTTAGACACTCTACATGACTCTATCTCTAACTCATTGTATTTGCTAACTTGGGCATTGGAGTCCGGGTTTTTCCAACTCGACTTTTGAGTTCATGTGCCTTATTGTTTAGGTATCCTACTTGACCTCCAACCTTATTGTACACCAAACTTTTTCATGTTATATATAAAATTATTCTTAAGTTTTTACTTAATAATTTAAGTTTTATAAGAGATAATTTCTTGACATAGTATCAGAGCCTCTTTGACCAAACGATTAAGAAATCGAATCTCTTTGCCCCACTATCTCAATTAAATTAAAATTTCAACACAAAGTATAAGTGAGCATATGTTTTGTCCACCCTTTAACCCTCATCCTAACTTGGGCAATGACATTACCCTTCAATAGGAGAGAGGTAAGATAGCTAAGATTATACATCTTAACCTACATTTTTATATGAGGTTTTCTCCAATTTTCCTTTTTTTTTTTTCAATTTTCTCCTATGCTGATTGTATAGTATCAGAGAGAGGGGTAGAACAAAGTGACAAGCATCTGACCTTCCATTTTCAAACAACTGCAACACTTGCTTTTGCAATTTCATAGAGCCAACTCATTAACCAAACGTGTCATTTAACACCAAACATAAAAGCTAAAATAAACTTAATGTTGACTCACCAGGGGGAACAACCCAAAATCTAGCAAACCCTCACCTGAACTCCTCTTACAAATTATATGCGGTAATCAAGTTAACACAGGACATCATACCCTTCAAATAAAATATCATACTTGTGGCCAATGGCAACATGAATTTTCTTCAATATGAAGGTAATTGAACACGAAAGAAAAAAGTGCCAACTAGGAGTTAAAAAAATTATCTTGTGGGACTCCATTGTCATAAATGGTTNTTGGTTAAAAGGGCACAGAAAGATGCAAGGAAAAGGTAATAAATTTCGTTTCGTTTCGTCCGAAACCCATGAAATATTTTGGTTTTGTGAGAGACCGACACGAAACACCTATCCAATATGGAAATTCCACTGATTCGATCGAAATCTTAAAGTGTCCAAGAATTTCGACCGAAATGAAGAAATTTCGCTCCGTTTCGGAACGAATCAGGAATCACGGCCAAGTTGGAACTCGGAGATTCACATCCCAAAACCCATAATTAATAAAACAACAACTCCAGTGAAAACTCTAAAGTGTGAACTGTAAACTCCAGCAAAAAAGAAAATTTCAGATTTTGTTGACAAAATCTTAGTACACTCAGAAAAGGAATGGAGAAAAGGAACGAACCAACGAGAAAGGCCAAAGTTGTAGAACACGTACAGCAATGAAAATTGAAACAGAGTAATGGCGGTTCTTACACGAAGGACCCTGTAGGTGGCCTTGGCTTAGGCTCCAATGTCTGGACTCTAACGAAGCGAGGTTTTGGGAAGGGAAGACAAAGGTCAAGGGTGGATGGTTAGCACTGGTAGGCTGGTGGCTGAGCTTTCTTCAGCTGCCTTCTGCTCTCAGTTCCCGAGTCTCTCTCTCCTTCTCTGTCATTGTAATTTATCTATGTCAAACTTAATAATTTTTTTTTTATAACCTTGAGCACTCAAAACAAAAAAAAAAAAAAGGAACATATTCTCTCCAAATTATTAAACAACATTTACCGCTTAATGCTTATATAACTAGTTATTTAACATTATACTATTTAATTTTATACTTTTTCTCCCTCTGTAAATTTGATATTAATCAATTCACAGCCAAAAAAAAAATTTGATATTAATCAAGTTTAATTAAAAAGAATTGTATTAAAATTTAATTGGACCTTTTCTATTTTGAAAATATAGAATCATGGCCCANGAAAATATAGAATCATGACCCAACAAACAACCAATTTCTCTTTAAGAAATCTGGCATAATTTTACATATTTATACTAGGATATAGTATCTTTGTTGCTATGTGGGTATTGATTTTAGATGTAAAAGCTGAGCTAAGGGTTAGCTCATAGTTCTCATCTCACTGAACTAAAATTTGTATAGGGATTAGCATTTATGTGAACCTGTGATATCCAGTGATGACAAATTATCATTTCTTGCAATAGCCAATGATATAATGGATGTGATGTAAACATTAATTCTTTTGAAAAAAAAATATGTATCGAGAAGAAACTTGCTTTTTTTTCGGTTGCCTCTTTCTATATGAAGGAATTATCCTATCACCTTTTTTTTTTCCTGCTTGTGTGAATTATTCTACTAATTGACTTGGAGATTTGGTGGAGGTTACAGATGTTCAACAATTTGTTGTCGACGGCAGACCACTTGAAAGTAATTAAATTGAAATAAAGAGAGCTTAGAGGTACCTGAATAATGATAATATAAAGAGAACTTGCCAATTGTGATAATATTTCTTATTTCTATGCCAATATACTTTCACTCTCCTCCATACCATAATCACCTTCTCTAAGTCATCCCAAATAAAAGTACAGAAAAAGGATTTGTATCGTTCATGACAGATATGCATTCACATCAACAATTATTTCACCCAAGACTTCTCTTAGTTGCTGTCTATAGAATATATTTCTTGATTCAACAATTGCTGAATTGAAATATCATACAAAGGAAAATGCAATGGTGGCTTGCAAACCGAAAGTTCTTGAGCTACTTGCTGCATAGATGGTCGTGATTTTGGCGTGGAACGTAGACATGCTAATGCTAGTGTTACCCCAAGAACCACATCCTGAGCATCTTTTCGAAAGTAAGGAAGAGGGAGACGTGAGTCCAAGACATCTCTTAGCAACACGTTGTCACTACAAGGCTTTGATAAAGAGGAAATGAACTCTCCTGGATGCCTTCCCATTATAGCTTCTAATGCCACCACACCAAAGCTATACACATCACATTTTTCTGTCACTGTCAATGTGTAAGCAAGTTCTGCAGCGATACAAGAAATTAGAGAAGTTCTTCCATGAAATTTAGTTATATACATATATTTTAATATTAAAGACAATTTTAATATAGGAGGGAGAGAGAAGATAAATGTTTACCTGGGGCAACATATCCATAAGTACCAACTAGTAGAGTTTGATTGGAAGAATTAGGATCAAGGAATCTAGCTGTGCCAAAGTCTGAGACAATAGCTTCCATCTCAGAGTTCATCAAAACATTGTTGCTTGTGATATCTCGATGAATAATGGTCGGGGTGCAATCATGATGCATGTAAGCCAAAGCATGTGCTATTCCTTTGATGATATTCACCCTCTTACCCCAACTCAACTCTTGGGCTTCAACATCATTACTCAAGGCACAAAATAGACTTCCTCTTTCCATGTATTCATAGATCAAAAACATACACCTGTTGTGCAAACAAAAACCATGAAGCTTCACAATGTTTCGATGACGAATTTCTGTCAACATCTTGATCTCATTGTGAAAACTCTCAGCAAATCTTGGGTTTTGGGATTCCATCGTATGGAGTTTCTTTATTGCAACAATTCTGCCTGTGGGTAGCTTTGCTCTATAGACACTACCATAACCACCCGTGCCAATGCAGTACTTGATATCGAAGTCTTCTGTTGCTTCAATGATATCTTCAAATGCAATTTTACCATCATAGTTCCATATGGAGAACAAGTCTCCATTCTTTGCTACTTTTTTCTCAAATTTGGCTTCCTTATGCATATATTGAGAAACTAGCATAGTCCCCACAAATAGAATGACAAAGAAAGTGGTGATGGGAAGAATAATCTTCATGTAATGCTTTCCACTGGTAGGTGAGGTGTCAAAGGTAGGGGCATCAATTTGTAAACAAGAACCACTTTTCCATGGATCTATTAACCCCGCATTACCGTGGAAGCTATATTGAGAAAAAGAGCAATGAAGTTCTTTTGGGAGATAGCCACTGAGAGAATTGTATGACAAGTTGATATCATTCAGCTTATCAAGTCCTTTAGGTATGTTGCCAACGAGATTATTGTAGCTGAGATCCAAATCTATCAAATGTTTCAAATTTCCTAAGGATGATGGTATTTGACCAGTGAGAATGTTTGTACCAAGGTTTATGTTAATTAGGTTCTTTAATGTCCCCAATTTGGGAGGAATTGGACCGGTCAACATGTTCGAACTAAGATCTAATGACTCCAAATTCCTTAAATTCTCTATTTCTAGAAAAATAGGACCACTTAAATTGTTAGCACTCAGATCCAAGGTCAACAAATTTGTTAAATTTCCTATGGTTGAGGGAATTGGGCCAATGAGGATGTTATTAGAAAGGGTTAGAGTAACTAAGCTCTGTAAGTTCCCTAGTTCCCTAGGTATGAAACCTTTGATATGGTTTGACCCAAGAGACAAATGTATCAAATATTTCAAATTTCCCAAGGATGATGGTATTTGACCAGTGAGAATGTTTGTACCAAGGTCTATGTTAGTTAGGTTCTTTAATGTCTCCAATTTGGGAGGAATTGGACCGGTCAACATGTTCCAACTAAGATCTAATGACTCCAAATTCCTCAAATTCTCTATTTCTGGAAAAATAGAACCACTTAAATTGTTAGCACTCAGATCCAAGGTCAACAAATTTGTTAAATTTCCTATTTGTGGAGGTATGAAACCACCAATGTGATTTTGAGAAAGATGAAGCTCAACAAGTTGAGTAAGATTAGAGAAAGTGCTAGGTAGCTCACCTGTTAATTGGTTTGAGTCGAGGAACAGGTGGGTGAGACTGACGATATGACTTAATTCTGAAGGAATGGATCCTTTAAAGTTGTTACCACCAAAGTTGAGCAGCGCAAGTTTCTTCAAATTGTTCAGCTGATGAGGAATGCCACCATTTATATTATTCTGAGAAATATTAAGCATGATAAGTTGAGAGAGGTTGGCAAGTGTGCTAGGTAGCACACCAGTAAGGCGGTTATAGGATAAGTCGAGATATTTGAGCTTCCGAAGAGTACATATCTGGGCCGGAATGCTTCCCTGTAGCCCCATTTCAGCAAGATCCAAATGGACTAAATTAGGAAATGCAGTTAAGTTGATATCCCCTAACTCAATTCTTGTCCCAGTTGGAAGAATGCCATTTACCCAGGAAATCTGTGTAATGCTTCCAGCCTCATTGCATTTAATACCGTACCAATTGCAAGGGTTTGAGCTATTGAAGCGGTAATAACTAGTGTCCCACCACTGGGTCTGACGCAAAGCATTTGCCTCCTCATTCGTAGATGACGAATTTAGCTTTTCTGCAGTAGCATTATGGAACATGGCAACGGCGTCCCATAAGAGTAATACTACCAATATCAAAATGATGGGATTATTGGAGAATGCCATCTCTACCTAAAGCTTGTTGATATTCACTTTGCTTGTGTTCTTGCAATGACTTGTTAGGCTTCAAGTGGAGACTTTATAATAGTAAAGATGAGCTGTAGTCACGGTCAATGTTATTTTCTTAGTCAGCCAATCTGAGTTAAGTGGCCAATAAGATGAGCTGTAGTCAAGGTCAATGTTATTTTCTTAGTCAGCCAACTGAGTTACGTGGCCAAAAACATATTTCAAAGAAACTGTCCCCACGCGGTATGGGCAACTTTTTTTGAAATTTCAAGGCATGATCTCAACTCTTCCACCAGTGGAATTATTGAAAGTAGCACACTTCCAGAAATTTCACCAAGCATCATCACTAAACCAGAAAATTCAGCTACTCACCGACTTACATCATCAATAACCAAAAGCTACAAAAACAGCTGTGAACCGCCATACATGAGGCGGTAAAAGACACCTATAAATAAGCTCCAAGTACAGGTAGTGAGGTAAGCCAAAATCCATAGCCAGCATGCTATAACCTCTTGTAAAATACCATTTGCTTAACCCTTTCTCTGATCCATTATAACTTTGACAAATCAACTACTTTGCATCAAGTCAGTCTTGATCTATTGCTTTTCTAGGCAACGCGCGTATCCTTTTTCTCATGGTTATAAGTCCATGGACTTTGAATTCTCAAATTATTATTTCGAGGACAAGATCGAAAAAAATCACAAGATAATTAAATTACCAAAACATTTAGGTTTTGAAAATTACACCAAACTTATCAATGTTAACATACAGAGTATGTTTGGTAGAGGAGGTAAAAGGGTAACATTTAAGAAAGTAAATTTTACTTTCTTTATGTATGTTTGGTTGCACAAATGAACAATGGGTATGGAGCAACCATTACCTTCCATGTGAGTAAGTTGACATTTATATCCTCATTAACCTCCTTATATGTTACTCCATTACCGTCCCCTTACTGAAACCTGCTAGAGACACACAATTATCCTTCCTTTTGTTGTTGTCTCTTTTTCTTTTTATTTTCTAAAAATAATGATAGATTCCTTTTATAAAAGTGAAAGAGAATTCTATTAATGAAAAGTCAACATTCAATCAATCCACATACATCAAATTAATCAATATGAAAGTTCACATCTTGGAGGCCAGAGTACTGAGATCAAGTCAGTCAATGCAAGTACCAAATAGGAGGAAATTAGAAATTGAAAATTGATATTTGGCTTGGAAAAATTGTTCGAATTTTGTTGAAAGATTGATATGAGATTCTAATAAACCTTATAGATAAGTGGTAAGTACCTTTTTGATTTAGACAATGACCACCTTTGAATTAATCTTAGTAAAATTTCATGACCAAATACCAGTGCTCTCAGAAATTAATGCTACATAAACACTTACTGAAGCATATCACTCTAGCTGAAATACTCTGCAGTTTCACACAATTTATATCTTGCAACTTCATTGTAGTACTCATAGCAACTTTTGAAATTCTATTGGCAGAGTGTTGTGACATTATTAGAAAGATAAAATTAAGAATTATTAGGTTGTAAGTCTACCAAAAAAAATTTCCTACTTTGACACTACACAAATTCTTTGATGAGCATGGAAGTCAATATTCTTGGACGAG
The DNA here is from genome assembly GCA_003255065.1 of Cercis canadensis. Classification (NCBI taxonomy): domain Eukaryota; kingdom Viridiplantae; phylum Streptophyta; class Magnoliopsida; order Fabales; family Fabaceae; genus Cercis; species Cercis canadensis. The sequence continues at coordinate 35,354 of QAOA01007186.1, read as the reverse complement.
AGAAACTGCTTAGAAGATGACTCTATTTCACCTTCATGATTGCTGTCTCAATCTTGGTCTCTACTTTGACATGTTTTCTACCGTTTCCTATAAGTTGTTACTCAATCAAACCTCTTGTAGCCAAGTACTGTCAAATGAGAAGTCACAGGTCTCCACTGAGAAATTCTGATATACATGTTGGCCCCTTTTAAGGACATGTTACTGTGAGAAAGAGAATTTAAATGTAATAAGAAAAGTAATATAAACTATCAAAAATTAATGAGAAGAAAGTCCTCTCCTCTAGGGAACATAGGGTTGAAGTGATTGTAAAATCTACAATGTTTCTACAGAATTATAATTCCAAGTCACAATTTAAAAGCATCTTGAGAAGTTTCATATTCATAAGCTGCTACTAAACTTGGACTTCAGAGTAGCATAATGCCGTTTCCAACAAGTTTTTAGGTAGTCATACCCCAAGTGGCCCAGGTTTCAGTTCTGAAGTCTACTTCAGTTGTCTCTAGCTCAAGTATTCTAGTCAATGGTCTCTTTACCTAAAGGCAACATCAATGGCTATAGACCTTGAGGACTCCAATTTTTACTGTTCTTATTCGTATAAGTAGAAATTACTACTAACGTGTTACACCGTCACTAGAAAAAGATGTGAAATATAAATTTAATTTCTCAAATCAAATCATTTAAACTACAGTGCTAACATGTTATAATTCCTTATGACATATAGTTTTTCCACAATCTATCTAAGGTTTGAACCAAATTAAAATTGTGAGATTTTAGAAGAACCCAATTGAACAGAAAAATAGGACAATAACAAAAATTAAAATTGGTGTAACTTTCTGGACCCAAATCATAATTTAGACATACCAGGTTTTCCAATCATGATCTCAACTCTACCACCCATAAAATACTCCTTTGTAGTTCACTTTTCAGTCTTTCCCGTCTATTGAATGGCAGGTAATGATAATCAATTGTTTGCTTGAATGAAAATCTACACACTGATACTGTTAGTTAAGATTCCTCGAACCTCAGCCAATGCTCACCTGAGTTTGAGTGAAGGATAATTAACAATATTTTGTTCCTCTGTTATTGGGCAACAGTAATGGTTCGTCAATGAACCAGATTCTGCCACATGTCAATAATATATGGAATGGTAAATTATTAAAAATAAAATAATATTTTCTTTTAGTAAAACAAAATATGTTAATTCTTTACTTCACCTTTCTTTTCTTTTTTATTATTTTGCTAGCTAGTTATTTATAGAATAGTTGGTTGATACAGTTAGATGAGTACTTAGCCAACTGGGTTAAAAGGATGAAGTTGACAGTTGAGTCTGGTTTGCAGTTGAACTAGGTAGCTCACCTTCAAGATCATTATGGGAAAGATTTAGATGGGTGAGCTTCTCAAGAGCACTAATTTGATCTAATTGTCCAAAATCTCTGTTACACTTTCAGCATCACTGCACGTAATAGGTTGAGATATTTTACTCAATTCACTACTCTCACACCGAAACACATTGCCTCTTCATTAATTCTGGGGTCAATTATATGCTTCCACCATGAAACACTTCTAAATTTCTAATTCATACAAAAAATGAAACACATAAGGGATTAAAAAAGTAATTGACATTATTAGAAAGATAAAATTAAGAATTATTAGGTTGTAAGCTTACCAAATTTTTTTTCCCTAGTTTGGCACTGCACAAATTCTTTGATGAGCATGGAAGTCAATATTCTTGGATGAGAGAAACTGCTTAGAAGATTACTCTATTTCAGTTTCATGTCTCAATCTTGGTCTCTACTTTGAAATATATTCTTCCGTTTCCTATAAGTTGTAACTCAATCAAACCTCTTGCAGACAATTACTGGAGCAAAGTTGACGATTTATAGGTTACTGGCCCAGTGGGGCTAGTAGCGGCAACTGCAGGAAAGAACAAGGCATAATTGATGAAAGCAAAGTGAACAAATAGTACTATAAAGATTGAAGAAGGAAATGCCATGGTGACTTGAACAGTTTCTGGATTGTCCATGAACTTATATTTTGTCATGGTCAAGGCAGGGCATTATTTTCCATGATCTGTTTCAAACTTTGCATCAATAGTCTTTGATATCTTGCTTTTCTAATCAATGCCGGTATCCTTTTTCTCATGGTTATAACACACCATATTTTACAAGTTCTTAGTCAGCCAATCTAAGTTAAGTGGCCAAAAACATATTTCAAAGAAACTGTCCCCACGCCATATGGGCAACTTTCTTTGAAATTTCCAGGCATGATCTCAACTCTACCACCCGTCAAATACTCTTTTCCAGTTCACTTGCCAGTCTTTCTCTGCTATTGAATGCCAGGTAATGATAATCAATTATTTGCTACAATGGAAATCAATTTACTCATATTGTGTGTTAGTTAAGTTTCCTTGAACCTCAGCCAATGCTCACATGAATGAAGAATAATTAAAAATCTTTTGTATTTTTTTAAAATTAAAAATAAGTGTGTTAGTGCTTTTGCTCGACCCTTTTTCTTGTTTTACTAACTGGAGTTTATTTATAGAATATTTGGTTGATAAAATTAGATAAGCAGTTAGTTAACTGGGTCAAAGGATGAAGTTCACAGTTGTGTAAGGTTTGCAATTGAACTGGGTAGCTCACCATCAGAAGATTATTATGGGAAAGATTTAGATGGGTGAGCTTCTCAAGAGCACCAATTTGATCTAATTGTCCAAAATCTCTGTTACACTTCCACCATCACTGCACATAATTATAGGTTGAGATATTTTACTCAATCCACCACTCTCACACTGAAGAAAAGTCATTGCCTCCTCATTAATTCTGGTGTCAATTATATGCTTCCACCATGAAACACTTATAAATTGCTAATTCGTACAAAAATGAAACACATAAGGGATTAAAAAAGTAAACAATAAGAAGTATTCCCAGGATTAGCTACATACGCACCTGCGATTCTTCAGCTACAAAAATATGTGCATGTCATTTAGTTTATTTCTGAAAGATTGATTCTTGATTCATTAACTGCTTAATTGAAATGCAATGAAAAGGTAGCAGCCATGGTGGCTTGGAAACAAGAAACACCTTAGCCACTTCTTTCATCGATGGCCGAGATCTTGGATTAGTATGCAGGCATGACAAAGCAAGTGTGACCACATGAACCACATCTTGTTCGTCTTTGTGAAATAAGGGAAGAGGGAGACATGAGTCTAACCAAGGACGGATGTGCATTGTGCATTAAGGGGGCAAATGCCCCCAGAAAGTTAAAAAAATTTCAAATAATTTATATGTCATTCATATTATTGCTATTATAAATATTTCATATTTATCAAAGATATTAAGAAGAAATGATGTTAAAAACTTATGAAGTTCAATCCCAATATTCCATTTAGAATAATCTACATCATCCATTAAAGAAGAGAGTTACTATAAATAGGTGAGACCTCTCCTTGAATTAATATAAATTGTTTCTTTTCTTTGTCATTAATATTCCTACTTTGTGAGTGTGTGATGCTACTTATTCTTCTCATTAAGGAGGAAGTCTGTTCGGCCCTTAAGCCCAATAAACCTTAGTTCTATATCATGTTTCTTTAATTATGTTTTCACCACTAATTTTCTAAAAAAATCTCATAAAAAACCTCAACTTTTCCTGAAACACCAAGCCAGTCTTTTCTCTAAAATCAAACACTTACCTTGAAGCAGTGAAAAATGAAATTGTGTATCCCTGAACATGATCTTGGATGCTTCTTTTTTTTTTTTTT
>QAOA01007186.1:10594-31575 GCA_003255065.1 Cercis canadensis | reverse complement strand
TTTTTTTTTTTCGTTGGCTTTCATTCTAGTTATTCTTTCCCTCACGATTATTCACCCAACAACTTTCATTGCTTCATTTGATTATTATCATAGCCTATTTTGGTGAACCTCAAGGTTTTTTTTATTGAACACTAGTTACGACTACTAACAATAGTTAACCTGAGTGGAAGAGACTCTGGTCGCTTAAGCAAATGGTTTTGAGTTTGAGCCCTTGTGAATGCAGCAAACTTTCTTAGAAAAGGTTCTCGCTTTAGCGGCTAACAATACTTCAGAGGATTAGTCCTGGGCAAAGTTTAGAGATACCTTAAAAAAAAAATTGAAAAAAAAACACACTAGTTACGACTTATCTATAACCACTTCCATATTTATAACATTTTTCTAAAATGACACAAGACTTGGTATCTTGTGTTGATGGCTTTAGCTGTTTTTGTTATATTCCTTTTTAGGATTATTGGCAGTTGGAATATTCTTAATATGGAGAAACAGACAACAAGCCATGAATTCATATAAGCCTGTTGATGTGGTTGTTCCACAGTAAGATCTTCAGCCATTATATGATATGACCCAACTCAATCTACAAACAACCTAATCAATGCCAAAACGCAACACTTGCAAACTAGCGTGGACGAGAAACTATGAAATCTCATGCCGTATGTTTGAATTGGAGTGTGCCTAAGGCCATTATTATAAAATTATTTTCAATAAACACTAAATTGTATTGTTATACATTGTTTGTGTTGTCGCCTCTGAGTCCAACACATCTTTCAACAACATATTTTGAGCACATGAATTTCTCAAAGAGAAAATCAACTCTCCTAGATGCCTTTCTATCATTGTTTCTAATGCCGCCACTATATACATCACATTTTTTCAATCTCACTCAATGTGTATGTAAGCTCTGCAATAACTATTCAAGGGGAAGGACAAAAAAGGAGGAAAAGGGAAGGAATGGAAAGGAAGAAATTTTTATCTCTCTTGTTTGAATGATTAAAATAAGTAAGGAGAGGGAAAAGAAAAAATAAATGTCATATTGTAATTGACTTTTATTTGTAATGATATAACACACTTATTTTTCTTTCTTAATAATAATTAATTTTTTGTGTGTTAATGCTCTAATAAATCAATTAAGAAAACCAAAGAATTTATTATTATTTTTTACTGAAAATATATATTACAATCCCACATAGTTATTATATACAGATTTCCTTTTCTAGTTAAGCAGATATATTGCACTTTCAACATTACTGTTCTAGAAAAGAGAACAACAATACTCTCATTGCAGTAATACTCTCGTATTCTAAGAATTTTTGTACTCATTATGGGTATTGTCTAGAAAAGAGAAATTCTGCAATCTGTATAATGAAATATAAGCATATAAACAAAACAAAGGATGTGTTGTACCTAAACCCATGTTACATCCACGGTTTTGAAGCTCACGATACTCTTGGCATAGTACACAGTACTCGCAGCAGCAATGAACCAAGCAATCCCCACTAGGGCTCTCCTCCAACATGTGTTGCTCCCTTAGTTTGGAGCGATAGAAGAAAGAATAGATGCAAGAACAACTAGATATGAGACCAATCAGTGCATACAGAGCCCCACTAGCACCACATGCTGCAATATCAAAATTCACAAATAAAATAATCTCATTACTCGCTCATTAGTTTAATTTTTTGAATCTTGCTTTCACAATCATAATTAGAACCAATTCTTATAAGTTGATCCATGGTCTACGATCTCGGCTATATGGCCAAAAGTGATACATGGACACCAGCATGTATGCAACCTGCAACAAAGGGGTTCAGGGTCACCAATTAATCAAAAAACAAACAAACAGTAGTTAGCAGCTTCATGGAATTATCTCTGTTCAACAAGTAAACTAATGTGATCAAGCTAAGCCGCTGCTAGAGCCTCAAGGTTATCATGACAGGGAATAGAGGATGCGTAAAACCGAAAAACCCAAGTGTATCTGGCTATAATAAAAGCTTTAGTGCAGACGAAATAGTCTTGGAAATCAGTAGTTAGCAGACCAGTTAGCAGCACTCCCAACTCTTTGCATTATTTGCATGAAGCCATGCATGTGACTCGGAGTACATGTGACTCAGGACTGAGTCAACTTGACTCACGGTACACGTGACTCAAGTTTGTTTTTGTGCTCCTTTCTTAATCGATGTTCATTGGAAACCGTAAGGGATTCTATATCTATGTCTTTCTTCCTTTGCCCACTGCTTGGAGTCGTGAAGGGAGGGGACAAATAGAGTGTTGAAGATTGATTAAAAGCTGCATACGTGGAGTAGGACTTGGTCTCTTTGACTTAGTCTAGTTTCTGTTGTATCTGTTCCTTAAATATCTGAATAAGTTAGGTTGTTACTGTTGCAGTAAAATCTGCACAATTGAGATTATTTTGCTTTGTTTACGTTGCTTGTAAGCCTATAAGTAGGCACCTTCTTTTATTCTAAAATAATAGAGCATAACACCTGAAATTCTCTGTACTTTCCTTCACTGTTTTCCTTCTCATTGTGTCAGTTTCCCCAACATTTGTGGTATCAGTGTTACTGTTACAGTGTTAAGAAGAAATAAAAGAGACGTTGGATTGTAAAGCTCTGTCTATTCATTGATAAAAATAAGGGCCTATAAATAGGCTTTACATCAAAACCTATAACTACCCACAACTCCCTAGCACTACCCACAACTGCTATAAGATAGGAACACACGTAAGGCACTTTCTCAGCCATGAAAACAAATAAACAAATATCTAAAGACTAAGTCAAACTGACAAGAGCTTCTAATTAATATTAATAAACAAAATATTTTAAATCTTAACACCCTCCCTTAAACTGAGATCTACAGAAATCAGTTTAAAAGAAAATCAATCCTTTGCAGATGTACAAACCAGCAAAACCAGAAAGTAACGTGCAACAGAAAGAAAATGCAAAGTCCTCCTTTACAGAATATGCAGACCAGCCAAACCAGAAAGAAAATAAATGTCAACAATTCCTCCCTTAAACTGATGTTTGCTAACATTTAGTTTAAAGTCTTGACTGTGTTCAGTGTGTAGACACCCAGTAAGTTTCTGAGCTTCACAAACAAATCTCTCTTGAGAGCTTTTGTGAATATGTCTGCAACTTGATTTTCACTCCTGCAGTAGATCAAATTAATTACTCCATCATTGCTAAGATCTCTCAAGAAATAAATTCTGACATCAATGTGTTTGCTTCTTCCATGTAGCACGGATTCTTTGAGAGTTTTATTGCTGAACTGTTGTCACAATAAATTTTAGTAGCTCTGGGTTGCTCAAATTGCAGCTCCTCAAGAACTCTCCTTAGCCAAATGGCTTGACAGGCACAAGCTGTTGCTGCAACAAATTCAGCTTCTGTACTTGACAAAGTCACAACAGGTTGCTTTTTAGATGACCATGAAATAGCACCTGTCCCAAGCATAAAAACATAACCTGTAGTGCTCCTCCTATCATCTTGATCACCTGCATAGTCACTGTCAGTAAACCCCAACAAATTGGATTTTTCATCTTTCTTGTAAAATAGCCCAAAGTCTCTGGTTCCTTGTAAGTAACGAAGGATTCTCTTGGCTGCTAAAAGATGCATTTCTGTAGGATTTCCCATGTATCTACTGATCAAACTTACAGCATACATTATATCTGTTCTTGTTGCAGTTAGATGCATTAAACTGCCTACAATTTGTTTGTAAAGTGTGCTATCAACTTTCTTCCCTTCATGATCTTTGTGTAGCTTCAAGCCACACTCAACTGGAGTGTTTACAGAATTACAATCCATCATCTGAAACCTGTCTAGAATTTCTCCCACATATTTCTTTTGAGAAAGAAAAATTCCATTATCTGATTGCACCACTTCTATGCCAAGAAAGTAATGCATCATACCAAGATCTGTCATTTCAAACTCATCCATCATGGATTTCTAAAAATTTTCAAATATGACAGCACAATTTCCAATAAATATAAGGTCATCAACATACAAGCAGACTATGAGCATTGTCCCTTTATCACCAAACTTAACAAATAGTGAATGATCATAAGGACTTTTCAAAAAAACCAGCTTTCATAAAATAAGTTTCAATGCGACTATACCAAGCTCGAGGGGCTTGTTTCAGCCCATAAAGAGCTTTTTAATCTGTAAACTTTATGCTCATTTTCAATCATGACATAACCAGGGGGTTGTTCAATAAATACCTGTTCCTCCAAGTATCCATGCAAGAATGCCGATTTGACATCTAGCTGAAAAATAGGCCAAGAATTCTGTGCTGCCAATGCTACCACTAACCTGATTGTGTCATGTCTTGCAACCGGCAAGAAAACTTCTGTATAATCAACCCCGTATTGCTGCTTGTATCCCTTAGCTACCAATCGTGCCTTATACTTGTCAAATTCACCATTTTCTTTTAGCTTTGTTTTGAAAATCCACTTTACACCAATGGTTTTATGCCCATCCGAAAGATCACACAGCTCCCAAGTGTCATTCATTTCAATGGCATCAATTTCATCATCCATTGCTTTCCGCCATTTTTGTTCTTTGACAGCACTCTCAAATGTTGTAGGGTTATATTCTGAAAATAAAGCAAAATGAGTAATTGGATCTTTAATTCCAGTTACCTCATAATCTTTTAACCAAGCAGGTCTTCTTCTAACACGAGGAAGAGATTGAGCTTCTTCTTCGTTGACTGCAGCAACTGTTGATGAAATTTCAGTGGCTACTGAATTTGTGTTTGATGCATTCTCAGGTATACATGGTGCTGTCAAGTGTTGTTGTTCATCATTATTGTCACATAGGACTTGGGTAGGCTGCTGCCTATTCCAATCCCAAGTTTTTTCTTCATCAAAAACAACATCCCTGCTGGTCACAATTTTTTCTGTAAGTGGATTAAATAATTTATAGGCTTTGGATGTTTCACTTACACCAAGAAAGACGCATTTTACAGCCTTATCATCAAGTTTCTTCCTTTTCTCATCTGGAACATGAGCATAGGCGATGCACCCAAAGATTCTGAAATGATCCACATTTGGTCTTCTCCCACTCCAAGCTTGATGAGCTGCCGAGGCTCCTCANTCTTCCTTTTCTCATCTGGAACATGAGCATAGGCGATGCACCCAAAGATTCTGAAATGATCCACATTTGGTCTTCTCCCACTCCAAGCTTCTTCTGGAGTCATATTTTGAACAGCAAAAGTTGGACTTCTGTTCAAGACATGAATACTCCAATTTATAGCTTCCGGCCAGAAAACCTTAGGAACTTTTCCTCTTGTGAATAAGCTTCTTACCATATTAAGAATGGTTCTGTTTTTCCTCTCCGATATACCATTTTGTTATGGTGTATATGCAGCTGTCAGCTCTTTTCGGATTCCATGCTCCTCACAGAAAACTCCAAATTCATTTAAGCAATATTCGCCACCACGATCTGTTTGAAGGGTCTTAATGGTCTTTCCTGATTCATTTTCCACATAAGCCTTGAAGCTTTTAAATGCAGAGAAAGCTTCAGATTTTTCTTGTAAAAAATAGACCCAAGTTTTTCTAGAAAAATCATCAATAAAGGTAATTAAATATCTTTTACCTCCATTAGAAAATGGCTTTATTGGACCACAAATGTCAGAATGCACCAACTCTAAAGCATCATTTGCTCTCCATGACTTTCCTTGGGGAAATTGAGAACGATGTTGTTTGCTAACAACACATTCTTCACAGACCTTAGACGAAGCTGTGATTTGTGGAAGGCCTGTCACCATGTTTTTTTGTTGGAGGGACTTCAATCCTCCAAAACTCAAGTGGCCATAACGATAATGCCACAGCCATGAGGGGTCTTTCACTTCAGCCATCAAACTAGATTGAATACTTTCAATCTTTAACGGAAATAACCTATTTGAACTCATCTACACATTTGCAATAGCAGCTCTAACAGGATCATAAATTTCACAAGCATCCTTCCTAATAGTGATAATATAACCTTTTTCTTGTAACTGACCAGCACTCAACAAATTATTCTTTAGGTCAGGAACATAGAGCACATTAGATATTTTTTCCACAAAACCATTCTTGGTTCTTATATTAATATCACCTTTTCCCATCACTTTTATAGTAGAACAATCACCAAAGCTTACAGTAGAATGAAAATTTTCATTTAGATATGAAAAAGATGACTTACTTCCACTCATGTGGTTGCTGCATCCAGTATCCACATACCAAATATCTGGCTCAACATTCTTTCTATCTTGAACAGTCATCAACAATGTTTCCTCTTCCTTCTTTTCGACAAAATTTGAACTCCCCTTTTCTTTGTCATTAGGCAGCCTAGTATAGCAATCAGAAGCATAATGACCGAACTTATGACATCTGTAGCACTCCACCTTGAATTTGTCAAGATCCCTTCCTCTGCCTTTGCCTTGAGATTGCTCATTTTTCCTTTTGAAATTCCTGCTGAAATCTCTGTTTCCTTGGTCTCCCCTACCTCTACCTCTACCTCTACCTCTACCCCTTCCTCTAAAATTGTGGGAATGAGTATTGGTAGAAGCCTTCAATGCTTGCTCCTCTACTGTTGAACTTTTGTTCATCATTTGTTCATGGACCACTAAGGCACTCTGCAATTCATCAAGAGAGAGTGTATCTGTGTCATTTGACTCTTCAATTGAGCAGACAACATAGTTAAAATCTCATGTCATAGAACGTAGAATCTTCTCTACTATGGTTTGGTCAGTCATCTTCTCGCCATGGAATCGCATCTTATTGCTAATCTCCATTGTTCTGGCATAATAGCTATTAACAGATTCTCCACCCTTCATTTCTAGTGTCTCAAAATCCTTTCTCAAGGCTTGAAGCTGTGCACACTTCACCCTCTCAAAGCCATGATATTTCTTCTTCATAGAATCCCAAATATCATTGGAAGTATCTTTGCAAAGAATAGTTTCCAAGATGGAACTGTCAATAGCCTGAAATAGATAATTTTTCGCTTTCAGATCCTTTAGCTTTCTAGCTTCCAGTTCTGCTTTCTGGGCATCTGTCAAAGCTATCCCTGCTGGTGGCTCTTGAATTCCAGATTCTATGACCAACCAAAACTCCTTTGATCGTAAGAAATTCTCCATTAGCATGCTCCAATGGTCATAGTGACCATCAAAGCGTGGAATCACAGCCTGCACAAAATTTGAATCTGAACCCATCGGTTCCTAAAAAAAACTGAGGAGAAAATAGTTGTTGCTATTTTGAGTTGTTTTTGGGAACTCTCACTATTTGGAAATACCTTCTCTTTTGTTTTCTCTCACACGTGAACCTTGCTCTGATACCACTGTTACTGTTACAGTGTTAAGAAGAAATAAAAGAGACGTTGGATTGTAAAGCTCTGTCTATTCATTGATAAAAATAAAGGCCTATAAATAGGCTTTACATCAGAACTTATAACTACCCACAACTCCCTAGCACTACCCACAACTGCTATAAGATAGGAACACACGTAAGGCACTTTCTCAGCCATGAAAACAAATAAACAAATATCTAAAAACTAAGTCAAACTGACAAGAGCTTCTAATTAATATTAATAAACAAAACATTTTAAATCTTAACAATCAGAGCACGGTTCGATTGCAAACGGGCGTGCACCTCATGGCAACTAACGGCAACATGGTGAGTGTGTCTCAACCATCAATTCCAATTTTCAAGGGAGAAAGCTACGAATTCTGGAGCATCAAAATGAAGACTTTATTCAAGTCTCAAGATCTGTGGGACTTGGTAGAAAATGGATATGCTGATCCAGATGAAGAAAATCGCTTAAGGGAAAATAGGAAGAGGGACTCGAAGGCACTATTCTTCATTCAACAAGAAGTCCATGAAACTGTTTTCTAAAGAATTGCAGCAGCTACCACGTCCAAACAAGCATACACAATTCTGCAAACTGAGTTTCAAGGCTCAGCTAAAGTAATAGCTGTGAAACTCCAAACTCTAAAGCGTGAGTTTGAGACTTTGCTCATGAGACTCAATGAATCAGTGCAGGATTTTATGTCAAGGGTGATGACAATTGTCAATCAAATAAGGGCATACGGAGATCAAATAACTGATCAAACTGTTGTTGCAAAGGTATTAAGAAGTTTAACTCCTAAATTTGATCATGTAGTGCCAGCAATTGAGGAGTCCAAAGACATGACAAGCTTCTCTTTTGATAAGTTGAGAGGATCCTTGAAAGCTCACGAGACAAGGATCAACAGCTCAACAGAAAAAGAATGAAGAAAAGGCATTTCAGGTGAAGTGGGAGACATCAAATTCAAGAGAAGGTGACAAGATGGCAGCTAGAGGACATTGGAGAGGTGCCTTTCAAGGAAGGTTTCGTGGCAGAGGCAGAGGCAGAAACTCAGAACAAAGGCAGCAGTCCTCCAGTGAACAGAAGGGTTACCAAAATGACATTCAATGTCATAACTGTAAGAAGTATGGGCACATGAAAGCAGATTACTGGTCTAAAGACAAGCAATTGAATTTTGCAGAAGAAAGTGAAGTAAGTAATTTGTTTATGGCTCATTATGATACTAATGATGTTGCAAGTAGTGTGTGGCTTGTAGACAGTGGCTGTTCTAATCATATGACAGGCATGAAGAATTTATTCAAAGAGCTGGATGAAACACAGAAAATGAAGGTAAAGCTTGGTGATGATAATGAATGCCAAGTTGAAGGAAAGGGGACAGTGGCAATTAAAACCAGTCAAGGTATGGTGAAATTGCTGCATAATGTGCAATTTGTTCCTAGTTTGGTACATAATCCATTCAGTGTTGGACAACTAATGGCTTGTGGGTATACAATTTTATTTGATAACGGGGAATGTGTTGTTAAAGACAAGCAAACAGGTCAACCAATGGTTAGTGTTCAAATGACCAAAAACAAAATGTTTCCACTTGAAGTGTCAAATGTGGAAAATTTTGGTCTGGTTGTTAGTGATTAGAACAACAACAAATTGTGGCATTTGCGGTATGGGCACCTCAATATCAAAGGGTTGAAGCTGCGGAGTCAAAAGAACATGGTTCGAGGGCTACCAAACATTAATCAAATAGACATTTGTGAAGGGTGCATATATGGCAAGCAAACCAGAAAATCATTCCCTGTTGGTAAAGCTTGGAGAGCATCCACTTGTCTTGAGTTGGTTCATGCTGACTTGTGTGGTCCTATGCAAACTGAATAATTTGGAGGATTTCTTGCTTCTTACTGATGATTTCAGCCGCATGAGCTGGGTGTACTTTCTAAAATTCAAGTCACAGACTTTTGAATGTTTTAGGAAATTCAAAGCCTTAGTTGAGAAGCAAAGTGGTTGCTGCATAAAGACATTACGCACAGACAGAGGTGGAGAATTTATGTCCAATGAGTTTAATAACTTCTGTGAAGAACATGGCATCCACAGAGAACTCTCATCACCTTACACACCTGAGCAAAACAGTGTGGTAGAAAGAAAGAACCGAACTGTTGTTGAAATGGCAAAGAGTTTGTTGAAAGGGAGAGGGCTTCCGAATTAGTTCTGGGTAGAAGCAGTAGCAACTGCTGTGTACTTGCTGAGACTTTCCCTTACTAAGGCAGTGTTGAATCAAACACCATATGAAGCTTGGAAAGGTACAAAGCCCTCGGTAAGCCACTTAAAATTTTTTGGTTGTATTGCATATGCTTTGGTTAACTCTCAAAACCATCAAAAACTAGATGAAAAATCTGAAAAATGTATTTTTGTTGGTTACTACACTAAGTCCAAAGCATACAGATTATATAACCCTCTTAGTGGCAAAGTAATTGTTAGCAGAAATGTAGTATTCAATGAAGATGCAGGTTGGAATTGGAACAACAATGATGAAATACATCTTAAAGTTCCATTGGAAGATGTAGCAGACCCAACACCTGCAAATACAACTCCTTCAACATCTAATAGTAGCAGTCCAGCAAGCTCACCAGGCACAAAATCAAGAGACAGCAACTCATCTTCTGTAAATGAGTCATCAGAAGAATCACCTCCAAGGAAGTTCAGATCCTTGATAGACATTTATGAATCTTGTTCTTTTGCAATTACTGTTTTAGATCCCACCACCTATAATGAAGCTGCAAAAGGGAAAGAATGGCAAAATCCAATGAAGGAGGAACTATTAGCAATACAAAGAAATGAAACATGGGAGCTAACAGACCTGCCAGAAGGAAAGAATACAATTGGCCTGAAATGGATATTTAAAACAAAATATCATGCTGATGGGAGTGTTTAGAAGCACAAGGCTCGTCTAGTTGCAAAAGAGTATTCACAGCTGCAAGGAGTTGACTTTGAAGAAACATTTTCTCCAGTTGCAAGGTTTGAAATAATGAGAACTTTCCTTGCATTGGCTGCACAGTTAAAGTGGCCAATCTATCAATTTGATGTAAAGTCTGCCTTCTTGAACGGAGAACTAGAAGAGGAGGTTTATGTTGATCAACCTGAAGGATTTATAGTTAATGGCAGTGAAGACAAAGTATATAGGCTAAAGAAGGCATTATACGGATTGAGACAAGCCCCTCGAGCATGGTACAGTAAAATTGATCATTATTTTTTGCAGCATGGGTTTGTAAGGAGTGAGAGTGAGCCTACCCTATACATGAAGATACAAGGTAACAATGATCTGTTATTAGTTTGCTTATATGTTGATGACATAATTTATATGGGTTCATCTCATTCACTCATTGATGAATTCAAAAATGGCATGATGAGTACATTTCAGATGACTGATCTAGGTTTACTGCATTATTTTCTTAGATTGGAAATTAAACAAGGAGAAGCTGGAGTATTTGTCTCACAAAGAAAATATGCAGAAGACCTCCTTAACGTTTTAACATGCAGAATTGCAAAAAGGCAGCAACACCCATGAACATGAATGAAAAATTGCAATTAGAAGATAGTACTGGAAATGTAGATGCAAAAAGGTTTCGGAGCTTAGTTGGAGACCTAATTTATTTGGCTCACACACATCCAGATATTTCATTTTCAGTTGGGGCTGTGTCAAGGTTTATGAGCAGCCCTTCAATGCATCATTTTGGAGCAGAAGGATCTTGCGTTACATTGCTAGAACAGTGGATTTTGGGATATGGTATGGTCATGTTTTAGTTTTTAAATTATATGGATTTACTGGCAGTGACTGGGCAGGGTCCTTAGATGATAGAAGAAGCACCTTTGGCAGCGTTTTTAGTCTTGGTTCTAGTGCTATTACATGGAGCTCAAAGAAGCAGGAAATCACAGCATTGTCTACTACAGAGGCTGAATATGTGGCAGCAACATCCTCAGCATGTCAAGCAATTTGGCTAAGGAGAATACTAGCTGACATGGGTCAAGAACAAATTGAAGCAACACAAATTTTTTGTGATAACAGATCAGCTATTGCGATAGCTAAAAATCCAACTCTGCAAGGGAGGACAAAGCACATTGACATAAAGTTCCATTTCATAAGAGATCTAGTAGCTTATGACATCATAGCCTTGAAGTATTGCAGTACTGAAGAACAGGTGGCAGACATATTTACTAAAGCACTTCCTGCTCAGAAACATATTTAATTTAGATCATTGTTTGGTGTATGCAACTTTGAATCAAGGGAGAGTGTTGAAGATTGATTAAAAGCTGCATACGTGGAGTAGGACTTGGTCTCTTTGACTTAGTCTAGTTTCTGTTGTATTTGTTCCTTCACTGTTTTCCTTCTCATTGTGTTAGTTTCCCCAACATAGAGAACCCATATCCTCTATCTCCTCGCCCTTATTCTCATTCTCACTTGTCTCTGCTATTGGAACATCTATAGTCACAACTTTGCCACCACTGTCTTCATCATCCTCTTCACCCTCACTTTTCCTGCTATTTTTTCCTTCTTCCTCACCTACCCTCACGGAATCACCCTCACACAAACCATCAGCTGAAGCTGGTTTTTTCACAGAGCCCAGCTTGTCAGCACTGTGACTCCCACCGCTATAAGAGAAAATTACATTTCTGCCACTTTCTCGCATTTTCAACAAAGAAAAAATCCCATTCATCTCAGAATCAGCAAGACCATGACAATCATTCCTGGCCGAAGTATTTATATCTCGGCCACCGAAATCCCTATGAACCGAAACCTTGGTCTCAACGACCCTGCTCTTGACGACCTCGACAACCCCATCATTGGCATAATCACCCAAGCCCTCATTTCCATTAAGAGAAAACCCAACCCCATTTTCTCGACTCCCTCTAACAGAGACCTCAGAACTGTCCTACCCTTCTTTCAAAGCTTCTTTGAGGTCCCCTTCCTCGTGCTCTGAGGTTCGAGGTTTAGCTTTTTCTGGCGAAGGAGATGAACCCTCAGCTGGGGAAGAGAGAGAGATAGAGAAATGAGAGAGACTGGGAAGAGAGAGAGAAATGAGAGAGGCGTGGAAGAGAGAGAAAGACTTCTCATAGTAAAATCACGTCATTTTATGTTTCCCATATCAGCAACCAACCCAACTACTATGTCACTTTGCCAAATTATAAATTAACAGATACATCAATACTTAACATGTTACGTGACAATTTCTATTAAATCTAACTAACGGACCCTAACAAATGACTAATTTGTCAGACAGAATAACAATTCAAAGACCTAATTGTCACTAAAATTTTTTAAAAGACTAATTTGTCATTGACTGAATTTTTCAATGACGAAAAAGGAGTTTTACTCTTATATATTTTACCAATATTTATGTTATAAGCATTTAAAATTAAAAAAAAAAATTATTGCTTAAAATTATTTGAAACATTTCTTAAAAAATATTCTATTTTCACAAAATTTTTAAAATATTCTCAAAATGTTTCCGTTTTCTAAGTGCCAAAACGATACTCCAAAACAAAATTTTGTTTCTTGAAGAAAACTACTTTGAAATACGTCGGGGGACACATCTTGATGATCTTGATTGCAGAATAAGACATATTTAAGAAACACAAATAGATAAATTTGTGTTCATATTGCAAAAAATATTAAATCAAGTACATGGAAAAGGGTAAGCAGTTAAATTCATGACCCAAATGTGGGATTAACTGTTCAGATATAGTTAATGTCAAACCTATCCCGTAGCTGATCTTTTTCACTTAATGCATCTGAAGGAACACCACTAGAAAAAACAGGAAAGCCTTTCCTATTCCACTAGCCCGCTACGGACAAAATGCTTTGGAAAACATGATTAGATCATAAACATGTAATAAACACTGTAGAAACTAGAAACTACTTACCAGCGAAAATTCGTTCTTAGTTGAGTTTGGTGCAAAAAGACAAGAAGACAAGCTTCACAATATAAACTCATTGTCATAAAATAAAAACGAAATTGAAAATTAGATTAAGTTACAATAATTAAATTAGAGTACTAAGGTGTGAAAATTCCTAATCATATGGCATATAGTAGTTAAATTAGAGTACTAAAGTGTGAAATTCCTACTTAGATGGCAATAATTGATTAAGGTAACTAATATCATAATGTAACTTTTAAAATTATTAAGCATGAACACAAAGCCCATAGTGTGTGTGTGCAAGAGAGATACTATTCTATGATCTTAGATGTAATATAATGTGTAATCTCAATAGCACAATTACGCTACATGTAGGTAGAGAGTATAGACATCTCCTTGTGTTTACTATGCGGGCTAACCTATCTATTATGGTTAGCCCATATACAAAGTTCATACCTCATATAGTCCATGTAGAATTTAACTACCCTACAAAGTCATAACTGACTATGTTAGTCCATTAGGATGAAATCTAACATAAGGAGGATTCAATCTCCCAATCTAAAATAGGTTGGACCTTTGACCCAATAATAATGTCAGTTAAATCAAGGCTCTTGCACATTAATTTAGTTTAATTGAAATGGAATTATATGAAAATATACTTGTCCTCCCTCTGTAAATTTGATATTTAATCGATTCACAGAAAAAAAAAAAATTGATATTAATCAAGTTTAATTGAAAAGAATTGTATTAAAATTTAATTGGGCCTTTTCTATTTTGAAAATATAGAATCATGGCCCAGCAAACAACCAATTCATTTTTAAGAAATCTGGCATGATTTTACATATTTATGCCAGGATATAGTGTCTTTGTTGCTATGTGGGTATTGATTTTAGATGTAAAAGCTGAGTCAAGGGTTAGCTCATAGTTCTCATCTCTATGAACTAAAATTTGTATAGGGAATGATTAGCATTTATGTGAACCTATGGTATCCAGTGATGACAAATTATAATTTCTTGCAATAGCCAATGATATAATGGATGTGATGTAAATATTAATTCTTTTGAAAAAAAATATATATCCGGAAGAAACTTGCTTTTTTTTCCGTTCTGCCTCTTCCTGTTTGAAGGAATTATCCTATCACCTTTNCTTTTTTTTTTTTTTGCTTGTGTGAATTGTTCTACTAATTGACTTGGAGATTTGCTGGAGGTTACAGATGTTCAACAATTTGTTGTGGGCGGCAGACCACTTGAAAGTAATTAAATTGAAATAAAGAGAGCTTAGAGGTACTTGAATAGTGATAATATAAAGAGAACTTGCCAATTGTGATAATATTTCTTATTTCTATGCCAATATACTTTCACTCTCCTCCATACCATAATCACTTTCTCTGAGTCATCCCAAATAAAAGTACAGAAAAAGAATTTGTATCGTTCATGACAGATATGCATTCACATCAACAATTATTTCACCCAAGACTTCTCTTAGTTGCTGTCTACAGAATATATTTCTTGATTCAACAATTGCTGGATTGAAATATCATACAAAGGAAAATGCAATGGTGTCTTGCAAATCGAAAGTTCTTGAGCTACTTGCTGCATAGATGGTCCTGATTTTGGCGTGGAACGTAGACATGCTAATGTTAGTGTTACCCCAAGAACCACATCCTGAGCATCTTTTCGAAAGTAAGGAAGAGGGAGACGTGAGTCCAAGACATCTCTTAGCAACACATTGCCACTACAAGGCTTTGATAAAGAGGAAATGAACTCTCCTGGATGCCTTCCCATTATAGCTTCTAATGCCACCACACCAAAGCTATACACATCACATTTTTCTGTCACTGTCAATGTGTAAGCAAGTTCTGCAGCGATACAAGAAATTAGAGAAGTTCTTCCATGAAATTTAGTTATATACATATATTTTAATATTAAAGACAATTTTAATATAGGAGAGAGAGAGAAGATAAATGTCTACCTGGGGCAACATATCCATAAGTACCAACTAGTAGAGTTTGATTGGAAGAATTAGGGTCAAGGAATCTAGCTGTGCCAAAGTCTGAGACAATAGCTTCCATCTCAAAGTTCATCAAAACGTTGTTGCTTGTGATATCTCGATGAATAATGGTCGGGGTGCAATTGTGATACATGTAAGCCAAAGCATGTGCTATTCCTTTGATGATATTCACCCTCTTACCCCAACTCAACTCTTGGGCTTCAGCATCATTACTCAAGGCACAAAATAGGCTTCCTCTTTCCATGTATTCATAGATCAAAAACATACACTTGTTGTGCAAACAGAAACCATGAAGCTTCACAATGTTTCGATGACGAATTTCTATCAACATCTTGATCTCGTTGCGAAAACTCTCAGCAAATCTTGGGTTTTGAGATTCCATTGTATGGAGTTTCTTTATTGCAACAATTTTGCCCATGGGTAGCTTTGCTTTGTAGACACTACCATAGCCACCCGTGCCAATGCAATACTTGATATCAAAGTCTTCTGTTGCTTCAATGATATCTTCAAATGCAATTTTACCATCATAGTTCCATATGGAGAACAAGTCTCCATTCTTTGCTACTTTTTTCTCAAATTTGGCTTCCTTCTGCATATATTGAGAAACTAGCATAGTCCCCACAAATAGAATGATAAAGAAAGTGGTGATGGGAAGAATAATCTTCATGTAATGCTTTCCACTGATAGGTGAGGTGTCAAAGGTAGGGGCATCAATTTGTGAACAAGAAACATTTTTCCATGGATCTATTAACCCCGCATTACCGTGGAAGCTATCTTGAGAAAAAGAGCAATGAAGTTCTTTTGGGAGATAGCCACTGAGAGAATTGTATGACAAGTTGATATAATTCAGCTTATCAAGTCCTTTAGGTATGTTGCCAACGAGATTATTGTAGCTGAGATCCAAATCTATCAAATATTTCAAATTTCCCAAGGATGATGGTATTTGACCAGTGAGAATGTTTGTACCAAGGTTTATGTGAGTTAGGTTCTTTAATGTCCCCAATTTGGGAGGTATTGGACCGGTCAACATGTTCCAACTAAGATCTAATGACTCCAAATTCCTTAAATTCTCTATTTCTGGAAAAATAGGACCACTTAAATTGTTAGCACTCAGATCCAAGGTCAACAAATTTGTTAAATTTCGTATGGTTGAGGGAATTGGGCCAATGAGGATGTTATTAGAAAGGTTTAGAGTAACTAAGCTCTGTAAGTTCCCTAGTTCCCTAGGTATGAAACCTTTGATATGGTTTGACCCAAGAGACAAATCTATCAAATATTTCAAATTTCCCAAGGATGATGGTATTTGACCAGTGAGAATGTTTGTACCAAGGTATATGTTAGTTAGGTTCTTTAATGTCCCCAATTTGGGAGGAATTGAACCGGTCAACATGTTCCAACTAAGATCTAATGACTCTTAATTCCTTAAATTCTCTATTTCTGGAAAAATAGGACCACTTAAATTGTTAGAACTCAGATCCAAGGTTAACAAATTTCTTAAATTTCCTATTTGTGGAGGTATGAAACCACCAATGTGATTTTGAGAAAGATGAAGCTCCACAAGTTGAGTAAGATTAGAGAAAGTGCTAGGTAGCTCACCTTTTAATTGGTTTGAGTCAAGGAACAGGTGGGTGAGACTGACGATATGACTTAATTCTGAAGGAATGGATCCTTCAAGGTTGTTACCACCAAGTTTCTTCAAATTGTTCAGTTGACGAGGAATGCCACCATTTATATTATTCTGAGAAATATTAAGCATGATAAGTTGAGAGAGGTTGGCAAGTGTGCTAGGTACACCAGTAAGGTAGTTATAGGATAAGTCGAGATATGTGAGCTTCCGAAGAGTACATATCTGGGCAGGAATGCTTCCCTCTAGCCCCATTCCAGCAAGACGCAAATCGACTAAATTAGGGAATGCAGTTAAGTTGATATCCCCTAACCCAATTCTTGTCCCAGTTGGAAGAATGCCATATACCCAGGAAATCTGTGTAATGCTTCCAGCCTCATTGCATTTAATACCGTACCAATTGCAAGGGTTTGAGCTATTGAAGCGGTAATCACTAGTGTCCCACCACTGGGTCTGACGCAAAGCATTTGCCTCCTCATTCGTAGATGACGAATTTAGCTTTTCTGCAGTAGCATTATGGAACATGGCAACGGCGTCCCATAAGAGTAATACTACCAATATCAAAATGATGGAATTATTGGAGAATGCCATCTCTACCTAAAGCTTGCTGATATTCACTTTGCTTGTGTTCTTGCAATGACTTGTTAGGCTTCAAGTGGAGACTTTATAATAGTAAAGATGAGCTGTAGTCAAGGTCAATGTTATTTTCTTAGTCAGCCAATCTGAGTTAAGTGGCCAAAAACATATTTCAAAGAAACTGTCCCCACGCGGTATGGGCAACTTTCTTTGAAATTTCAAGGCATGATCTCCACTCTTCCACCAGTGAAATTATTGAAAGTAGCACACTTCCAGAAATTTTACCAAGCATCATCACCAAACCAGAAAATTCAGCTACTCACCGACTTACATCATCAATAACCAAAAGCTACAAAAACAGCTGTGAACCGCCATACAAGAGGCGGTAAAAGACACCTATAAATAAGCTCCAAGTACAGGTAGAGAGGTAAGCCAAAATTCATAGCCAGCATGCTATAACCTCTTGTAAAATACCATTTGCTTAACCCTTTCTCTCTTCCATTATAACTTTGACAAATCAACTACTTTGCATCAAGTCAGTCTTGATCTCTTGCTTTTCTAGGCAACGCCCGTATCCTTTTTCTCATGGTTATAAGTCCATGGACTTTGAATTCTCAAATTATTATTTCGAGGGCAAGATCGAAGAAAATCACAAGATAATTAAATTACCAAAACATTTATGTTTTGAAAATTACACCAAACTTATCAATGTTAACATACAGAGTATGTTTGGTAGAGGAGGTAAAAGGGTAACATTTAAGAAAGTAAATTTTACTTTCTTTATGTATGTTTGGTTGCACAAATGAACAATGGGTATGGAGCAACCATTACCTTCCATGTGAGTAAGTTGACATTTATATCCTCATTAACCTCCTTATATGTTACTCCATTACCGTCCCCTTACTGAAACCTGCTAGACACACACAATTATCCTTCCTTTTGTTGTTGTCTCTTTTTCTTTTTATTTTCTAAAAATAATGATAGATTCCTTTTATAAAAGTGAAAGAGAATTCTATTAATGAAAAGTCAACATTCAATCAATCCACATACATCAAATTAATCAATATGAAAGTTCACATCTTGGAGGCCAGAGTACTGAGATCAAGTCAGTCAATGCAAGTACCAAATGGGCGGAAATTAGAAATTGAAAATTGATATTTGGCTTGGAAAAATTGTTCGAGTTTTGTTGCAAGATTGATATGAGATTCTAATAAACCTTATAGATAAGTGGTAAGTACCATTTTGATTTAGACAATGACCACCTTTGAATTAATCCTAGTAAAATTTCATGACCAAATACGAGTGCTCTCAGAAATTAATGCTACATAAACACTTACTGAAGCATATCACTCTAGCTGAAATACTCTGCAGTTTCGTACAATTTATATCTTGCAACTTCATTGTAGTACTCATAGCAACTTTTGAAATTCTATTGGCAGAATGTAGTGACATTATTAGAAAGATAAAATTAAGAATTCTTAGGTTGTAAGTCTACCAAAAAAAATTTCCGACTTTGACACTGCACGAATTCTTTGATGAGCATGGAAGTCAATATTCTTGGACGTGAGAAACTGCTTAGAAGATTACTCTATTTCACCTTCATGAATGCTGTCTCAATCTTGGTCTCTACTTTGACATGTTTTCTGCCGTTTCCTATAAGTTGTTACTCAATCAAACCTCTTGTAGCCAATTACTGTCAAATGAGAAGTCATAGGTCTCCACTGAGAAATAATGAAATGCATGTAGGCCCCTTTTAAGGACATGTTACTTTGGGAAAGGGAATTTAAATGCATTAAGAAAAGTAATAGAAAGCAAAACACTATTACCTAAATATAAACTATCAAAAATTAATGAGAAGAAAGCCCTCTCCTCTAGGGAACATAGGGTTGAAGTGATTGTAAAATCTACAATGTTTCTACAGAATTATAATTCCAAGTCACAATTTAAAAGCATCTTGAGAAGTTTCATATTCATAAGCTGCTACTAAACTTGGGCTTCAGAGTAGCATAATGCCGTTTCCAACAAGTTTTTAGCCAGTCATACCCCAAGTAAGTGGCCAAGGTTTCAGTTCTGAAGTCTACTTCAGTTGTCTCTAGCTCAATTATTCTAGTCATGATCTCAACTCTACCACCCATAAAATACTCCTTTGTAGTTCACTTACCAGTCTTTCCCGTCTATTGAATGGCAGGTAATGATAATCAATTATTTGCTTGAATGGAAATCAACTCACTGATACTGTGTATTAGTTAAGATTCCTCCAACCTCAGCCAATGCTCACCTGAGTTTGAGTGAAGGATAATTAACAATATTTTGTTCCTCTGTTATTGGGCAACAGTAATGGTTCGTCAATGAACCAGATTCTGCCACATGTCAATAATATATGAAATGGTAAATAAAAAAAATTATATTTTATTTTAGTAAAACAAAATATGTTAATTCTTTACTCCACTTTTTTTTTATAGAATAGTTGGTTGATACAGTTAGATGAGTACTTAGTCAACTGGGTTAAAAGGATGAAGTTGACAGTTCAGTATGGTTTGCAGTTGAGCTAGGTAGCTCACCTTCAAGATCATTATGGGAAAGATTTAGATGGGTGAGCTTCTCAAGAGCACTAATTTGATCTAGTTGTCCAAAATCTCTGTTACACTTCCAGCATCACTGCACGTAATAGGTTGAGATATTTTACTCAATTCACTACTCTCACACCAAAAGCCATTGCCTCTTCATTAATTCTGGGGTCAATTATATGCTTCCACCATGAAACACTTCTAAATTGCTAATTCATACAAAAAATGAAACACATAAGGGATTAAAAAAGTAATTGACATTATTAGAAAGATAAAATTAAGAATTATTAGGTTGTAAGCGTACCAAATTTTTTTTCCCTAGTTTGGCACTGCACAAATTCTTTGATGTGCATGGAAGTCAATATTCTTGGATGAGAGAAACTGCTTAGAAGATTACTCTATTTCAGGTTCATGATTGCTGTCTCAATCTTGGTCTCTACTTTGAAATATATTCTTCCGTTTCCTATAAGTTGTAACTCAATCAAACCTCTTGCAGACAATTACTGGCGCAAAGTTGACGATTTATAGGTTACTGGTCCAGTGGGGCTAGTAGCGGCAACTGCAGGAAAGAACAAGACATAATTGATGAAAGCAAAGTAAAGAAATAGTACTAAAAGGATTGAAAAAGGAAATGTCATGGTGACTTGAACAGTTTCTGGATTGTCCATGAGCTTATATTTATGTCATGGTCAAGGCAGGGCATTATTTTCCATGATCTGCTACAAACTTTGCATCAATAGTCTTTGATATCTTGCTTTTCTTATCAATGCCGGTACCCTTTTTCTCATGGTTATAAGAAACAACTGTCTATGGACTTTAAATTCTCAAATTATCATTTCGAGGGCAAGATCCAAGCAAATCACAAGCTAATGACATTACAAAAACATTTACGTTTTGAAAATTACACCTAAATTATCAATGTTAACATATAGGGTAAGTTTAGTAGAGGGAGCAAAAGGGGTAACATTTAATAGAGTAAACTTTACTTTTTTT
>QAOA01007186.1:0-10164 GCA_003255065.1 Cercis canadensis | reverse complement strand
AAAAAAAAAAAAAAAAAAAAATTGGTGTAAATTTCTGGACCCAAATAATAATTTAGACATATCATATTTTACAAGTTCTTAGTCAGCCAATCTGAGTTAAGTGGCTAAAAACATATTTCAANGCCAATCTGAGTTAAGTGGCCAAAAACATATTTCAAAGAAACTGTCCCCACACAATATGGGCAACTTTCTTTGAAATTTCCTGGCATGATCTCAACTCTACCACCCGTCAAATACTCCTTTCCAGTTCACTTACCACACTATTGAATGGCAGGTAATGATAATCAATTATTTGCTACAATGGAAATCAATTTACTCATATTGTGTGTTAGTTAAGTTTCCTTGAACCTCAGCCAATGCTCACATGAATGAAGAATAATTAACAATCTTTTGTATTTTTTTTAAAATTAAAAATAAGTGTGTTAGTGCTTTTGCTCCACCCTTTTTCTTGTTTTACTAACTGGAGTTTATTAATAGGATATTTGGTTGATAAAATTAGATGAGCAGTTAGTTAACTCGGTCAAAGGATGAAGTTCACAGTTGTGTAAGGTTTGCAATTGAATGGGGTAGCTCACCTTCACAAGATTATAATGGGAAAGATTTAGATGGGTGAGCTTCTCAAGAGCACCAATTTGATCTAATTGTCCAAAATCTCTGTTACACTTCCACCATCACTGCACATAATTATAGGTTGAGATATTTTACTCAATCCACCACTCTCACACTGAAGCAAAGTCATTGCCTCTTCATTAATTCTGGTGTCAATTATATGCTTCCTCCATGAAACATTTATAAATTGCTAATTCATACACTTCTAAATTGCTAATTCGTACAAAAATGAAACACATAAGGGATTAAAAAAGTAAACAATAATAAGTATTAACAGGATTAGCTACATACGCACTAACCATTCTTCAGCTACAAAATATGTGCATGTCATTTAGTTTATTTCTGAATCATTGATTCTTGATTCGTCAACTGCTTAATTGAAATGCAATGAAAAGGTAGCAGCCATGGTGGCTTGGAAACAAGAAACTCCTTAGCCACTTCTTTCATCAATGGCCCAGATCTCGGATTAGTATGCTGGCATGACAAAACAAGTGTCACCACCAGCACCATCTTGTGCGTCTTTGTCAAATAAGGGAAGAGGGAGACATGAGTCTAACCAGGGATGGTTGTGCATTGTGCATTAAGGGGGAAAATGCCCCCACGAAGTTAAAAAATTTCAAATAATTTATATGTCATTCATATTATTGCTATTATAAATATTTCATACTTATCAAAGATATTTAAGACGAAATGATGTTAAAAACTTATAAAGTTCAGTCTCCATATTCCATTTAGAATAATCTCTATCATCTATTAAAGAGGAGAGTTACTATAAATAGGTGTTGGATATTCATTCTATCTGCAGAGAATGCCGGTGAAGTTTTTAAATGACTTGGGGAGGGAGCTCTCTGCCACTGTTACTCTGGTTGATCCTTGTTGTCGTGAATGGCAAGTGGGGATAGACAAAATTGAAGATAATACATGCTTCAGTGAGGGTTGGGAGACATTTGTCAACAACTACTCTATTACCAGTGGATTCTATCTGGTAGATATGAAGGGCATTCCAAATTTCATGTTCTGATATTTGATACGAATGTTTGTGAGATTCAGTATCCCTTCCATGATCCAAATCCTATAATAGAAGAGGAAGATGAGGAAGAATCCTCAACGGAATCAGAAAAGGGAGGCTCAGAGGATATTGATTATAACAATGGTGATCATAGTGATGATGATGAGGGTGAATCAGATGACAGGGAACACTATGAGGCAGATGATGACGATGATTTTGATTCACATTATAGCTCTTCGTCTGAAAGACATTATTACAATCGTCCAGGAGCCCAGGGAGGTTTCACCAAATTTATCAATAAACAAAGAATAAAAAGGAAGTATTCTCTTGATCATGCAATTCATTTCAAAAAAAAAGAAAGAGTTTCACAACCACTATGCTTGAGAAAGCATCAAATCATCAAAGATCAAAATCCAGTAAGTTTATGGAGTCAATGAGCATTAAATAGTATCATAGGCTGCATTTTATTTTGTTTCTTTTCAAGATACAATCATATTAATAATATTGATGTGTTTAACGCAGGTGATCATGGATTCAGAGGCAAGATTGCCGGAACATGTCCATCAAAACGTTATTACAAGAGGCATATATAAGCTATAGTCATGGATAAGATTATGGATGCTGCGAACAAGTATCAACCTGAAAATCCATCTTTCATGGTTGTCTTGAGGTCTCAAAATTTTTATAACACTTCTGTGGTAAGAAGAAAATGAGATGCATACAACTACGTATAACCCAAATTTCATTCTTACTTGTAGATATTCATCTTATACGTTTCCTTGTTTCAAGTATGTGCCAGCATCTTTTCGTGAAAAGTATTTGAATGGTCAGTCGGTAGATATCAAACTTAAGAGGTCAGACAATGAGGAGAAGGTTTGGTCTGCTCGATGCTTTCCTAGGATTGTTTCAGGTAAAGGTAGTAATATAGGCAGCGGATGTAGTAAACTTTCTAGGGAAAATGAGCTTGAGGAAGGGAATGTCTGCATCTTTGAGCTGATTGAGAGGAAGGATTTGTGCTTAAAGTCAAAATAGTATTTCTAAATATAAGGCCGAAAGTTTGGAATGATTTGACATTGGAATGATTTTACTTTTTAGCATTTTAATTTTTCTATGATTAGAACATTAGTAATTTGCAAACTAATGTAGTGGGTATTGGTTAGCTATTTCATTTTAAGAGAAAGCCACGACCATGATTCTGTTAGAAGATAATTGATTATGAGTTTTAATTTTGAAAGCTCAGAATTACTTGCATA
This sequence comes from Cercis canadensis, assembly GCA_003255065.1. NCBI lineage: Eukaryota > Viridiplantae > Streptophyta > Magnoliopsida > Fabales > Fabaceae > Cercis > Cercis canadensis. The sequence goes on along the minus strand of QAOA01007186.1, from coordinate 7,293 downwards.
TAGTTCCTCTGTTCTGCTAAAGTTTATTGATGGAATTGAATTTGGTTCTTAAATTGATTTTGATCTAAAATGTAGGCATGTGATACAATTCTGCCCGTACAATCATGGTTACTCACTTTCAGCCCCATGTTGAGTGGTTGGATTTGGATATTTAAAGACTCTGTTGATGTTGGTTTCGATAAGGTCTTGGTAGAATTTGTTGAGGAACTTTCTTTCTTTTTTTCTAAGTGTGAGATATAGTTCTGCAAGTTTATTAGTAGGATTCTGAAAATTTTAACTGCATGGCAGCTGATGGCAATGTGTTATAGTTCTGCAAGTTTATTAGTAGGATTCTGTAAATTTTAATTGCATGGCAGCAGATGGCAATGTGATGAAATGTTCATGCTCTGTGTTTAGTTGGAATAGTTATTATGCTTCACATGCATCAGAATCTGAGTGTTCTTATTCTTGGTTTTTTGATTTAGTAAGTAGTTTATTGCCTTTTTGGGTTACAGTTCTTGCTGTTGATAAAATATAAGTATATGCTAGTGGTACAAGAGTGAAGTTTGCCTTGATAGCTTGCTTCAGAATTGTCATATTTCATTTTTATTAAAGTAAAAGGTTTCAGGTTTACTGTTTAAGCTCTGAAATGCTTATTGAATCCTAAGCAATCTCACTGCCATGTGTGGTTATGAGACATTTAATTGATGAAGCCTCCTGATATTTCCTCTAAGAATGTTGTTTGTTAAAGATTTTGCTCTCCTATATGGTTTCTGATATATGAATTGACCTTTGTGGTTCCAACAAAGGACTGATTTGTGTATGCGTTGGTCATGTGGCTGGTTCTGGTACCATGCATTGGTTTGTTCTTAGTTACCATTTGTTCACTCCTAAAGACTGCAAGAATTAGGTTTAAAACTCCTGGTTGCTTCTGGTAAGTGTTAAGCGTTTCTACCTATTCCAATTTCATCTTTAATTGCCACAATGGTTATCACAAGATAATTCTTGGGAATTAAAGGTTGTGCTTATGAATATGTGGTGCATGGAACTTGAAGATGCCTGTGTTGTCAGCTATGTCGGCATGTCACATGGGATTGGAGGTGGGGTTACGGTGTTAGTATTTTCAAAAATACAGCATGTGAGTTTAAACCGGTCCTATCACCTTTTTTTTTTCCTGCTTATGTGAATTATTCTACTAATTGACTTGGAGATTTGGTGGAGGTTACAGATGTTCAACAATTTGTTGTCGACGGCAAACCACTTGAAAGTAATTAAATTGAAATAAAGAGAGCTTAGAGGTACCTGAATAATGATAATATAAAGAGAACTTGCCAATTGTGATAATATTTCTTATTTCTATGCCAATATACTTTCACTCTCCTCCATACCATAATCACCTTCTCTAAGTCATCCCAAATAAAAGTACAGAAAAAGGATTTGTATCGTTCATGACAGATATGCATTCACATCAACAATTATTTCACCCAAGACTTCTCTTAGTTGCTGTCTATAGAATATATTTCTTGATTCAACAATTGCTGAATTGAAATATCATACAAAGGAAAATGCAATGGTGGCTTGCAAACCGAAAGTTCTTGAGCTACTTGCTGCATAGATGGTCGTGATTTTGGCGTGGAACGTAGACATGCTAATGCTAGTGTTACCCCAAGAACCACATCCTGAGCATCTTTTCGAAAGTAAGGAAGAGGGAGACGTGAGTCCAAGACATCTCTTAGCAACACGTTGTCACTACAAGGCTTTGATAAAGAGGAAATGAACTCTCCTGGATGCCTTCCCATTATAGCTTCTAATGCCACCACACCAAAGCTATACACATCACATTTTTCTGTCACTGTCAATGTGTAAGCAAGTTCTGCAGCGATACAAGAAATTAGAGAAGTTCTTCCATGAAATTTAGTTATATACATATATTTTAATATTAAAGACAATTTTAATATAGGAGGGAGAGAGAAGATAAATGTTTACCTGGGGCAACATATCCATAAGTACCAACTAGTAGAGTTTGATTGGAAGAATTAGGATCAAGGAATCTAGCTGTGCCAAAGTCTGAGACAATAGCTTCCATCTCAGAGTTCATCAAAACATTGTTGCTTGTGATATCTCGATGAATAATGGTCGGGGTGCAATCGTGATGCATGTAAGCCAAAGCATGTGCTATTCCTTTGATGATATTCACCCTCTTACCCCAACTCAACTCTTGGGCTTCAGCATCATTACTCAAGGCACAAAATAGACTTCCTCTTTCCATGTATTCATAGATCAAAAACATACACCTGTTGTGCAAACAAAAACCATGAAGCTTCACAATGTTTCGATGACGAATTTCTGTCAACATCTTGATCTCGTTGTGAAAACTCTCAGCAAATCTTGGGTTTTGGGATTCCATCGTATGGAGTTTCTTTATTGCAACAATTCTGCCTGTGGGTAGCTTTGCTCTATAGACACTACCATAACCACCCGTGCTAATGCAGTACTTGATATCAAAGTCTTCTGTTGCTTCAATGATATCTTCAAATGCAATTTTACCATCATAGTTCCATATGGAGAACAAGTCTCCATTCTTTGCTACTTTTTTCTCAAATTTGGCTTTCTTGTGCATGTATCGAGAAACCAGCATAGCCCCGACAAATAGAATGACAAAGAAAGTGGTGATGGGAATAATAATCTCCATGTAATGCTTTCCATTGTTGTAATGTTTTCCACTGGTAGGTGAGGTGTCAGAGGTAGGGACATCATATTGTGGACAAGAAACATTTTTCCATGGATCTATTAACCCCTTATTACCGTGGAAGCTACCTTGAGAAAAAAAGCAATGAAATTCTTTTGGGAGATAGCCACTGAGAGAATTGTATGACAAGTTGATATGATTCAATGTACCAATTCCTCTAGGTATGTTGCCAACGAGATTATTGTAGCTGAGATCCAAATCATCCAATTTATAGTATGTTGATAAATCACCAAAGTCAGATGGTATCTCTCTGTTGATCCTATTACGACTAATGTCACAATTGACAAATTCAAACAAGTTACCCATTTGATAGAGAATACTTCCTTGTAGCTTGTTTCGGGAGAAATTGAGAGTTTCAAGAAGAAGGAGATTTCCAATTTTTAATGGCATGGTACCAAATATGTTGTTGTTTGATAGGTCTAATATTTTCAAAAGTGATAAATGTCCAATATTAGGATGTATATAGCCACTTATTTGATTTGAATAGAGGAAAATACCAGTCAAGTTAGGTAGTTCATATAAAAACAGGGGAATTGGGCCAATGAGGATGTTCCCTAGTTCTGTAAGTTCCCTAGTTCCCTAGGTATGAAACCTTTGATATGGTTTGACCCAAGAGACAAATGTATCAAATATTTTAAATTTCCCAAGGATGATGGTATTTGACCAGTGAGAATGTTTGTACCAAGGTCTATGTTAGTTAGGTTCTTTAATGTCTCCAATTTGGGAGGAAAAGAGGTCACCCAGAACGAACCAGGAATCACTTCCCAAAACCCATAATTAATAAAACAACAACTCTAGTGAAAACTCTAAAGCGTGAACTGTAAACTCCAACAAAAGAAAAAAGTTCAGATTTTGTTGAAAAAAATCTTAGTACACTCAGAGAAGGAATGGAGAAAAGGAAGGAACCAATGAGAAAGGCCAAAGTTGTAGAACACAGCAATGAAAATTGAAACAGAGTAATGGTGGTTCTTACATGAAGGACCCTGTAGGTGGCCTTGGCTTAGTCTCCAATGTCTGAACTATAACGAAGCGAGGTTTTGGGAAGGGAAGACAAGGGTCAAGGGTGGATGGTTAGCACTGGTAGGCTGGTGGCTGAGCTTTCTTCAGCTGCCTCCTGCTCTCAGTTCCCGAGTCTGTCTGTCCTTCTCTGGCATTGTATTTTTTTTTTTTTTTATTTTTTTTTTTCCTCAGTGGACGGAGTAGTAGGCAACAGCAAAAATACGTTTCAAACAAAGACATTATCAATATCACGCTCTTTTTCCTTCACGCACTAGGCCACGCTCCTATTTTCGTGGGACCTACACTCCCTTGTTTCTTGCCACGAGATGTAGCAACTTGGCAAGTGTCCAAGTCCCAACTATCCACTTTTTTAAATTCAATGTGGCAAGTTTCCTGTAGTTATATTTTCTTCTTTAAGATTATTTTACTAGGAAAAATTAGTTTTTAATAACAAAACATATGATGTTTGTCTTATTGAAGTAATTTTATGTGGTAAAAGTTTTATGTATGATGTTATATTGTTCTTGATATATATTAAAAAAAAAAATTTGTCGTTCATATAAATGTGTTTTAACTGAGTCTAAATAAATGTAATTTATATACCAAAAAAGAAATTAATTGTAATTTATATATGTCAAACTTAATAATTATTTTTTATAACCTTGAGCACTCAAAACAAAGAAAAAAAGGAACATATTCTCTCCAAATTATTAAACAACATTTATATAACTAGTTATTCAACATTATATTATTTAGTTTTTTATATTTTTACTAGTATTATTATTTTATAATCTATTAAAATTGAAAAAAATTATTACTTAAAATTATTTGAAATATTTCTTAAAAATGTTCCATTTCTATGTAATTTTTAAAATATTCTCAAAATGTTTCCGTTTTCTAAGTGTTGAAACGATACTCCGAAATAAAATTTTGTTTCTTGAAGGAAATTACTTTAAAATAAGTCGGGGGACACATCTTGGTGATCTTGATTACAGAATAAGATATATTTAAGAAAAACAAATAGATAAATTTGTGTTCATATTGCAAAAAATATTAAATCAAGTACATGGAAAAGGGTAAGTAGTTAAATTGATGACCCAAATTTGGGATTAAATGTTCACAATATAAACTCATTGTCATAATCAAATTAGATTAAGTTACAATAATCAAATTAGAGTACTAAGGTGTGATAATTCCTAATCATATGGCATATAGTAGTTAAATTAGAGTACTAAAGTGTGAAATTCCTACTTAGATGGTAATAATTGATTAAGGTTACTAATATCATAATGTAACTTTTAAAATTATTAAGCATGAATACAATAAACGAGTTAAACTCACAATAACAACATAAACCAAATTAAACTAAACTCTCTGATACCAATAAAAGAATATTTCCAGATCTATTAATCAAATTTATATGTTATCTCAATAATAACAAAGACATAGTTGAAAGAATACTGACATTGATGAAGAGTTCATTCCTATAGTAGAAACACTAAACAAGCAAGAATTCACGTTATGGTCAAATAACCCTTAGTGTGTACGTGCAAGAGAGATACTATTCTATGACTCTAGATGCAATAGAATGTGTAATCTCAATAGGGCAATTACACCACATGTAGGTGGAGAGCAGAGGCATCTCCTTGTGTTCACTATGTGGGCTAATCTATCCATTAAGGTTAGCCCATACACAAAACCCATACCTCACATAGTCCATGTAAAATTTTACTACCCCACAAAGTCATAACTAACTATGTTAGTTATTAGGATGAAATTTAACATAAGGAGGATTTAATCTCCCAACTTGAGATAGGTTGGGCCTTTGACCCAATAATAATGTCAGTTAAATCAAGGCTCTTGCACATTAATTAAGTTTAATTGAAATGGAATTATATGAAAATATACTTTTCCTCCCTCTGTAAATTTGATATTTAATCAATTCACAAAAAAATAACAAATTGATATTAATCAAGTTTAATTGAAAAGAATTGTATTAAAATTTAATTGGGCCTTTTCTATTTAGAAAATATAGAATCATGGCCCAGCAGACAACCAATTCCTTTTTAAGACATCTGGCGTGATTTTACATATTTATGCCAGGAGATAGTGTCTTTGTTGCTATGTGGGTATTGATTTTAGATGTAAAAGCTGAGCCAAGGGTTAGCTCATAGTTTTCATCTCTGTGACCTAAAATTTGTTTAGGGTGCGTTTGGATGGGATATTTGTATAATGTATTTGAAATGTTAATTTTGAATTATTCTGTTTGTGTATTTTTTTCAATGTATTTTTAAATTTTAGTGTATTTTTGTAATGACTTTTAAAATTTTGGTATAGTGTATTTTAAATTCACTCAAAATAGAGTGTATTTCAAATTGATTCACTCTTGCTCTTTCTCCTTCTCCCTCGGCACCTCATCCACCCTCCCCCCAAACCTCTCCTCCGATACCTCTCCTCTCCTTCTTGTTCACCATCCTAGCACTCCTCCAACCACCATTGCCGCCGCCACCCACAAGCACCGCCGTTGTCAACCACAAGGTCACCCAAATCCACGCTATCATATACAAATTGGGTCTTAGAAACAACCCATTAGTCTTGACCAAGTTTGCCTCCACTTCCTCCGAGCTTGACACTATTTCCTATGCTTCGTCCTTTCTATTCTCCTCTGGTCTACAAGGGGGTTGAGTCTGCAAGGAAGGTGTTCGACGGTACTCCCAAATCAGATTCAGTGACATTGAGTGCTATGATTGGTGGATATACATGTTTGGGTCGTTCTGCAGAAGCCATTTGATTGTTTAGTGAAATGCAAGTTATGGGAGTTGGTCTAGATGAGATCACTATGGTTTCAGTTTTATCTGCGTGCACAGATTTAGGTGCACTTGAGTTGGACAAGTGGATAGAATCTTATGTCCAATGGGAAAACATCCAAAGGTCTGTGGAGCTTTGTAATGCACTTATATATATGTTTGCAAAGTGTGGCGATGCTGACAAAGCGATAAAATTGTTTAGACAAATGAGTGAGCACACCATAGTTTCCTGGACTTCTGTGATTGTTGGTCTGGCAATGTGTGGTCGCGGCTTAGAAGTTGTTTCTTTGTTTGACGAGATGATAGAAGCAGGGGTGTCCCCTGATGATGTTGCCTTCATTGGGCTGCTTTCTACTTGTAGCCACTCTGGGCTAGTGGAAAAAGGGCGTCACTTTTTCAATTCAATGAAGAAATTTAGCATTGTGCCCAAGATAGAACACTATAGATGCATGGTTGATCTATTGAACAATATTGTTAAATTGCTCTTTTTATAATAGAATGTATTTAAACAAGGTATTTTATAAATACATATATTTGAAATGTTGTATTTCAATTACATGTATTTAAAATAGGGGGCTTTAACTGACCCCATGCAAAAATGGGGTTAAACAACCCCATCCTATATGGGCCACTCAAGTTGTAACAAGTGTGTCAATAGTGGGGCCCATACATTTACTCAACCTACTATAGGCATCAGAATATTTAATATAATTTTTTATAACAAAATTTTCACTTATTATAAATCAGCCTCATAGTTAA
>QAOA01007183.1:2132075-2166332 GCA_003255065.1 Cercis canadensis | reverse complement strand
GCTTAACTAACCCTCCTTAATCCGAATAATCAACAATCAACTTGAACAAGATGGAGAAGTGAATAAACCGCCACACTCTAGATTGGGGAAAGGGGAGAGTGATAAGGTTTAGGTCCACCATGCTAGGAATCCACCTAGATGGCTTAAGCTCTCCATGGAGAGAACAAGAGAGAAACTCTCAATTCAATTATCAAATTCTTAATTCTGATTCTAAGGACAAAGGCCTTAGCTCCTTAAATAGCAAAATGAAGGTTCAACTAAACTTATTACCAAAATGACCCAAAACCTCCAGCCCTAATGAAACAAGCCTTAAAACTATCTAACATAAGCCCTAATTAGCTTAGACAGAAAATAGGGCCCTAGAGAATGTATTCAGCAAGCGTAAATTAATGTTTATTGGTAAATAAAGGTCCTAGAGACAATTAAATCTAACACGGCATTGTGACACGCCCGTGTTCAACCCGTGTTGACATGACACGGCCCGTGTTCCTTGTTATCCAAGCCGTGTTCTCAAGCCAGCATCTCTGTTGACAGGACACGGCCATGGACACGCCCGTGTTCTTGCCTTGTCCAGCCCGTGTTGCCTCTCGGCCTTCATGACACGGCCATGATCTTGCATAACACGGCCGTGTGCTCATCCTAGCCTGTCTTGATGCCCTCCAAAGGCCCTCCAAAGCCATGTCTTCCTCCTTGCAAGCTTGTTGCACTAGCAATCCAGCAAACTCCTCCTTGATCTTGGTTGCCATCAGGTCTTTAGAATGGAGGCTTCCTTGATCCCCATCAGGGGGAGATGGAGTGACGCGCAAGAAAACAATCTCAGAGCGAGTGTTGCCATCAGGTCTTTAGAATGGAGGCTTCCTTGATCCCCATCATCTTCTCACCGGTGGATTCCTTTCTTGCAAGTCGAGTACTCCATCTCTCCCGAGGAGTGCTTTCTTGTATGTCACACAATCTCCTCCTAGCACTGCTTTCTGGCTCATCACTCCATTTCACTGGTTGGTTGCTTTCTTGCGCTTCACTCCATCTCCCTTCGACAACTACTTCCTTTCACAATCATATAGAGGATTAGTTTTTTTTTCTTTTTCTTCTTCTTCTAAGATATTAATCGTTCCTATTTCTTTTATACATGGAATGATGGAAAAAACATGCGCGTGCCAAGTACATTTCTGAGTTACTACACTTATCTTCACTGTACAAATTATAGAAGAAATGAGAACAAATAAACCAGGAAAAAAAAAAAAGAAACAAAAAATCAAGATGCTCTATTCTCTGGGTTCAATTGAAGAGGCCTTGGTGGTGCCATAGTTCTTCTCTTCCATAGATTAATTTCTTTCCTTGGTTGCAGAGGCAGAGCTGTACCACCGCCACAACCACCACCACCAGCACCTACCAAAATGGGTGCAGAAAAAGGAATTATGATCTCCTCTTCTTCTTCATCTGAATAACAATCCCGGTGGTCCATCTCCTCTGGGGCTACCTGCTGGGCCTTCCAGTCAAAGTTAGCAAAAGTAGCATGTCCGCTCGCAAACCGCTTCATCTGATTCAAAGGCGGAGGCTGCACTCTATCACTATCAGGGATCCCTTCTTTATCATGAACAGCAGAAGCATCAGATTTCCTCCCTGGTTTTGCTCCGTTGAATATCTTTCGAATTGTAGACGCATGCTTCTTTTCCTCTCTGGGAGTTGAAGATGCACTGGCGATGGGCTTCACGTCTTTAGGCAGCGACATACTCTTCTTGGCCTTTTTCATCTGTTTCTTCTTATGCTTGATCTGTCCCATACACGAAACTTTTGGTGAGGTTGGTTCTTGGGAATCAATGCCTCCATCTTTGGATTTTCTTCTGGCTTCAGCAGGAATCATTGATATGATGGGACCAGAGAAACCCTTTCCGCCATGAGGTTTGAACCACCTGGCTGTGTTCTCTGCTCTTTTGTGATCCCTACCTGGACTGACTGGAGGGTTTTGAAACGTGACGCTCATTACAGCTGCTGCTTTTGGTAGTATCTTCAAGATCTTATTCTTCAGCTTGGGCTGTTTCTCCATGATTAAAGTCGAGACTAGCTAGAGCTAAATTGTTGAAATTCGATTGTATTCTAAATTCTAATCGGATCGGAGAGTATGCTTATAATATATATGTGTGAAGAAACTACAAGATTACAGAGCGTTTGTATATTTGACTTTGTCAAGAAAAGTGGGAGACAGAGAGAAAGGGTTTGGTCAAATAAAATCGGTGCTGACTAGGCAAGCCCGCTTTACCAAATAAAATATAAATCAAACAATAAAAAAATGGGGATTCTATGATACTATGTAAGTATGTCATACTACACTGACGTGGCAAGCATACATAATTTTTATATTTTATTATATATAAAATATAATTTATTTAATTTTTTAAACAAACATAAAAATAATTAATTTGTACACATGTCATTCATTTATTAGTTATTCTTATGTAGTATGACATACTACATAAATACTAAAAATATCTAAGAAACCTCCATAAAAAAAACGTTGCCGAATGCAGCAGGGTATTGTCATATTGTTTTATTCCATTTCCAGGATTAAACTTTTGAACGCAGAAAATCAATTTTTGAATATATTCACGTATTTTAAAATGCGGTTTGAGTTATTGGGAAAAAAAATTCGTTTTGGAGTATTTGGTTTTGTCCGTGTATATGACTTGTTTAAGTTTTGATCTGATCATTAAACATGACGCGTGCATATAAATTAAAATAAGATATTGATAATCAAAAGTCATTGGTAAAATAAGCAAACGTTTGCAATCACGGCATATAATACATAAACGTGAACTTTTAGAAAAGTACGAGTAATACCAAATTGTTCTTAAATTTTCAATGATGATATATTCATGGTAAGATTCTATCATATTTCATCTATATAAATAAGATAAAAATTATTAAAAATTTTGAACAAAATTAATTTTTAATTTTGATACTATTGTAAAAATTTCAAAAAAATTAAATTACCTGTAATGAATCTCATTCTCAAATTATTGATAAAATTTGAATTTAACATTATCAAAATAAAATAATTATTTTTTGACATGTTTATTGTATTGCTTTGTTCATACATTTTACAAAAATTAACTATTCTGACACATATAAAATAATTTAATTTTTTGAGATCTTCGTAATAATATTAAAATTAAAAATTTATTATGCTCCAAACTCTTAATATTTTTTTTTTCATTTTTACCCCTAGCTGATGTAAGATAGCAACAACCTATATTCATTCACGGTTCACTGGTAGCTAGTAGACACAGGGTATCATACTTTGACTACCTGTTTGCTTTTGTTGAGCTTATTCTCATTGTTCACTATGAGAATGGGATAATTAGAAGGTAATTCTATAATTTTTTCCCCCCAAATAAATGAGTACTTCCAATTTATGAACACGCGATAGAATAAAAAAAGATAGCCATGAGGCCAAACTACATCATGGAATAGTCGTCCTTTTCTCCGAGTCCCTAAATAATATTCTGGACAAACCTGATTTATTTTCTGGCTTTTGAATATCGCTTTGTTTCTTTTAATATTTGTAATTTGTTTTTTTTTAGGGGGGTTGGTTGGGTACTTTGATATGTGAAAAAAAGAAAATCACAGCAAAAGTCTAACAAATTGAAAAAATAAAACACCAAAAAAATTTGAAAAAAATTTATATAACAAATATAGTATTTTTCATGACATATAAAAATCATTTATGTGATAATAGTCAACAAAATAGATACATAAGCACACATAAAAAGATCTCCCAACAAAGGTCATGGTGACAAGTTAAAATTTTCATTCTCCCAACATTTCAAACTACAAAAAATTAAAACAAACTTTATCAAATGGAAAAAAAAAAAATCAATAGAAATGTGCAAGTCCAAAATGAGTACTGATTTCCTTGTGGTTGTACTTAGTTGAATTGAAATTGAATCAAGGCATTTGTTAACATGTGCTTATGGAAACTTAAATGAGGTAGGTGGCCGTCTTCCTGTTATTTTTCCTTTCCTGCATAGTGTCAGTAACTCAGTGACAGTGACGAAGCACATTAGCGACGTTGAAATATTTCGCCCGTAGCAGCACTCAACAGTAAGCTCTCCTCTGTCGCTCAGTCCCTCCTCTGCATTAATAACTTAGAAACAAGAAAGACCAAGCCGTATCTCTGATGTTCCGTTTTCTGTATCCAAATTTTGTGGGCAATTGCTCATCTCAACGTAAGTTGGANAAAAAAAAAAAATCAATAGAAATGTGCAAGTCCAAAATGAGTACTGATTTCCTTGTGGTTGTACTTAGTTGAATTGAAATTGAATCAAGGCATTTGTTAACATGTGCTTATGGAAACTTAAATGAGGTAGGTGGCCGTCTTTCTGTTATTTTTCCTTTCCTGCATAGTGTCAGTAACGCAGTGACAGTGACGAAGCACATTAGCGACGTTGAAATATTTCGCCCGTATCAGCAGTCAACAGTAAGCTCTCCTCTGTCGCTCAGTCCCTCCTCTGCATTAATAACTTAGAAACAAGAAAGGCCAAGCCGTATCTCTGATGTTCCGTTTTCTGTATCCAAATTTTGTGGGCAATTGCTCATCTCAACGTAAGTTGGATCCACCCCTTCGATGGGACAATTTGGGGCAGTGATTCGAATGAAACATTAGAAACCATGAGCCTCCTCGTATTTTTTTTTTTCATATTTGTCACTGTTTTAACCAGGATGGTTGGATGCATACCATGTGTTTGTGAAAATATGCAAATGAGTGCAGTAATTCATAGATGGGATGTGCATTTAGAAAACTCGTGTGAATTGAAGTAACTATCTCGTAGATTCTGAATTGGTGGTGTTCTATGTTTCGTAGTTGAACCCATAATAGAGCTGCTTGGGCAAGTTGAATTTTTCTCTCGAACTTTTCAAGCATTCCATTGAAGCCAAAACTGGTATACCAGCTGTATGTTATTACAATTGTTCAATATCCTTAATCTCAAATGACAAAGTGATATACACATATGTCACACTTCATGCCTAGTCACTTAGATTGCCAATTGCCATTTGGATTTCTTTTTTATTCCTCCTTATATGTGTTTTGTAGCTTTCAATCCAAACTCTCTCTCTCTCTCTTTCTCTCTTCTGAATGGCTCAATGGATTCATTACAACTTTGGTGACATGTTATCCTAGGAAGAGATTCGATGGTTCTCGCAATGGATCTGCAGGACTTTCTTCTCCGTGCTCGAGTCTTAAAGCTATACAGGCAAGCATTGAGAACAACTCGGCGAGCCCCTGCTGATGCTAGAGGTGAATATTCACATTTCAGTGATTCCTTTATCTAAGTAATACATGTAACCTTATATTGAAAGTTAATCGTGATTCATGAGGATATAATTCTTAAACCACTCAATGAAGCTGACAAATTGGAAAGGATAAGTTCACTGACATTTTCATATATGGTAACACTTTCTACTCGTAAATGTTACATAAAACCACCTGACTGTATTTTTGAGATATGAAGAATATGTACATAAGTTTTCATAGTAAAATAAATGTGTGTTTATGTGTGGGTGTGAGAAGGAGAACTCTTGAGAATTTATGAGAAACTTTTTTATGGGTGATGCAAAGATGACTAACTTTCTGATTGTGGATAATTTGAATAATTTAATCTTTTATCAAGAGTTTCAGGAGGCTCCCTGTTGAAGATGGTGATGATCTTAAGTAGCAGGATATCTCTTTTGTGTTGTTTAACGTTTCCTTGTATGTTTGAACCTGCTGCTTTAATATAATCCCTCTTTTGCACCAAAAAATTTAGATCAAAGTCTCTGCAACTCTTTTTAGGTAATAGTGTGCTTACTCTAGATTGATTTGTCAGTGATAAAAATATATAATGTTGTTAAGGATACATCCTAAATTTTCATTTCCAGTACCCTGAAACACTAATCTTATGATGTTACCTGAGAATCGCAATGGACTGTACAGTTGAATTGAGACAGACAATTAGACAAGAGATGGAAAACAACAGGAGCTGCAATGACAAGCAAAGGATCCGTTTCTTGGTTAGTGAGGGATTAGATAGATTGAAACGACTGGATGAAATGCTTGACATGCAAGGTCACCACTGACGGAGTGGATATACATTGGTATGTAATAAAATATCTTCCCCTTACAAAAAGATTAAATACCAATTCCAATTAATAATAAGACGAACAAAGAAGTAGAAAGGTTTATTTTTTGTTTCCACGCCAATATTAGGTGTTCTTATTTTGTCTCCATTCAGCGTTATTTTGGTGATTGACTCTAGCTACTTGTTCTAACAGATATTACTATTATTTCACTTGGCTTGAAGAAATATTACTTGAAAATATGAACCTAGAAGTAAATGGAAACTTCAATTTCTCTGCCAGATGGACGATTTCGGTGGGAAGATAGAGATAGACAAACTGCGATGCAAACTGGTTCCATAGTTTTCACTATTGGTTTTTAATAATTTCGTGACTTCCAATCCTGTCTTCTCTCTGACATTCCTAAATTGTTGTTGTCCAAGTAACTAAACATAATGTTATGTCTTTCATCTATGTTATCGCTTCTGGTTGCTTAAATGTTTGGTTGAAATTTGTTTTTAGTCTGCCAAAGTAGCAAAAGTCATTTTTATTGAAAAAAAAATATATTTTTTTTGGTTACAAAAGAAAAAACCTTTTAACCTTTCTCGACTCCTACTTATCAGCCGCCAGGCTTTTCACTTCTGTCAAAACTGGGACTGCTCTCTGAAAGAAGCCCTATCCTAGAATGCAAGGATTTTTTTTTTTTTTTTTGGTTATGTGAGCCTGTATAGTATAGATCCATACATATTTTATTTTTCGGGCATGATATTCCAATCCTAATGACATCAGGCGGTCAACGTTTTAGTTGTACTAGCAGTCTAGCAGGATAACAAATAAGGAAAGCCAGCGATATAAAACATGCCAATTGCAATATTACTTGAATTTAAATTTCAATTTTCAAATCCTAATCAATGTATACATCATAAAAATGCGGCCATCGCCTATAATTTAGCCTAATTACCATACTATTATCAAAATGCTCATATAAGGGTCTAACTCCCCATTGATTCTTATTCAAACTCAACTTACAAGAGTTTCACAACCTTGTACAAATTTATTAGATGGCCTCCCCTCCCAAAGAGCACCCAGGATTGATGCAATTGAAGGATTTGATGCCATTACGTCCATGGAAGACACCACCGCCACCACTCACTAAAATTCAAGGAGGGCAATACATGAAGGTTAAGGAGCCGATTTATAAGGATGGAACAAGAGTTTATTGGCAACCCAAGATGGTAGATAAAGTAGCTGATGACCCAGAGATGGAAATCCCTTATGAAGGAGTTTTTAAATTTGTTGATAAATATGTAGTCAAGATCATGAAACGGTGGATCGACAAGATTCTTGGCCAGATATTTAGCTTACCGAGGTCTGAATGAAACAAACTAAGTTTCGGACTTAGTTAGCCAGTGATGACTGATGAATAGTTCAATTTCCATCCTTTGACTTTGATGTTATATATTATATTTGTTCTGGTATTAGCGGTTATAATTGATTTTAGTATGTCAGTTTAGATATATGACTAATTTCAGTTTTATTTGTTTCTTGTCGCTAGATAGGATGATTTTGATTTATATGCATATAGCTAATGGTTGGAGAATGAAGTTGCGGGGATAGGAACAATAGCCAAACCAAGTCTGAAAATTAAGGATTTTTATATGTCATTCTTCTATTTAATCCAGAATCCTTAATTCATGAAAGCAATACTAGAGATCAAGTTACAAAATTTTGACTTGTTTATATGTTGGGTTGTGTTTTGAGTCAATCACTATTAGTAAGGCATTGGACAATCATGGTACTAACAAATTATTCCTCATAAATTATTATTAGTAAGGCATTGGAGTCTGCTTCTTTTTACCCAGATTTAAAAGGTCCTCTCAAATATGCTCTTCTTATTCAATTGGAAGCATTGTTAAAGAGTTTAATCCACTTAATCTTCTCAAGAAATTCTTTCAAGCAGGTAAGTTCTGAAAGGACTAGGATTTTTTTTATAGTATAATCATTTTTTGGTGTTCAACAAGACGGGATAATAAAGATAGCCCAACATCTCTTATAATCTTATTCTGTCTAGTTCAAATAAAATTTAAATATAAAATCTCTACAATAAGTATTAAGTAATCAATCAATGAGTTTTCCTTTGAGAACATGACTATATGAAATCTAAATCAGGATTCAATTTTATATTTGTATTATTTAAATTAATAGTGATGAAATATTATATATATATATATATAGAGTAATAAATAATAATATAATTTCTCATTTGAAAAGATAAAAATTTAACTTATGAAAAAAAGAGAGTTATATTTCAACAACTTTTCTTCAGAAGTTAAACATAAAACCTTTTAAAAAGTGCTATTTTTCACAACTATAAAAAGAGTTTTTTTTTTCTTCATAAAAAACTAACCAAATAAGTCCAACAGACAATACCGTCTAACCAAAAAATAAATAAAAATTGAAGATGATAACAACTAGCGCCACGACCAACTTATAGAAGCTCGGCCTGGCCCAAGAAAAAAACCTAGAGGTAAAAGAAAAAACGATAATTATGGAGAGACTAGAGAATCTGATATGGTGATACCTCTTGAACTGTGGAAGACCCTCGCATTTAGTTCATCCCGTTGAGCCCTGCCCTTGGGTCCATCAGATATTAATATTTATTCGGCGATTTATAAAGCGAACAGAGAGGGCCAGGGGTGCAGAGGAAGAGAAATGACCGGAAATTTGCAAATATGACGATGAATGTCAATTGGTGTAAAACTGATTACTCGTTCCGGCTCCGTATTGAGTATACGGTCCTAGACACCATAGAGGAGCTTCTGGACAGACATATTGTGAAGAAGGAAAAGTCGGTGGACGATGAACAAGTGGAGTTGTTGAGTCGAAGGCGACCCACTGGCACTCGCCGAGAGGCATTGAGTCTTTACCGGGACATTCTTCGGGCCACCCGCTACTTCATGTGGTCCGACTCCACGGGTGTCTTATGGCGCGACATTCTTAGACACAACGCGCGAAAGGAGTTCAAGGAGGTCCACTTCGAAACCGATCCCGAAATTGTCAACCGCTTACTTATTGGTGGCCGTTGTGCAGTCGGCTCTTGATAAGCTCGTCGAGAAGCAGAGGCAACAGATTGAGAAGGATCGTGATGCTGGAGATCAACGATGATTTATAGGGTAATTCCCATCCCAAACATGTAACTTAAACCCAAATCAAACAAATTTGTTTAACTAATCTCAAAGGTAATGAAATTAATTTTATTTAAAGTGTTAATTCCCAATATGAATGTCTTAACTTAGATATATGGCCTTTTGAACTCTAAATTACGGATAGTTTTTTCATTTTGCTCCATTTTAAGGTATAGGAAATAAAAGGAAAAAGAGGAATTGAAAATCTCGTCGGTATAAATATGACCGAATGAGGGTTCCATACGTCTTATTCCTCTAGATTTCTAACGCCTCTGCTCTCTAGTTTGACTGGGGAATTATGGAGTGGTTGGCGATTCACAGAATGTTTTTTAACTGAAATTCTTGCCCACAGGAAATGTTGAGTCAATAATTCGTAAATCCTGAAAGTAAAGGATTAGATGGATTACAGGATTGAAGGTTGTCAAGATAGACTAAAACACCCACTTTGCCTATGGTGATTTCACTGATTTGGGTCCTCTGATATGCGATTTGGGCCAAATGTTTGAAACTTGACTATGTTCTTATGATAGGGATNATTCGCCATTTCGATCCGTCTTTGGCATCCGCCCAATTGCAGGACGCCACTCGTTTGTTGGAAGTCCTGAACCACTAATCGCGCGGATTTCAGCCTCCAAGTGCGAATTCGTTATTCAACCCGTCTCTATCTATCTCCCTTCTCTTTCTTACCATTGAAACCCACATGGTTTCTTCCCTATCAGACCCAAAACGTTACGGAGCTTTACACATTGGGTAGAAAGCTGGGTCAAGGTCAATTTGGTACCACTTTTCTCTGCACAGAGAAGTCTAAATGTCATAGATATATGCCTGCAAGTCAATCCCCAAGCGCAAGCTCCTTTGCAAAGAGGACTATGATGATGTTTGGAGGGAGATTCAGATAATGCACCATTTGTCCGAACATCCTTATGTGGTCAGAATCTGTGGCACCTATGAAATCAAGGTCAGTATTGGCAGGGAAGAAGAATGTCACTATGGTGGAAAGAGACCCATCACCGGCGGGGAAAGTAAAGAGGTTAGCATCCCCTGTGCCGTTAATGTGTTTGGTTCCAAGCTTAGTTGCAGCTCGAAGCAAAATAAGTTGGTGGGGTCAAAGGGAGGAACTGGGTAAAGAAAATTGACCACACGACAGAGCAGCAAAGACCAGAAGAGCAGGGTATTTTTGGAAAAATTGATAGCATTCCTAGGTATATTCTAATTGAACCAAATATAGGAATAATTTTTTTTTGGGAATGTATCATTCCTGGGAATAAGATTCCTAGGAAAGTAATATAGTTGGGAATAAAAGATACCACATACCAAACACTACCTAGAGGTAAAAGAAAAAACGATAATTATGGAGAGACTAGAGAATCTGATACGGTGATACCTCTTGAACTGTGGAAGAGCCTCGCATTTAGTTCATCCCGTTGAGCCTTGCCCTTGGGTCCATCAGATATTAATATTTATTAGGCGATTTATAAAGCGAACAGAGAGGGCCAGGGGTGCAGAGAAAGAGAAATGACCGGAAATTTGCAAATATGACGACGAATGTCAATTGGTGTAAAACTAATTACTCGTTCCGGCTCCGTATTGAGTATACGGTCCTAGACACCATAGAGGAGCTTCTGGACAGACATATTGTGAAGAAGGAAAAGTCGGTGGACGATGAACAAGTGGAGTTGTTGAGTCGAAGGCGACTCACTGGCACTCGCCGAGAGGCATTGAGTCTTTACCGGGACATTCTTCGGGCCACCCGTTACTTCATGTGGTCCGACTCCACGGGTGTCTTATGGCGCGACATTCTTAGACACAACGCGCGAAAGGAGTTCGAGGAGGTCCACTTCGAAACCGATACCGAAATTGTCAACCGCTTACTTATTGGTGGCCGTTGTGTAGTCGGCTCTTGATAAGCTCGTCGAGAAGCAGAGGCAACAGATTGAGAAGGATCGTGATGCTGGAGATCAACGATGATTTATAGGGTAATTCCCATCCCAAACATGTAACTTAAACCCAAATCAAACAAATTTGTTTAACTATATCTCAAAGGTAATGAAATTAATTTTATTGTTAAAGTGTTAATTCCCAATATGAATGTCTTAACTTAGATATATGGCCTTTTGAACTCTAAATTACGGATAGTTTTTTCATTTTGCTCCATTTTAAGGTATAGGAAATAAAGGGAAAAAGAGGAATTGAAAATCTCGTCGGTATAAATATGACCGAATGAGGGTTCCATACGTCTTATTCCTCTAGATTTCTAACGCCTCTGCTCTCTAGTTTGACTGGGGAATTATGGAGTGGTTGGCGATTCACAGAATGTTTTTTAACTGAAATTCTTGCCCACAGGAAATGTTGAGTCAATAATTCGTAAATCCTGAAAGTAAAGGATTAGATGGATTACAGGATTGAAGGTTGTCAAGATAGACTAAAACACCCACTTTGCCTATGGTGATTTCACTGATTTGGGTCCTCTGATATGCGATTTGGGCCAAATGTTTGAAACTTGACTATGTTCTTATGATAGGGATATGGCGTACTTGTTATAAGGTCAACACATGTGGATTTTTTTTAACATGCTGTACATGGTGGCCTTAGGGTGTTCTTTGACAATGTCTACTGTGGTAACTTGTTTTATGTGTTTGTGTGAAATTTTTAAACCTTGATGAAGAGGTCTTTTACTCATTTTGCTATCTGAAATGCATAATAGATATACTATGACATGGAAACATGTTGAGGATGAGGTAATCAGTTTTGGGGTTTTTTCTTTTGTTTTACTAGAATATATCTCTTTGGGTTGTGTTTTGAAGATGTGCAAGCAAATATTAGGGAAAATTTGTATATCTCTTATCCATTTCTCATAGAATAGTTACTGATTAGGTTAGATTTGACTAACCACTGAGGAAACTGATAAAATAAATAAGAATGTCTGTTGTTCAAACTAAAACTTTAATATGAAGTTTCAGAGAAAGGGTTCACTTGCAATTTTTTTTAATCTCTAATCAAATCTATGTGCTCATACGGTTGAGTGGTAAGTTTGGGGAATGACTGTTCTTGAGTTATTTGGGAAGTGTCTAGTACCATGGGATATATGTTTCTCAGTAAGCAGATTTCTTTTTCATCTAGATAAATCCCCCCCTCTTTCTCTCTTTCCACGAAATTTCCATTCTTACCTTTAGCCTGCCATGACTCATGCTATTTTACCTTGTGTTAATCTATTAGATCTAGTGATTTCAAGGTTTTCCAATTTGTGAAAGATTTTACTTGCATCATGCTGTTTTATGTCTCAGTGGTGGAAGTTTTAAGTGTCAACTCTTCTCTTTTCTCTCATTTGATGTGCTTGTTTTCATTTGAAGTTTTAAGTATTTTCATTCTATTCTTAATGTAATTTTCTTTAATATTCTGATTAAAATAAAGTTAAAATATAGTGTTAAAAAATTTTAAACAAGATATGTTACTTTCTCATATATTGTTTAATATTCTGATGGGGAGAAGTAAAATTGTATTTTAGTATTTTTAACTTCTCGCATTATTCACCAACCATGTCTCAGGTGAAATTAGTCATTCTTCCCATCATGTAGTTGACGGCATTTTTTTTTAACAGATTAATCTTAGTTTGTATATGATTTCAGAAATCTTATATTAAGGGAAAAGTCTAAAAAACACCCTTCAACTATAGAGTATGTGCGTTTTATTCCCAAAACTAAAAAAAGTTACAAAAGAACTCATTGAACTATGAAAATGTGTAGAATACCCCCAAGACCCTAACATATGTCCATTAATGGACGAAAAACATCACGTGCCACGCACGTGATGTGATTAATCACTAATTATGACTCATAATGCAATTTATAGGGGTATAAATGAAAATAAATTTATAAAAATAGGGCCAAGCGGTAATATTCAAATATTTGAACCCAACAATTGTTAACAACTCACTTGCAGAATGTTGCCCAATAAATCCCTCTAGATTCGGTCATGGATCAAAGACAGCGAAGGGGATTTTGCTGCACTGGTTTTGATCTTTACATGGAGAATTGCTCATAGTTTCTTCATCTGGCCTTCATGGGTATCATACTGTGTTCTTGAAAAATTTATCTTGCTTCAAATTTAAGAGCAAAAAGGGAGAGGAAGAAGGGAATTTTGACTAGGGAAATGCCAAAATAGCTTTGAAACCTGAGTCTTTTTTCCATGGATATCTTATCTCGGCGACGAATTGATCCTATTGACTCTTTTTGAGCCTCTGAATCTTATTTCCTTAACTAGGTTTTTGAAATCTTGGTCAATTGCTTTGGATGGTGTTAGATCTACTACAACTTTGCTTCGTCACATGGGAGCTCTTGTTATTGATGATGCAAGGAGAAGCATCAAGGTGGTGGCGGGGGCCTTGTGACGGTTGCTGCCGCTATCATTGTTGTTGGTGTCAATGACTGTGAGAAATGAGAGTGCGGGTGAGAAGGAGGAGGGATGAGGGAGAGGAAATTAGTGATTAATTAGTAGTTATTTTATTTTATTTTTTGGGTTAATTAAGTTGTTAATAACATCACGTGCATGACACATGATATTTTATGTCCATTAATGTATGGACCTTAGGGTGTTGGGGGTATTTTATACATTTTTCAATGAAATCTTTTGTAATTTTTTTTTAGTTTTGAGGGTAAAGTGCACCCTATAATTGAAGAGTGTTTTTTTAGATTTTTTTCTTAAAATTATTCAAAATTATAAACCGTTAATGCTGTCGGGTGGTCTCATTTCAAACGGTTATGGATTGCGGCCATTAGCCAAAAAAAAAAAGAACATATTTGCTTTTCTGATATAATTTAAGTCTCACATCCATCACTTATTTATGTATATCGCGTGACATTTCGCATAAGTTTTTTTTAAAAGAATTTGAATGTTCATGTTTGAAATGTTTTAATTATAAAAATGTAAGATATATAGGATTTAAAATCTTTGCGTTTAAAATATCTTTTATATATTTTAAATGATTTTAATATCAATGCCAGACGCATCTTCACTGTTATCAAATATGGTGATTAAAACTACAATTAAATAAAGGAGGTTTTTTAGATACTTTTAGTATTTATATAGTATGTCATACTACATAGAAATAACCAATAAATGAATGACATATGTACAAATTAACTATTTTTAAGTTTGTTTAAAAAAATTAAAAAAATTATATTTTATATATAATAAAATATAAAAATTATGTATGCTTGACACGTCGTGTAGTATGACATACTTATATAGTATTATAAAATCCCCGCTAAATAAAACTTGAGGAATTTTGTTTTTTGTTTTTTTACGAACCTTTTGAATTGAATCTAAAACTTCAACTAACCACCTAAGGAAAAAAAATGTTTATATGGTGTGAAAAAGAAATATGAAAGCACTTGGAGCGGTGTTGGGTATTGGGAAAAAATGTAGGCTTTTGTGTGTTTTTTTCTTTTGGGTAATTATGACTATAATTCTGAATTCGTACGTATCATTTAATTATAAGTTGTTTGATAAGTTTTCGTGTATATCATAGTATTGTTTATGGGAAATACTATGCTCAATAAAGATTTACAGGGAATTCAATAATAAACAATAATGATGCCACCATTATTGTATGAATGGCTTTACTTAGGTTAAGAAAGAGAAGGGAGAAGGAACGGGGTGAGAAATTAAAGACTAACGAGAGAAATGAATAGCAGCCCATTGAAATGATCAAATTCATGGGGCCGAACTCCGAAGTCAGTAAGATCACCAATGTGCAAGCATAACACGCGAAGGTGAAATTGGGTGAGCAAAAGTCCAATTAAAGGAAGTTACATATCTGCACCGTTTCACTAACGCCTCTCCTTAGTTCAGACTCGGGATTTGGGGGTAGTTACGTCATTAGGGGCTACTCCGTTGTTTTAAGAGCGAGCTGGTTTGTTAGAAAATCTACATTAAAGGCCTGCCAAGATACCATGATAGGAGTGAGTAAGACAGGGATTCTAATTCTATACCAAAACAGGTATTTCAATAAGCGAGTGCATTCCCCTGTTCTACGCTGATCACACATAACGCACATTTGTTACCTCTTGATTTTTCTTCTTAAAATTTAGTATAAATATTTAAGGCTTAAGCAAACGGATACTGGTCATTCATTATTAGATTAAACATTACTGAGTTGACGCCGATAAATTCATCAGGTAGAGAATAGAGACTAGAAATGGAGCTGTAACTAGCGGAGATTTTTGGTTTCTAGAATAATCGTTCTTTTGTTAGGGTTTCGAGAATGGCGAAGGTAAAGTATGGAAGGATACAGGGGAAGAAATGGTCGATGTTCACGCTCGTTTTGTCCATGCTTTTCATGCTCACCGTCGTCCTCCTAATGCTCCTTGCTCTCGGAATTGTTTCTCTTCCGATTAGCACCGACGATTCTCCGCCTACTGATCTCAGTGCCTTCAGGCGCAAGACCGTTGAAAGGTATTTCTCTACCATTCATACTGAATTCTCGAAGCAAATTGATTTGTATGGAGTAGAAAGTGTTTCGATGATTTGCGAGTGTGGTTTCTTTACTAAAATGTGTTATTGTAAGTGCTCTTTCTGCAAGAGGTGACGGTTTGGGAGAAAGAAGCGAGCAGTGGACCGAGGTTCTCTCTTGGGAGCCTAGAGCTTTCATATATCACAGTTTCCTGGTGAGTATCTGAACGTTCCATCGCAATTTCTGGCTGATCTGTTGCCTATTTCTTCAGCTTCTTCAAATTTTTGGAGATTATGTATCTGTTCATTTGTAGTTGAGATATTATTTCATTTGGATATAATATGTTGTTACTGCATCTTGAAATTTCTGTCAGCATTGACGAGTAACTACTGACATCAGGAATTTGCTTTCCTTGAGTGCTTTGCTGGAGGACTAGGTTTTTTTCATGATATAATTCTGCATTTCTAGTAATACATGTATGCCAAGCAAGACTCCCAAATTGCACTTGTAACGTCTGTGAAGTAAACTGAAGGAAATTTAGTTTGTAGTTTTTGTTTTGTTTTCAAGCAAATTCAGGTATGTATAGAGTGGAATATCACCATTTCTGAGGTTAAATCTTGAAAGGAAGATGAAATCTCTAATGGCTCCTTTTGGGCAGCCATGTCTGTTTTTAACTTTTGTCTTGGAGGACTGCTAACTGTGGGTATTGAGGTGAAACTATGAAAGTGTAGTATTATGCTAAAGAGTATAATTCTTGGAAAAGTTTGCTTTGCATGTGGTTTGGGGATTTACTGACTCTATTTTGAAGCAGAATTTGCCGAATTTAACATTGTGTTAAGCAGAAGTAGATCAGTCTATACGATGCAGGGCTACAAAGAAAGCTCGTTTATGCTGGTAGAGTAAGAAAAATAAATAAAAAGACAAACAGAGAGAAAGAAACGAGTCTGAACAGATTTAGGCAACTGAAAAGCAAAAATATGTATGTCTGCAGTACTCTCTGTTCTCGGGCAGGGGGTCAGGTGGGGAGGCAGGTGTGAGACAGATATAAGCATGGAAGTCAGGAAAAAAAAAGAAAAAAAAGAAAATAGGGTTCGCTTTTAGTTGATTAAGCCAATGATTTTTGTTTGTACCAATTGAGGATAAAGCTAATATCTAAACTCCTATGAAACTTTACGAAAATAGTTTTGGCTATGAAACAATGAAAATAAACTCAATTTCTAGATATTGTTGACTTACTAAGAAGTTTCATTTTATAACTGCCTTCGTCAGACAGGTATTTGGTAAGCTGCTTTCTAAATTTTCCAAACACCATCTTTTTCTATTTTTCTATAAATATGCTTTGTACAATGAACGAGTTCTGGTCAAATTGCTCAAAGGCTTAAGAGGTTGAGTGAGCGATCTTCTTTCACTTTAAATTCTTCAAGTAGTGAACTGTTCGAATATATACTGTATATAAGAATGTTAATCCTGTTTTCAATTTTGAACAGTCCAAAGAAGAATGTGAATACTTGATCAGTCTTGCCAAACCTTATATGGTTAAATCAACTGTTGTTGATAGCAAGACTGGACAGAGTAAAGATAGCAGGTTTGCATTTGTTCTTTTATTAAAATTTTCAACAAATTTGGATTATATTATCCCTCATCCCCTGCCTGCAGAGTACGAACTAGTTCTGGAATGTTTCTGAGGAGAGGACGGGATAAAATTATCCGGGATATTGAGAAAAGAATAGCTGACTTTACCTTCATACCTGTAGGTATGAGTTTTAAAATAATACCTATTTAAACCTTCTTATTTATTTTCCTTGTTCTTCCCTATTTTGCCTAAATGTTTCTGATTTATGAGCTTGATTTGTTCATGCCTTGTAATAGGTACAGATTTGAACTAGTTGCATATCATATTGTTAGAAATAAAATTTGATGGAGGAATCCTCCAAAAGACTTGCATATTTTAGAAAAAGCAATTATGAGATGAGTTTTATTATAACTTGGCTGATTACCTATGGATATAGTGACTACTTTTTCGCCAATGAGAACAAGGACCAAGGATGACGTAATTTGTTTTCAGCCCACTGTGATTTTAGCAACAAAAATTAAGTTGTCAATCATTTTATTCCAAAGAACTTATTGTAAAGCAATGGAAGTTTGTAAAAAATATAATCATATACTCAAGAATGGGGCACTAAAAGGAAATTGAGTAGTGCATGGGAAAACATGAGAAAGAAAATACTTGGTTGAGGTGGAGAATGAAGGGAGGGTTCTTTCTTTTCAGGATCCAATTTGTGATAAAAGTGGGAGAGTATGTGTGTTTTCTTTGGTTATGACCTCTTGTGGAGAGAGCATCAATGGAGGGTACTTTTCTACTTTGGATCTCATTATCTATTTAATGGTCATTATATAGACTTAAGGGTCTATTGAGTTTGGTGGTGCTGATTGTGTGAATAAAGGACTCGTTTCAATTTAATATGAAAAAGGCCTTTAATAGGGTCGGACTGTGGGACATTTGTCAATGTTGTTCACAGATAAAGGTTCCACAATTTTTGTGTCATATGCTGTCTTCTATCCTACAAGTTTAATTTGATATTTTATTAAAGCATGACTTTAGGAAATAATTTCCGCTTTCTATTGGTGTATACTGCATTTCAGTCTAACTAATTCAAATTCCTATATGATATGTCCGAAACTTTTGATGTTATCTAATGGTACTTCCTATAACTAAGCATGGAAGAATCATGTTCCTTTAATTTTCTTTTCATGGTAAGTGACTTGGTGTTTATGTTTGTTCATTAGCGCTCTCTTTTATTAGTTTCCACCTGACGTACTGCTTATTAACTTCAAAATATACAGAGAACGGAGAAGGACTTCAGGTTCTCCACTATGAAGTTGGGCAAAAATATGAGCCTCACTATGATTACTTCCTTGATGAGTTCAACACTAAGAATGGAGGTCAACGTATTGCTACTCTTCTTATGTATCTGTAAGCTCTCTTTCTGTGTGTGTTGTGGTTGCGTATATTGCTTTGTGATGGATTCTGTGTGTCTATTGATACTTGATTGTTCCCTCATCTTCATTTTTTCTACCTCTGATGCAGATCAGATGTTGAAGAAGGAGGTGAGACAGTATTTCCTGCTTCCAAGACCAATTTTAGTTCTGTACCATGGTGGAACGAATTATCTGAATGCGGTAGAAAGGCTCTTTCTGTGAAACCAAAAATGGGTGATGCACTGCTTTTTTGGAGCATGAGACCAGATGGCACGCTAGACCCTTCAAGTTTACATGGTTAGAAACTGTTCAATATTTTCTTTGAATCAGCTTTACATGCAAAAGACATCGACCCATGTTTAAGAATATTCTTTCCTCGTCATTTGTTCCTTTCTTTGTTCTTCCTAGCAACAATTAAAGCACCATCCAACGTATATACTTTCCATTTCTCTTCTTTCAAGCAAAGCTTGGTTGGTAAGTTTTATTCATTTATCTTTGCTTCCAGGTGGTTGCCCAGTTATTAGAGGAAACAAATGGTCTTCCACAAAGTGGATGCATCTTGAGGAGTACAAGGTCTAAGCAATACAGGTACTTCTTGACTCTCCCTTCTACTAACGAAATCTTTCATCTAAGAGAAATTCTTGGCAGACATAACATTAATTTGAAAATACTATTTCTGTCTTTCTTTCTTCTTTTTTTTATGCTAATGAATTTGAAAATACTACTTAAAATAGTAGCCTTTATAGGAGTGATGATTTGGGTTTTCTTCACATGACCATTTGGTGGTGTTTTTGCGTGTCTTCATATTCTGTTCTCTTTTCCTTTAAATACTCCCAAAAACACTAATCAATTATGCACTTAAAATAATAAGGAGGTTTCTTAGATACTTTTAGTATTTATGTAGTATGTCATACTACATAAAAATAACTAATAAATGAATGACATGTGTACAAATTAACTGTTTTTAAGTTTGTTTAAAAAATTAAATAAATTATATTTTATATATAATAAAATATGAAAATTATGTATGCTTGCCACGTCAGTGTAGTATAGCATACTTACGTAGTATCATAGAATCCCCGAAATAATAAATATATCATTAAAAAATTTAAAAGAATAAGTTAACTTTTGGTTAATACCGATTTGCAAAAAAAATTTGTAAACACCAACTGTCATGCTTTTCTATCGTGTGAATGGTATAGAAGATGGCCTTGCTTGGAGCTGGAGCAATTTATTAAACTCTAAAATTTGTATGTACCAACGAAAAATGGTGAAGAATATTTAAGAAATGCGAAGTATTTTTTTTTTCTTTTTTTTTTGCTTGAAGAAAATACCAAGTATTCAACAAAGAATCTTTGAGAAAAAAGAATAAAGGGCTCGGGAGTGGGATGGATGGGGAGGGGGCCATTACGCCCTGATCTCATTGGTAATTTTATGTTGCAGGCTCAAGTATTACTGCCGGAGTAATTTACAACATCTCGGATCGAAGCAACATAGGTTCGATACATCTCTATACTTGCTTAAGCTTTCCATTTATTGATCTCTTACTTTGATTGCTTTAGCATCCGCCTTGCCAGTATTACTTGGATCGAAGTAACATAGGTTCGATACATCAAATCTTATCCCTTGCCAGTATTTCTGCACCTGTAGAAAAATAATGCACGAAGTTTTGGTGTTCTTAGTTGCTCATCTTAGTTATACATACGGTGATAGATTTGATATTGACGAGAGGTTTACTTGCATATAGAAATAAATTTTGAAGATTGTTAGAGAGATAGTGTTGTACCGCCGCTTATGCACATCCTCTTTTTTAATTGTCTACTTTTCTCTCCAGAAGTGATTGTTACACTTTTTCTTGGAGTTGGGGCGCATAAAAATGTCTTAATGAGAATTACGGAAAAAGAAATAAGAAACATTTCTTTAAAAAACAAAAATGCAGTGATAATTATCAAAACAGAAATTTACCACCAGTCAAGTAGTACAACTTACAAAAATTAAAATGTTAAATTTCTGCTTTAGTAATTCTTCCAATGTATTACTTAGGCCCTTTTGTAAGTGCTCGTTACTGATCCTCCTGTTAATGTCCTCACCCACATTCGACGAGAGTCTGAGTAGGTTGTAATCTGTGGCTGCACTTAACGCAAGCATCCATAAATTACCAGGTATGATTAATCGATTTTGTCAAAAATAAAATGAATATTGGTTGATATCTCATACTCGCTCATACTCACCGGGGACTGGGTTGTTGAAGAAATTTTAGACTCCGTCAGATAAGCTATATTGTAAGTAAATCCCATTTGCTGTAATGACTCTCCATATTATTTTTCCCTCTATAATTTTGCTATTCAGAGATATTTTTTGAAACAATATTTACTCTTTTAACGTACATCAAAATTTTAGATCCGAACGTTTTTGTAGTTTTCTTTAAGATTATAGCTTGATAAAAAGGATGCCATAGATTTAAAAAAGCTGAAGAAATCTAAAATCTAAACCATCAGCCAATTTTGTCTTCGTATCCTGTCTTCATACATTTTAATTAAAGAGGCAAAACTTGCTTTCAATCCCAGGCAGACAGATAAGCTATAAGATTTTGTTTTCAAGCTGCCTGATCAAGAAATTGAAGGTCGTGAGGAAGATATCTCCTCTCACTGCCAATTCCACGAAGCTGGCTCAAAATCTCATAGAAGTCTACCGGGGGTTGACATGAAAAGTGAACGTGCTCCCCAGTGTGCGGATGCTGAAACCTGCAAAATAACGAGCAAAGCAAAATAACGAGCAAAAACAACATTTTTATCATCATTCATGCGAACAGAATGAGAATCAACATTGTTAATTTGCGTTGTGCTCTTACCCAAGAGTCAAAGCATGAAGGTAAGGCCTCTCTAGCCTGGAAACCATTTGTGAAATTTCGCCACGCAAGCTAGAGGGTGTTCTGGGCCGAAGCAGCGACAATGTCATGCTCTTTGTCCCTCCGTATACCTCATCACCCAACAGCGGAACTCCAAGATACTTGGCGTGTGCACGGATCTACAAGAACAAGAAACAAGAAACACAAGATGTTAGGAGTTTACTGGGAGGGGCGGTTTTGGGTTAGTTTTGAGTAACTACAAAATAGCAAAAATATCTGTCAAATATTTATTGATGAAATTCTTGATATCTATCCTTCACCCAATTACCCAAGACAGTGGGACATTTCCAAATATAGATGCCCTATTAAGTTAATCAACAGTATATCTTAGTTTTCTCTCAGATCCAGATGATGGAACTGCATATGTATTTGGCATCAATCTTGTCCCTAACCAGATTATTGATAATATAAAAAATAAAAAATTCTTGTGTGAATCTTACATATATGAAACAAGTAGTTAAATTGCTAATAAAATTAGAGCAATATATTGAATTATCAACTATTCATGCACGATTTAGGCAAAATTAAGTATAACGCATATGGCAAAAATCAGTAGTTACATGTTAATATATGGTCTCCAAGTCATAGTTTTCAACGCTTATAATAAAAGTTCATGACAGTGACCGAAATTGATGCGAGTTAAAAAAGTAGAGGTCATTGAAACCCAAAAAATAAAATGAAAAAGAATGGAAAAATTGAAATTTATCATCAAAGTTGAGGTCCAAAAGTGTATTAGCTGGAGTACATCTTATACAAACAGGATGAATAGTTAATATCTTTTTTTTTTTTTTTCAAAATTTCCAAAAACACCATTGAGTATTTGAAGATTTGTTAAATAATAATCAATAAAAAAGTAGGGTGATAAACATAAATTAAAATACAAATTATAAATTAATTTTTTCCCTCTACTTTCCTCCTTTTTCTCATCCTCAGTTTCTCCTCCAAGCACTCCGTCACCCCTTTTATCTTTTAAATGATTTGTTCCTGCACACTAAACACTACTTGTCTTTCTATAAAGGAAAGAGAATAACCAAAAGGCTTGTAGCCGAGTGGCACCAAAAAAAAAAAAAAGAATTTTAATTAAGAAAAAGCACATGACATTCCACGCCTAATAAAATGAATGATCAGAATCTCTAACTAATGAAAATCAGATACGCCAACACAACTACTCTGCCAGTTAATATTCACGATGAACTCAACCCCAAAGCCCTTATTTCTCTCAATAAATAAAAACAAACAGTATTTTTTACCATTTAACTATTGAATTTATTTCCTTAATCATTTGCTAAAGCCCTTGAAAAAGTGAGCAGGTTAAAATTTCCTTGAGATGTCTCAGTCTCCAAGCAATGACAAAGCAAGACTACTGACATTTATATCTCAAATGCGTCCAGTAGGTTCTTCAACAGTATCCAGACATCCATTAGACATGATGGTATGACAACAAATTATACCATATACATAGATTTCTAAAGCCAAAAACCATGAAATACCTGATGAGTTCGTCCAGTTTCTAACCTCCACTCAACCAACGCGCAGCCACCCCTGGCAAGAATCTCAATTACTTTGTACCTGATATGGGTTCGAGTTTTTGGCATTTAAGAAAAAAAAAAAAGTTGACCAAAAGAAGATATACGTTCAAGCAATTCTAGATTGCGTTTTTTCGTTAGTAAGTAACAACTTTTAAATGCATACATGGTAAATATAGAAAGTTGACCATTTAACTCCATTGAAATACGTTCTCAAAGGCTCACTTGCTACGAACCTTAATACATCTTTTATACACATTCACAAACAAATAACAGAGCAAAACTAATTTAATGATCAATGACTTCAGTGAACCACAAGAAGTAAGAATTTCAATTGTTTCCTTTTACTTGGGATAAAGATGCAAACATCCAAAGGATTGAGTATCTTGGACCCATTTATGTCATGTTGGTTGCTACTCAGAGAAGTTCAACACTTCAACAGACCTATTCAGATCCATCACAAAGCTATATTATGAAACATAATATGCTTACATACACCTATGTTTAAATTTATATATTTATACCAATGTTTTAAGCAATACCTTATCTATGTGTTCTTGACTTTACCATAATCAAATATGACAAGAAGCAATATTAACGCATATTAATCAGCAAAAAAACAAAAAAATAAAGCGGAAAGAGGACTATGAATTACCCACTAGCAGCATGACGGGCCTTTCTAGCATTACCAGATCCAGCTACAGCAGTCATTCGAATCCGGTTATTAAGATCACGGCCAACTGGAACTTCAACACGCCCAGCAAGTGGGGTGGGTACCCCAGTAGTAAGACTAACATACACCCTTTCGATAGTTCTTAGCTTGAATTGTTCTGACAAATGGATATGGGAATGCTCATCCTGTCATCGAAATGTATAAGCAAGGGGTACGAAACCATAAGTTAATCCTTCAAAGTATAAAGATAAAGAATTTCCATTCCTGACTAAGGTCAGGCAATTGTAATCAGTTTCTAAAAGATGACAACATACACCTTTGCTACAACAAGTAATCCACTAGTGCCTTTGTCTAATCTGTGGACAATCCCTGGGCGAACTGATGCTTTACTAGAATTTGAATGCATGCAGAAGTTACTGAATTCACCATCAGAATCTTCAGTTTCTGAAAGAGTTTCCTCTTTAGAAAATTCAACATCTGATAGGCTGCAATGGTGAAGAATGCCATTGACAAGTGTGCCAGATGTGTTTCCTGGTGCCAGGTGCACAACCTATGTCATAAACCAAATAACGCATTTTCCATGTCAGTGTATTAACCCCACCTGACATTGATAATGCCTTCTGAACATTTTTCATTAATTACCCTGAAATAATCCTAAGCTCTGGATAAAAGTAGCAGTGACACATATAGGAATGATGCTTCACGCCTGACAAAAACTTAGAATTACAGGCTTGAAATTACCATGTGTGCAGGTTTATTAATAACTAGTACATGCTCATCCTCATAGACTATATCCAAAGGTATATTTTCTGGCTCAGCCCTCAGCTGTTGCAGCTCTGCAATTGTGCAAGTGATCTTATCCCCAGCTTTGACATTAAAAGAAACCTGCTCAAGCATCATTAAATAAAAGCTGATGTCCCTAATCCATTAAATAAAGATTCCATGTTACTTGAAATAAAAAATTTGTGGTTAAGTAAGGATGCATGTTTTTTATTGCAAAAGATTGACATCAGCTTAATACTCTTTCTGACGCTTCCATGCTTGAAATAACCAAACAGCAATTGAAACTGGAAAAATTATATCCAACGGCATGTATATGGAAGGCATCAATAGAATATTAGATACAACCTTTTGTTCAAAATTTTTGGCTTAGATATAGAATATTAGATACTTATTGTGGTGGCCCATAAGAGTGGGCCCGGTGGCCCATAAGAGTGGGCCCATGAACGCGAGAGCCCAAATGAAGTTATGACCCGAAAGGCCAACTCGACAAAACGGGTTGCTTATTTGACCCAACCCGCCAGCTCATGCTCTCCATCCGCTATAAATAGTCCTGACCCAGCACAAAAAAGGGGGACGACAAAAACTCACTTATTCACTTACGCATAACGATACTCTCGCTTCTCAGATTAGTTCTATCCAGATTAGTTCTATCCTGACTTAAGCTTCGGAGCCCGGTAAAGTTAACCCGGCCCGGTACTCTTTACTTTCGCAGGTTGCTCGGCCAAGCGTCAAGCAAAAGTGGTAACCGCCCCGGAAATCCGACCTCGGTGGTCGTGCCCGACCTCAAGCTCAGGCATCGTCATTTGGCGCCGTCTGTGGGAAAGAGTACTTTTTCCCNCAGATTAGTTCTATCCTGACTTAAGCTTCGGAGCCCGGTAAAGTTAACCCGGCCCGGTACTCTTTACTTTCGCAGGTTGCTCGGCCAAGCGTCAAGCAAAAGTGGTAACCGCCCCGGAAATCCGACCTCGGTGGTCGTGCCCGACCTCAAGCTCAAGCATCGTCATTTGGCGCCATCTGTGGGAAAGAGTACTTTTTCCCCAAAAACACCTACAAATCTCTTTGGCTGATCCTGAGTTTAGCACGATGGGTACGGATGATGCACCCATCCCCTCGATCATGCCCTCCGTCAAAGAGGGTGTATTTACGCCGGTTAGAGACCCACCTCTTCCACCTCCGAACACAAGGACATCGCCTCGTAGAATCCACGCAGAGGCCGACTTAGGCTTTGTCCCGGAAGCTATCCTCAGGGACGCTCCTTCCGGGCCCTTCGGAGATCCTGTGCAGGTTGGGAACACTCTCCGCCTCCTCATGCAAGAAATACAAGACCTTAAAGCAGAACGTCTCGCTGACAGAGCCGAGCTGGCGGAATTTAAGAAGACCGCCAATGCACATCAAGTTGAATCTTCGGGGCGCTCACTTTACCAACCTTCTCCTGAAGCCGCGATCAGTGGGTCCCGATTCGTGGCTGACGCCCCGCATGGCCATTTGGGCAGTCCGGCTGTCTCCTCACACCTACATACTCACAGCAGTGGTTCCTTTCAGACCTCTCTGCCTGTGCTGGAGGTGCCGGAGAAAGTCAAAAGAATGGGGCGCAATCCTTTCTCTCAAAATATAGCTGAGTATCCAATACCGGCCACGTATAGGCAACCCCAGCTCGAATCGTTCGACGGCCTAACAGACCCCAGGGAGCATCTGGAGAACTACAATTCCATCATGTTACTGGCAGGCAGTTGCGATGAAATCATGTGTCGAGCTTTCCCAACTACTTTGCGTCGAGCGGCTCTCCAGTGGTTCTCTAACCTTCCACCGAATAGCATATCGAACTTCGATCACCTGTCTGACCTTCTTCTGGCTCGTTTTTCTACGAGCATAACTCATCAGCGGTCCTCGGCCATTTTGGCCACTTTAAAGCAGGAAGAAACCGAGTCGTTAAAAGACTACATGAACCGTTACACAAAGCTTTCTTTGCAAGTCCGGAATCTGACAGATTCTGTGGCCATGCACGCCATACAGGCAGGCCTCCGACCGGGTTGATTACACGAGAACCTAACACTCTATCCCCCTAACAACCTCCCTGAGCTGCTCATTTTGACGGCTAAGCACATAAATTTAGAAGAGGTATTAGGCCAGGCTGAGAAAAGCAGAGCCAAAGAGAAAAAGCCACAGGATGATCGCAAATTAGCTCGCCAAGAAAAATCTCCCCTCCGACCACGTTTTGAGGCGTTTACCCCCTTAAACCAATCGAGAGCTCGCGTTTTGGAAGACATATGCCAAACCAAACTCGCGAGTCTCCCTCAGCCCAAAGGAGATGTCGGCTCTGACAAAGAAAAATATTGCGCTTTCCACCAAGGCAGGGGACACGACACCGACGACTGCAGACACCTACGCAACCTCATCGAAGACCTTTTGAGAAGAGGGTACCTACAAAGGTTCAGGGCGGACCTTCCTCTCCCGAGTTCCCGGCCATTAAGCAAAGCGACCAAGACTAGGCCAACATCTCCAAGAAACCCCGACCTCAGCTCAAAGAGGCGCCGGAGCCGGTCTCCCACGCGAAGCCCGCTTTCCACCAGAGCTGATCCGCGGCGAACCGCCGCGGGAACCATCCATACCATCGCGGGTGCATTCGCCGGCGGAGGCGTGTCCCGATCTTCACGAAAACGGCATAAAAGGGCCGCCGAAAAGCGCGCGAAAGAAGTTTTTCATACCAACATAGCCTCAAAAGGTCGTCACACCGCGACCATCTCATTCTCCAACATGGATTACGGCACAATTGACCAAGAACATGACGATCCAGGGGTAATCTCCTGCTTCATGGCAAATTATGAAGTCCGGAAGGTTCTCATCGACCAAGGCAGTTCCGCCGACGTCCTTTTTAACCACGCTTTCGAGCAACTAGGCATCCCTCTTTCTGACCTTGACCACTATCCCGGAACCTTGGTTGGTTTCTCCGGAATCCACGTCAAGGTGCGAGGAACCATTACTCTCCTGGCAACCATAGGGGAATACCCCGACCTCACCAATGCAAAGGTCAGGTTCTTGATCATCGATTGCCCCTCTGCATATAATGCTATTCTAGGGCGACCTTTCCTTAACAAAATCGATGCTATTGTCTCAACGAAGCACCTTCTCCTAAAGTTTCCAACTATATCTGGAAGGGTCGGGCAAGCCCGAGGAGATCAGTTACCCGGCAGAACATGCTATAACACTAGTTTGGCCATCGATTATTCAAAATCGTCAAAATGTCATTACCTGGAAAGACCAAAGCCGGATAGTCAAATTCCTTTGAAGGAACTCGACAATAGGGACTCGAAAATTGGCCTCAGACCAACGCCAGACGGTGATCTTTCGACTTTCCAAATTGGCCATACGAGCGAGCAGACCGTCCAAATTGGATTGGGCATGTCTCTGGACAACCTCGAAAAAATGAGGGAGCTTCTGACGGCCAATACCGACCTATTCGCCTGGACTCCAGCCGATATGCCAGGTATTGACCCTAACTTCATTGCGCATAAACTCGCCATAAATGTAGGCGCTAAGCCAGTGTCTCAGAAGAAAAGGATGGTCGGTCCCGAAAAGCAAAAGGCCATTGATGAAGAGGTCCAGAAGTTGCTCAACGCTGACTTCATCAGAGAAATACCCTATGCGACCTGGTTATCCAACATAGTCATGGTTAAAAAACCTAATGGTAAATGGCGTATGTGCGTGGACTACTCCGACCTCAATAAAGTTTGCCCCAAAGATCCCTATCCATTGCCAAGCATCGACAAGTTAGTTGATGGTGCCTCCGGGTACAAACTCCTGAGCTTCATGGATGCTTACTCCGGATATAATCAAATAAGGATGCACCCAGACGACGAGGAAAAGACAGCCTTCATCACCGAGCACGCTATTTACTGTTACAAGGTCATGCCTTTTGGGCTAAAAAACGCCGGGGCCACTTACCAAAGGCTGGTCGACAAAATACTTAAAAAGCAGATAGGGAGAAACGTCGAGATTTATGTGGATGATATGCTCGTCAAATCCAACTCCGATATCGGGCACCTGGCTGACCTGGCGGAAACATTCGCCGAACTCCGAAAGCACCGTCTGAAGTTGAATCCTTCCAAATGTGCCTTTGGGGTCGGAGCCGGGAAATTTTTGGGCTTCATGTTAACCCATCGTGGCATAGAGGCAAATCCCGACAAATGCCAAGCCATCATAAACATG
Source organism: Cercis canadensis (assembly GCA_003255065.1). Classification (NCBI taxonomy): domain Eukaryota; kingdom Viridiplantae; phylum Streptophyta; class Magnoliopsida; order Fabales; family Fabaceae; genus Cercis; species Cercis canadensis. Next base: position 2,137,531 of record QAOA01007183.1, on the reverse strand, counting down.
GAACCGCCCAAAACTGTGAGGGAGGTGCAAAGGCTGGCCGGGAGAATTGCAGCCTTATCCCGATTCATGTCGAAATCCGCGGACAAGGCGCTCCCCTTTTTCAAAACCCTCAAGCGGCTTAAACATTTCCAATGGACAGACGAGTGTCAGCACGCATTCGATCACTTAAAAACATATCTGGCCTCGCCTCCAATCCTCTCTCAACCCCGCCAGGGTGACACCCTTTTTCTATACTTGGCCAGCAGTGAGCATGCGGTTAGCTCGGCCCTAGTCCGAGAGCAAGACCAAATACAATACCCGGTGTACTACACTAGTCACGCCCTTCAGGCGTCTGAACTTAAATACCACAAAATTGAAAAAATCGCTTACGCCCTCCTTCTTTCAGCCAGGCGTCTGCGCCCATATTTCCAAAATCACTTAATCACTGTCCGAACCGACCAGCCGATTCGGCAGATTCTTCAAAAACCCGACCTGGCCGGACGTATGTTGGGCTGGTCGATCGAACTTTCTGAGCATTCGTTAAATTACGAGCCACGAGGGGCAATCAAGGCGCAAGCCCTTGCCGACTTTATAGTCGAAATGACCCGCACAGGCGACCTTGGAGAGGAAGTTTCCCCTCAGTGGACACTTTCCGTGGACGGGTCTTCCAACTTGAAGGGCGGTGCTGCTGGCATAGTCATTGAAGGACCAGGAGAAGTCATTATTGAACAATCCTTACGTTTTGATTTCCCGGTCACTAATAACCAAGCCGAATATGAGGCGTTAATAGCTGGCTTGCGTTTAGCTCTTGAGCTGGGCGCCGACACAATTCAAGTCCAAACGGACTCACAGCTGGTCACAAGTCAGATTAAGGGCGATTTCCAAGCAAAAGACCCCCTAATGTCCAAGTACCTGATCACTGCCCAAACGTATATCTCTCGTTTTCAGCAGTTTGCAATTCATCATGTCCCAAGGGTGGAAAACACCCGGGCTGACATCCTTTCTAAGTTAGCCAGCAGCAAGAGACCTGGCCACAACCAAACAGTCATCCAAGAGACCATTTTGCACCCGAGCATTAATTCTGAAGAGGTAGCTAGCCTTGACCAAGAAGCATCATCATGGATGACTCCGATTACCCACTACCTACAGACCCGAGAGCTCCCATCCGACAAGGTTCAAGCCAGGAAGCTTCAAAGAATAGCCTGCAATTATTGTCTTGAAGGAGGCACCCTGTATAAACATGGATACGGCACTCCGCTTCTCAAGTGCCTCACCGCCGAGCAATCGCTTTATGTCTTGAATGAGATTCACTTGGGTATATGTGGACATCACATAGGTGCCCGCTCTCTGGCATCCAAAGCTCTTCGATCTGGCTATTACTAGCCGACTTTGAAAGCAGACGCAGCAACTCTGTTGAAAAAATGCGATAAATGTCAAAAATTTGCCCACCTTCACATCGCACCATCGTCCGACCTTTTTACAACGGTCGAACCATGGCCATTTAGCCGGTGGGGATTGGACCTGCTCGGCCCTTTCCCTCGAGCCCCCGGGCAAAAACGATATCTTATCGTTGCTATCGACTATTTTTCAAAATGGATTGAGGCTGAACCTTTAGCCGCCATCACTGCAAAAAATGCTAAAAAGTTTCTCCAATCTTTTATTATTTGCAGGTTCGGTATCCCCCATACCATCACCACCGACAACGGAACCCAGTTCACAGACGCCGGGTTCCGAGCCTTCTGTGCCGAGCTCTGTATTCGGTTAAACTACACATCGGTCGAACATCCACAAGCCAACGGACAAGTAGAAGCCGCAAATCGAATCATTCTTGATGGTTTGAAGAAGCGCTTAGACCACATCAAGGGTCGGTGGATAGACGAGCTTCCCTGGGTGTTATGGTCCTACCGAACGACCCCCCAAACTTCTACCCGGGAAACTCCCTACAAACTCACATATGGGGCAGAGGCTATGATCCCTGTCGAAATCGGCCAGCCAAGCTGGAGAAGCGCGCACTTCGATGCCGATTACAACCACGAAGCCATGAATACCAACCTTGAACTACTTGATGAGGACAGGGAAAAAGCAAGACTGATCATGATAGCCTACAAGCAGAGGCTCTCCCGATATTACAACGTCAAAGTCCGACCAAGGATTTTCCAAAACGGCGACCTGGTTCTCCGCAGAGCTGATATCACCAGAAAGCATCTCATTGAGGGCAAGCTGGCCCCGAATTGGGAGGGGCCATATGTAATTCAGGAGGTCCTAGGGAAGGGCGCCTATAGAATCGCAACCCAACACGGTTCGCCCATCCCAAGAACTTGGAATGTAACTAATCTCAGGCTTTATGAAGAGTGAAATCTTTTCATCCGAGTATTATTTATTTACACCTTAGCCGGTTACATATACCGAGCTTGTTCGTTTTGTTTGCAACCACCATCGCGAGTGCACACCTTTGCCGGTTCCGTATACCGAGCTTATTAGTTTAGTTTGCAACCTCCATCGCGAGTGCAAACCTTAGCCGGTTACATATACCGAGCTTGTTCGTTCAGTTTGCAACCTCCATCGCGAGTGCACACCTTTGCCGGTTACATGTGCCGAGCTTGTACGTCTTGTTTGCAACCTCCATCGCGAGTGCAAACCTCATCCCGGTCATAACCACCGAGCTTATGTCTTGTTTGCTCACTACTTCTCGTTCACAACCTCACCTTATTTTCCCTCAACTGCCGCTACTGAACTCCTTTGCGACTACGAAATTCGTAAAACTCGACTTACAAGAATCTGTGGCACACCGGGCATACACCTTACGCCCTTAAACAAACAACACAGCTTTTATGTTATCCTTTTTTAACAAACAACTTGTTTTCTTTTCTTTACTTATGCTCATGTGATTCTTCCTTTCTTATAAATGCGCAAAGACCGCTCTTAAAGCACTCAAACATTTTCATATGAACGTTGTTATATCAAAACATAGAGTCACAAACGACACAAAATATTGGGGCACTTTTTATTTCTCATTTCTCATATACATAAGTGTTGCCTATGGCACAGGTATTACAAAGCAAGTTCCTACCCTACTGGGGACCTGGGTATCGTAGGCTCGAGAGAGCTCGAGAGAAAAATACTCCTCGGCAAGGTGTAGGCGAAAGTATAGGCGAAAGTTCAGTCTCTCCTCTTTTGCTCAGCGCAGCTTCTGGAACTCGTTCGTGAAAAGTGCAACAGAATGTAAGCCTCCCTATTTATACCGTTCCCCGTTCCTCATCCAATAGACCAGATAAACTCTCATTCAACGGTCAGGATCAGCGCCGCATCGTAGCTCGCGAAACGACAGCGCCGCCTCCTGTATCGTCCGTCATTACTCACCTCGAGACACAAACCCTGCAGCCTCAGCAGTAATTACCTGCCGCCCCGTCTCTGCCCTGACAAGTGGCACCAAGATAGCCGCGTATTTAAAGCACAATATTGTGGTTTGGCGCCATTTCTTTTTAAATCCGAGAACATAAAGTCTCGGACTTCCTTTTTGGGGCAAGTGTGGTGGCCCATAAGAGTGGGCCCATGAACGCGAGAGCCCAAATGAAGTTATGACCCGAAAGGCCAACTCGACAAAACGGGTTGCTTATTTGACCCGACCCGCCAGCTCATGCTCTCCATCCGCTATAAATAGTCCTGACCCAGCACAAAAAAGGGGGACGACAAAAACTCTCACTTATTCACTTACGCATAACGATACTCTCGCTTCTCAGATTAGTTCTATCCAGATTAGTTCTATCCTGACTTAAGCTTCGGAGCCCGGTAAAGTTAACCTGGCCCGGTACTCTTTACTTTCGCAGGTTGCTCGGCCAAGCGTCAAGCAAAAGTGGTAACCGCCCCGGAAATCCGACCTCGGTGGTCGTGCCCGACCTCAAGCTCAGGCATCGTCACTTATCAACACCATGAGTATCTCTAGTTAGGGCGGCTGGAATTTCCTATTGCAATGATGAACGCCAATATAATAGATCTAGTTCGGACCAGAAGATAGGTTCCACAAGGAAACCCGGCCAATTAGTAGTATCTGAGATGTTCTCCGTATTTTGAAGACAGAACACATTTCAGATTCATTAGTAAACCAATTACAAGGAAATACTACATTGGAATCTTATAAGCAAAGGCAGAAGAACAAGAAGAAAAAGGATTTCCACGACCGAAAGTTATAAATTCATATAGTGATGAGGATCAAGGAAGCCTCCATTCTAAAGACCTAGTGCAACAAGCTTGCAAGGAGGAAGACATGGCTTTGGAGGGCCTTTGGAGGGCATCAAGACAGGCTAGGATGAGCACACGGCCGTGTTATGCAAGATCATGGCCGTGTCATGAAGGCCAAGAGGCAACATGGGCTGGACAAGGCAAGAACACGAGCGTGTCCATGGCCGTGTCCTGTCAACAGAGATGCTGGCTTGAGAACACGGCTTGGAGAACAAGGAACACGGGCCGTGTCATGTCAACACGGGTTGAACACGGGCGTGTCACAATGCCGTGTTAGAGTTAATTGTCTCTAGGATCTTTATTTTGGTTATTTGTAATTAATGCCTTGCTGAATACATTCTCTAGGGCCTATTTTCTGTCTAAGCTAATTAGGGCTTATGTTAGATAGTTTTAAGGCTTGTTTAATTAGGGCTGGAGGTTTTGGGTCATTTTGGTAATAAGTTTAGTTGAACCTTCATTTTGCTATTTAAGGAGCTAAGGCCTTTGTCCTTAGAACAAGAATTAAGAATTTGATAATTGAATTGAGAGTTTCTCTCTTGTTCTCTCCATGGAGAGCTTAAGCCATCTAGGTGGATTCCTAGCATGGTGAACCTAAACCTTATCACTCTCCCCTTTTCCCAATCTAGAGTGTGGCGGTTTATTCACTTCTCCATCTTGTTCATGTTGATTGTTGATTATTCGGATTAAGGAGGGTTAGTTAAGCTTTGCTGAAACTAGGTTGCCTAATTTGATAATCAAAGGTTTTCACCTATTTCCGTTCATCTTTTCTTGATTTTCTGTTACTTGACCTTACTTGGGATCCTTGGCTAATTTGGATTGGATTTGGCTTGGTTTCTTCAAGTGGATCCTTATCAGTATGCTCATAGAGAAGAGTTGGTTGGCAGTGTTACAGGACTTCCTTGATTTAGCATATTGCTGTTTCTAGTTTTGTATCTAAAATTGTCATACATTTGTGTGAATATCCTTGGCACTCTTTCTCTCCCATTATTTTTTTAAGCTTTATAGGATATGACCTGATCACTCTTTGATTTCCAATAACAAATGCAAAGAAAAAAAAACACAGTATGTCCAGTATAGCCTCGTGATGTCAACCACTAACCATGTTTTGGTTGTTAATATATATGTAAGACAGCCAAGCAACATATAAAGTTAGAGAAATGAGAAATTCAGCAACGTTGTCCACTTGATAATACACAGGTCGTAATGTGGTGGATTGAGTTTGACAAAAAAAAAAAAAA
>QAOA01007183.1:2108179-2131598 GCA_003255065.1 Cercis canadensis | reverse complement strand
AAAAAAAAAAAAAAAAAAACCAAACTATTCAAATGGGAAAATAAATTTTAGACAATAAATGTTGAATTTATTTTTAGGTTGGTCACTTGTATAATGAAATGATCAAAATACTCTTCCAATTATATGATCATTATATATAAATTATATAATTATTTTATTTAGTATATGTAAATAACCAACCTAAAAATAAGTTCAACACCTATTAGTTATGTTTCATTTTTCTAAAGAAAATTCTCAGTTAATACTCATCATGCAAGACAAAAAGAATGCACGTGGAATCCGGCCGTGGCATCATCTTTTTGCAAAAATTAAGTGTCCAAACTCCCAGATATGTCACAAGACAAAAACCCGGAAGGAAAATCTCTAGCATGTTAACTTTGTGGCATTCTGATTTATTTGTAGTTTATTTATGAGAACAACTATACAAATACAAGGAGTTTCATTTGAGAAAGCCGTAAAATTTTGATACAGAACTGCACATGTTGACCACAGCGAGAATGATTTTCCAGCAGCAAGCAAAATCCATTTACCTTGGGTTTTTATTTTTATACATCAATAAGCGATGAACTTATTTTTGTTTCTCATCAGCATCATGCATCCCTTTTCTCATCATAGCTGCAAACTCTTGGTAATTAATTCTGCCATCCTACAAAATGAAAGCCAACAGTCATCCGAATTTGTCACATGGACCAGCAATTATGAAATAGAGGGAATGAGGAGGACATGAACCGATTATTAGAAGCCAAGAGAATATAACGTGAACATACTCTGTCAGTATCAACATCATTAATGACTTCATCTATAGTAGCTTCATCACCCATTCCATATTCAGTCATAGCTTGTCTAAGCTCATCTCTTGTTATAAAACTGTTCAATACCAGGCAAAAATGCATTTCAGGTCAAGGCCAGGTGGATAAATATTCGAATAACTCGTCACTTAGAATATAGTATTTAATGGAACAACCCAGGATGGCATTCAAGATCTGCAAGATAAATGAAGTGGAAAACTAACCCGCTGTTATCCTTGTCAAAGTATTGGAAAGCTTTATACAAGTTCTCTTCCCTCTCAAGTCTATGCCGATGCATAGTTGCAGTAATGAATTCAATATAATCAATAGACCCACTCCTGTCAACATCAGCCTGAACAAGAACGGGGACAAGGAAAAATATGCATCACAATTTTCCTATGAAGAAGTGAAAGGGTTTAAATGTTTCATGAATTCCCGGTTAGTAAATTGTTTGAAGTTTCACTATACTTACTGCTTCCATCAGCTGCTTTATTTCAGTTTCACTAAGCTTAGATCCCAGTCGGGACAATCCAGTTTTGAGTTCTTCAAACGTGATAGTACCACTGCCATCAGTGTCCATATTGTTGAACATTTGTTGCAAGCCCTGGATTTCTTCTGCTGAAAGGCTCTCTGCTATTACCTTCCAAAAATAAAACATTATGTTACTAAGCAGATAGCCACGAGCCAGTAAATTCTTAAAGAGAAACATCCCTTGATCCAGCTGAAAGCTCTATATTCTAGGACTAGCTAAAAAAACAAAACAAAACAAAAATCTATATTCTAGGGGGAATGAACCTATTTATTGACCATATGATGAATTGGGACCACTTGGACAACATTAAATTTGATGAATATCCATAACTTGTTAACTCTTCTAAGAAAACATACAAAAATCCCATGTAATGGAAACTGTAAGACTAGTTACATCTTAGCACATGATTTGAACGAGTAAAATTTGAATCTATTGTCACAACTGAAAATTTCAAGGTACCTTTAGAGCAAGCTTCTTCATCTTGTTCATTGCCCTAAATTGTTTCATCCTCTTAAATACGGCACTGTCAATAGGCTTGTCAGATGCTTCACCACCTTCCTTCATCCATGCGTGTTCTGGTTCAAATGCATAATGTGAACGGCATTAGTGATTAAAGTTTGTCAGTCAAACACTGAATTATTTATATTTAATTAAGCCTGCACAGAAGTCCATGTCCAAACTCTCTATGATAAGCCATACAACTGAGTCATAATCAGTGTGATTTCTGATTTTCTTTTCCAATAGGTGTCAACAAACAAAATTAATTAATTATAGAAATATACTAGGAGAGCAATTAGTATATAATTGGGTGGAAACATTTGTCATATGGGCTGCTTAAATGTTCAAAGGCAAAATTATTCACTTACCAAGAGCTTCAGCTGCTGTAATGCGTTTCTTAGGGTCATAAGTCAACATTTTCCTGATCAGATCCTTTGCAGCAGCTGAAATAGAAGGCCATGGTGGGCTTTGCAAATCATAGTTGCCTTCCAAAATAGCTTCAAAGATGCCTTTTTCGGTCTCTGAAAATTAAACCCATTATGTTAATAAACCATGGAAATCAAACTAGAAAAATTGTAAAACATATACTCAAATCAGCAAAAATATACACCAGTGACTGCATAATCTTAAATACTGGTTTCTCAAATCTGCCCGATTTAAATTATTTGGTGCTATGTCAACTGAAACAGAGTCATATATTCTACTTACCTGCCCAAAATGGAGGCACCCCACTTAGGAGGATGTATAAAATAACCCCCGCACTCCAGACATCTATCTCCTTTCCATAATTTCGTTTTAAAACTTCTGGAGCAACATAGTAGGCACTCCCAACAATTTCCTTGTACACTTTACCTGGAGAAAATTGTTAGTGCTTCGCACAATTCAATCAAAGAAAAAGGGTAAAAATAGGGGAAACTATTGCATTTCCTATCAGTCAAAGCCAAAACAAAGGTTAAACATGACTATGGTGAGATGACTTCAACTCCATGATTCTCTGTAGGAATACGATTGTCACTCACTGCCCAAAAATACATTATTGGTGATAATGACTGCATAGAGAAAACGTTTTTAGGGGTGGGGCTGGGGCATGTGCCTGTTGTTGCTGGTAAATATAAATTTCGGGAAAAAATTTGCTTCCACGAGGAGGGTAACTAGTATGGTATACAACAGCTGATACTTAGGCTCCTCATTATGTATCAAGCAAAAGAAGCAAATCATATTGGTTCTTTTTCTAGCCACCTCCTTGGGGCGCAGTGGTTGCTGCCAGCGGTTATTTCTGAACTATTTTGCAAAAATTTCACATCTCCCTTCTTTCATTGAGATTTAATCGTGTTCCTCACATCTCCCTTCTTTCATGAGATTTAATCGTGTTCCACTTTCTAATAGTCACTATGATGGTCCACTAAATTATAGGTTTCAAATCTACCACAGACAACGTGATTGTTTTTCTGTCTCTGCTTTTTCTAACAACATCTTATTTTATAATGGGAAAACGTTTACTTGGTTGACTTGTCATTTTCACATAAGAGATCGTTTACTTAGTTGACTACTTAGTTTTTATGACTTGGTCATGCTGATCCCTAATAGCGCCTGAACAGTCTTTATTAAAGCTTTAAATAATATCTCGGAAAATTTAAGGCTGTGATTTTGAATTCTTTTTAGAGTGAAAAACTTTAAAAGAAAGAAAGACGAAAAGAGAGTTTAGAAGAGTTTTGAATCTAAACTAAACACAAAAGCCTGAAAGTCAAGGAATGCAAGAAAATGGAGAAATAAACCCAGCCTAAATAAAATAAAAAAAATTATGGGAGTAGAGATTGAAGATTAATGAATCCTGAACTCACCTTCCTCTATGAAGACAGAGAGTCCAAAATCGGTGGCTTTTAATGGTGACTTCTCATCCGTACTAACCAGCAAGAAATTCTCAGGCTTCAAGTCCCTATGCATAACCCCCATAAAATGACAAACATGAACCACATTCACAATTTGCCTGAAAATAGATGAAGCTTCCCGCTCCGAGTAACTCCTCCTTGCAATAATTCGATCAAAAAGCTCACCACCTGAGCACAACTCCATTACTAAATGCACATTCTGCCTATCCTCATAAGCACCGTTAAATTCCACTATATTGGGTTGACCCGTTAGGTACTGTAGGATCAAAATTTCCCTCTTGACATCATTAATTTCTTTCTTGCGTGTTAGCTTTCGCCTCGCTATGGACTTACATGCGTACTTTCTACCCGTCGCCTTCTCAGTGCAAAGATAGGTAATTCCAAATTGACCCCTTCCCAATTCTTTCTCAAGAGTATAAAGCACGTTTATGTCAGTGTATGGTTTGTCTAAAATGGTTCCAACTTGAGAAGATGAAGAAGCTTTGTTTGAAGAGTATGAAGAAGGTGCCGAGTATGCAGGGTATGGGCGATGAGCTTGTTGTTCGTGGGTTCTCTTCGGTAATTGTTGGCAATGATGGGGTGAAGAATCAGAGGAAGAGAAGGATGAGGTTGGGTTTTTGTTAGATTTGCTAAAGCAGAGGCCCATTTGGAGAGGTTGGTGTTTTTTTAATCGGAGTTTCACTGTTTCAGGGATGTTGAGTTGAGCAAATTTGGTAGACAGGGCCTTTTATAAAGACTCAAAACCATGTCGCTAGTTTATGAGTTGTATATCGCTCAAGTAATGCTCCTTTTGATTTATGCTTTGCTTTTCCCCTTTGGATGGTCCTGAGCATCATTCTTCACTTTTTTGCTCCGGTGCGCTTTGCTGGAGGGAGAGACCGGTTACGTGCTTTAAGTGCTAGGATTTTCGTTAGCTTTCATGTGAACGTTTCGTTTGATTTTATTGGCCGTTTATGCGAATTTCCATTCAAGCCCAGACCCCAGACAATTATTTATTTATTTTTTGCACAGGGCCCCAGACAACTATTACATGTTTGACAATTATAAGTTTTAAGATTAATAAATCATTTTAAATGGAAATTTATAAAGTTGAAATCTAAAGTTTAAGTTTGTCTAATATTAATTAAATAAAGTTAATATTATGAACATCATTAAAATGAACAAAGAGCACATAAGAATAGTAAATACGGGTTTAACATCCAATACTTGTATCTCTTAAAATTTCTTGAATTTAGGGTGTTTATAAGATTAGCTCCCTTGGCTTTTTTTTTTTTTTTTTTNTTTTTTTTTTTTTTTGGGTGTTCTAAACTTGCATATTTCTTTTGATTCTTTCATTAGCCAAAACTCTTAGCTTGGGCAGTCAAAACAAACTCGATTGCAACTCTTTTTTTAATTATATGTTTATGTCTCTCTGTATGTGAATTCAACTATAAATTAAGATCTAAGATTAGATATTTCCTTTCTCTAATATTCCTATAAAAAGAATCTGCAGCTTCCTATAAACCCAATTCTTATACATGAGTTGGAGGTTAGCAAATAGCATATGGGTAACCTCTTTGGGGTCCCCATAAATTTGTATTTCTATTCCATTCCTTAGGCATTTGCATTACTGTCCTGAGGAAGCAATTTTGTTGGCCCAAAAGAAGCGGGAAGTGGGAAGAGGAGGAAAGGCAGGCGAGGCATGCAGAAAAGAGAAGAGATAGCGCAAATAAATAGAAGGAAGATTAAAGGTAGGTAAGTCTCTAACCTGGCTGAATGAAGACGGAGAGTCCAAAATCCGTAGCTTTAATGGGGGCATTGGCCTCCTTGCTGGCCAACAAGAAATTCTCAGGCTTTAGGTCACGATGCATGACACCCATGAAATGGCAAACATGAACCACATTCAAGATCTGCCTGAAGAGTACAGCTGCTTCACGCTCCGAGTAAGTCCCTTTGGCAATGATATGGTCGAAGAGCTCGCCGCCGCTACACAACTCCATCACCAAGTGCACGTTCTGCCGGTCCTCATAAGCTCCCCTGAAGTCTACAATATTGGGTTGCCCTGAAAGATGCTGAAGAATCAGAACTTCTCTTTTAACGTCTTCCATTTCTTCCTTTTTCACCAGCTTCCCCCTCGCTATCGACTTGCATGCATACTTTTTTCCTGTCGCCTTCTCGGTACATAGATAAGTCACCCCAGACTGCCCTCTACCCAATTCTTTTTCAATATTGTAAATCAAACTTATGTTAATGTAGGGTTTTCCTAGAATTGGCCCTATTTGTGAAGATTGGGTAGGATTAGGAGGACGAGGAGGAAGACTTGGTTTGAACTCATACTGGGTTTCGCTGGGCTTTTCTTGGATACCAGAAGGGGTAGGGGAGGAATCTGTGGAGACAATCGGAATTTCATGGGTTTTGGGACCGCAGCACAACCCCTTAATGAACGCCAGTCCCATCTCCACAGACTTATTAGCTGATGCTGATGTTGATGTTGAGCAAATTGAATTGTGCTTTTCTCCTATCAACAAGTTCTACAACTTATATACTATACTTGTTCGCTTCGATTTATACTTGCACTTTATTTTATTTATTTTTGGGTGCTTTTCTTCTCCCCACTCAGAAGTAGCAAGAATTATTCTTAACCCAATGCAGCTTTACAATCCAGGAGAGAACTGATTCCTTCACAGGTAGGATTTGGCAAGAAAGAGGGATGTACCTGATTGACGCCTAATGGTGGGTTTTTACGGGTTAAGAATAATCAAATATTATTATTATTTAAAGGTCAAATAAAAAAAATTAAATAAGTCCAATTAAGTAATCCATATAATGTAGTTTTGTAAAAAAGAAAATTGTTTCTCTAACATTACTCTTAAAAAAGTGATTGCAGATAGAAGAGAAAATTTTAGAAGGAAAAAAAATCAGAAGTTCAGAGTTTTAAAGAAAGAAAGGTGGTTTTGTACCGGAATCACTGGGGAAACCAAATAATGCAGCAATCATTATTAGATTTAACATAATTACAGTCTTTTTTGTTTTCGGTAGAAACTATTACATAGCCTAGGTTGTGTCTCTGACTTCAGATTTAATGCATAATGCCGAAAAGCATGATGAGGAACACAGACAAATAGAATGGTTGCTCAACAAATTCACAGTATATAATTGAATAAAATCAAGAGCAAAATTATAAGGTACAGAAGTCAGGAACACTTAAAAATCAGTTCGGCGCGTCACGATTGTAGTACTGATCCAATGTTTTTTCTGGGATTCGGTGCAAAAGCTCAGGGGGGAAAATACGAAGAAGTGTCCACGCCAGATCAAGTGACTGGAAGATGTTCCGTGTATCATAAGCTCCTTGTGTCACAAATTTTCTTTCAAATTTATCAAGGAACTCCAGATAAAGCTGGAATTTTATCACGCAAAATGAAGAAAGTAAGATAAGATTACCTAACCAGGCGTTGCATTCAAAAGCACACTTTTTATAACGCATGCAGGAACTGTACAACGCATCCTAACAGTAAGACCCAAAAAAAAGAAAATAACACATACCAGATCCTCAGAAGAAAGTGCCTCTTCTCCGACAACAGCTTTCATTGCCTGGACATCTTTCCCAATCGCATAATTTGCATACAGCTGAAAGTAAAGGAGACCCGATTATGAAGTGACCTTGAGAGAAGTTAATGGCATCTAATCTCCAACTTCAACAATCATACCTGGTTTGATACATCTGCATGATCTCGCCGAGTCATCCCCTCACCAATAGCACTCTGCAAAAATGAGGGGAGTACAAAATGAAGAAACGTGTCACCAGGAGAAAAATTCAAACATTAATATAAAAATCGTACTCTTCAACTGTGAATTTACAGTTCTGTAAACAGTCTTACCTTCATTAGTCTAGAGAGTGATGGAAGAACATTAATTGGCGGGTATGTCTGCCAAAATGTATTTACAAAAAAATAAAAAAAATCAATTACAAGTAGCTCAGGGATAAAAGGCAGCCAAAAATGCCAAAACATGTCTTAATCAGGAGTTTTTGAAGTGTTCAACAACTCTCACAAAAAAACAACAAACAAACAAAACACACTGAATACAATATCCAATTACAACACGACTCCAAATAATTGAAATAAACTGAAAGTGATACAAGCCAAACACTAAATATTAACTTACTTTACAAAGACAGATTATTCCAGCTCACTGGAACCTCAGTAAGACAGCAGCCATCAAAATAAACCTCATTGTGCTTATAATAGAAATTTGAAAAAATACAAAACAAGCTAAATATCCCTCACTCTGCAAACCACTGAAGTAGAACAGTAAAATATACTAAAAATTTACATAGAGAGTAAGTGGAATCATGCTCACCTATAGATACATTGATACTAGTATTTAATCATCATATTTCTTATGGGCAAAAACAAAGGTATCATTTCTCAAGAATTAAAATATACCAGGCATTTGATTCTCCACAAAAGTTTTGACACGATAATGTCGACTCATACATTAGAATGTTAGCTGATATAATTAACAGCTTTATTAATAAGAAATCATGAAAGGAAAAAAAAAATGCAAATCTCAATAAATGTGAGAAGAATGATGCATAATTAAGATAAGATTTCAACTTATGATATCTGAATCCAAAGAGAAGTCGGACTCCAATAAAGGGGAAAAAATGTTTAATTGCACAGGACCCACCTGTCTATTGTGTAGCTGCCTGTCAATATATATCTGACCCTCAGTAATATAACCCGTGAGATCAGGAGTTGGATGAGTGATATCTAGTTAGCACAGAATCCAACAGTTATCACCACAGAGAGAAAATAACATGCTAGGAAAGACTGCTTGATATGTGCGTGAGATCCTTACCATCATTAGGCATGGTTAATATTGGGATCTGTGTGATGGAACCCTTTCGCCCTTCAATACGTCCTGCACGCTCATAAATTGTTGCAAGATCAGTGTACATATAACCAGGTATCCACACCTTCCAGGAACTTCCTCTCGGGCAGCAGAGACCTGCACTCATAGGAAATTTGGAAGTCATACAATCAAAATTTGCAGTCAGTGCAACTGGAACTGTTTAGAATAATTGTGTAACTGTAAATTTCGAATCATAGGTCAAAAACATAAAATCTCATTACCTCAGAAGGGCATCTGCGTAAGAACTCATATCTGTCAATATAACCAGAACATGTTTCCCACATTCATAAGCCAAGTACCCTGCAGTCGTAAGGGCAATTCGAGGAGTAATAATCCGTTCAATGGTGGGATCATTGGCCTGCAAAATTTGCATTATAAACAGAGAAAAAGAAACCCTTAAACAACAGATCATCTTGACAACATTGGAAACATTTAATAACCGCAGGTTTCAGAATAGGGTCACTTTTATTCTTCAATATAATTTTGAGAGAACTTATTCCTCAATAAAGAGACAATATGGATGCTAACCAGGTTCAGGAATAGGGTCACTCTCTCCATTGATCCATTCTCCTCAAAATCACGCTTGAAGAACTGGGCTGTCTCCATGTTCACACCCATAGCTGCAAACACGATGGCAAAATTGTCCTCTTCCCCACCCTGCAAATGAAAATATGGTCCATGTGAAAAAGGAAATATATACTTCACCCGTAGAATAAAGTTTAAAGTGCGAAGGAACCAGACTAATAGAGATGAATAGACAAGAATGCCTTTAATTTTGAAAAGTAAAGGCGACAGATGATATGCACCAAAAGGTTGGACACTACCAAAAGATATACAAAACAAACATCATACTTGTGTTCTAATCACAGTCTAAAAATAATCATCACAATGTTGAAATCCTTATTATAAAGACAAGACATGGTTTCCAAGCCATACCTCAATGAGACTTTCAGACTTTTCCAATAGCTTTACTAGACCAGCCTGACAACAAATCTGCGCAGCTATTTCATTATGAGGAAGACCAGCAGCAGAAAAAAGGGGAATCTTATGTCCACGAGCAATGGAGTTCATCACATCAATTGTAGAAATACCAGTCTGTATCATCTCTTCAGGATACGTTCTCTCACTAGGGTTGATGGAGCTTCCTGAGGAATTCATGTTACATCATCAGTTACTGATAATTCAAAGTCAGGATCTTATTTCTATGACTCACCTGAAATATCCAGATATGCTTCAGGTAGAATTGGAGGACCATTGTCAATGGGTTTACCGGAGCCATTAAATATGCGACCAAGCATAGCCAATGACACAGGTGTTTTAAGAACCTGCACAATAACCAACGCTATCAAGTATCAGAAGACAAGAAAATCAGAAACATTCCTTTTGGAAAAAAGATGGAAACAAATGCACACACACATACAGAGCAGGAGGGAGACAGAGAAGACAAACCATGAATGCTTTACCTGCTTATATGAGGAAAATGAATATCCAGAAAAAAAAAATAAAAAAAAATTGAGATTCTTCAAATGATTTGTCATCATTAAAGGCGTTGGGAATTTTTGCAACAGAAATATGATGTTTCAATAAGAACCAAGCAGCTACAATATAGCAGGTTTCAAGATAAAAATTCAATAATTGTATCATCCAGTTAACGGTCTAGAGATGTTAACACAGAAAGATGAAAACTATAAATCCCAGCTTCCGCCACACTTGCAACAGCAATATACTTCTATATTGAAAATTTTGAGAAGAGCAAGTCTCTTTACCTCGCCTGTGAACTGCACAGCTGTGAATTTATTGTCAATTCCTGATTTTCCTTCAAAAACCTGAAAGAAAAATTAGAATGAAAAGGAAACATTATATCAGATGATAGCAATCTATCTTTTAACTATTCAGAGAATAAATATGTGTTACAAAGAGATATATGATAAGCCAGCAGCCGCTAATGGTTAGCAGTCCTTTAGACAAACAAAAAGGTTCATTTTTTGGCTTAGAAAAGGTTAGATAGGAAAGTACAATGAAGTCCATTGACCAGTATATTACAGAGTACAACCCTACTTGCCAAATCATCCATATTATTAATGAAAGGATATACATAGTAATCTTGCTAAAATGTGATATAAATAACACTGTCCTAAGGGGTAAAGGGAAATTGAGGTCCGTTCAGATATTGATAGATGTTAAACTATGCAAACACAAGGAGTGGTCAACATTTCACTAATTAAAAATCTATTCATTAACAGGTTATGCACACACACACAAAAACAGCCAAGCATAAGCACACACTCTCACCCATAAGAAGCATCAATAGCACCGGAAAAGTTAACCTGCACTACAGCTCTCTCTCCATCTACATCTAAAACTTGGCCACGTCGGGTTGTTCCATCTCCCAAGCGAATATTAACAATTTCCTAATACTTTGGTCCGTGAATCATTCCCAAAATAATAAGCAAATAGGTACCAAGGGCGGATAAATTGACAAACTAACAGAAAGAGGACTGAGCATTGAAACCTACCTTAACCTTGTCAAGAATAACTAGTGGGCCAGCAACACCGGAGACAGTTCTGTATTCTGAAAAATGAAGTTCCAAAATAATACAATACATTAGAAAATTCACAATGACAAAATATAAAAGAAGAGAAGCTTGAGAATTATATCACCAAGAAATAATCTCAAATGCGAGATGTGGTTGCTGATTGATTTCAGTAAGAAAAAGCATCACCTTCGAATCTTATGCATATTCTCAACTATAATCTATCAATCATGAGATTGACAAGAATTATAACACCACTAGCATCATGAGCTGTTAGACAATTGTTGATATACGATATGGCATATAGAATGCAAAAGACAAAACACAGCACCAAACCAATTTACTGGGAACTTCAAGGCAATTAAAAAAAAAATCGGGTTCCACACTTCAAATCTAAAAACTAGAAGGAAGAGGGTAAGGAAACTAAATTCAATGAATTCCTTGGCAATAAGTTAGCTGCAGTAAGAAGAACTTACCCATGCCGATCTCAAGTGTCCCCTCCCCCATGTCAACACTGTTCTGTGCCACTCCCATCTTCGAGTTCCTATGTCGTATATACCAAAATTATTCAGCACAGAAGATTTCAATTCGAATAAACGAAAGAGCAAGCACGTTGAAAGAAATCAGAAAATTTTAAAAAGGGCCTGTCTTAGAACTCCAACACTTTGACTGATTCCTTTTTAATCTATTTTATTCGGATCAGAATAACCAGAGTTGGAAATGCAACAGATAAAGATAAATAAGTTAGAATGATTACCAGAGAATTTCAAGAACTCGATTCGAATTACGAACAAACGGCCAGTTCAGAGAAAATTAAGAGCGAAATGTCAACCAACTCTTTAAGAGTGAGAAAATACAAAATCGTGCGAAGCTCTAAAACAGAGAACGAACCACTACGAGGTAGACACGCTATGATGAATTGATGATCGGCGTTAACGTTAAAAAGGCTGGAACGGATCCGGTTCCCTCTTAAACCAAAAAAAAACCGGTTCAACGCCATTTCGATTTAGTACGGTTCGATTTCTTAAATTTTTGTTATCAAAATCGACTAAACCGAACCAGCCAAATTTAGTTTGGTTTGGTTTGGTTCGGTTGGTCCATTTTGCCCCTCAATTAGAGGACATTGATCCATTTAGCAAAGGACACATGAAGACTCTTTCCTTAAAAAAAAAAAAANAAAAAAAAAAAAAAAAAAATGACCCAGAAGCTTTTCCTCAAGTTTAGAGTAATGTTGAGAAGTGAAGATGAAGAAGAATAGCGGAGGAACAAGTAAAGAACCAAAATCAGAAGCTTATGGGCAACGGCTAAAGAAGCACAAGAACAAAAACACATAACCAAACACTCAAAATGGCTCAATCGAGCAGTTCCAAGAGAAACTGTCTGAAATTTATTGAGGAAGAAAATGAACCAGCAATTGACATACCCAAGCCTTTTTCCATGGATCTCTGATCTCGGCAGCCTCTGAATCTGATTTCCTCAATTGAGTTTTTGGAATCTTGATCGATTGCGCGGTTGGATTTGCTGCGGCTCTGCCTCATCGCATAGGTGGCAAATCTAGCGATGAACAACAAGAAGGGGAAGAAGAAGATGGTAGGTGAGAGAAAAAGGTTAAGACTTTCAGATATGACCAACCTCACCAGTCACCACCTCCTTCAAAGGGAATCGTTAATCTTTGTTCTCCATCTCTGTGCCTTTGTATTTTTATTTTTTTTAGAAAAATTTCTTTCTTTTTCTCTCTTTGTGGGGTTTTTTGATATTTCTCTGTCTCATGTATTTCTCTTCTGTGAATTCATTTTTATTTTTTCTCCATAATGAGAAATTAGTCCCATTGCTTTGTGATCATTTTGCCTAATTTACTCCTCCTCCATGGGTTTCTGGGTTTCTCGTCCTTTCTCTCCCTCTCTCTCCTCCAAGAAAACCTAGGAGAAAGAGAAGCACAACTTGGGTTTCTGGGTTCAGATTCAGATTCAGAGAAGAAGTGGGAAGTTCGTGGAGATTTTGGACCAAGGTGTGAGAGGGAGAGACCGAGAGAGGATCTAGGGATTTAAAAAAAAAAAAAACCCTCAAAACCCTAAAACGACATTGTTTTAACATACTCGATTCGGTGCGGTTTAACATCAATTTTTTGTCACTGAAATCGAGACTGGACCAAATTCATGATTTGGTTCAGTTTTTCTACAGTTCAATTGGATCAGTTTGACCGGTTTGATTCGATTCGCTTACATCCCTACTAGTGTCTATTATAAAAAGTGCCTTTTCGCTTTGATAAGAGAAAATGAGAAGATTGTTAGTTTTTTTTCTTTGATTCGATTCGCTTACATCCTGTCGATGTCTGAGTTACAGGTCGAATCGCCAGAAATCTTTAGGATGATAGGTTCTTAGACGATTTTGGAGATCTCCGAGATGATCGAGTTCCGAGGTGATTGAGTGCCGAGGTGGCTGGTGCTTGAAGTCGATACACCTTGTCGTTGATGAAGACCGAGGTTCCCTGAAATAGGAAAAGGTGGGCCAGGTTCTTATTTCCGGTCTCCGAAGATTAAGTTAGTTCGCTCCGATGTAAATAATGTAGATTGAACGAGTTTTTTTCAGGCCCCCTCACCTTCGATTGCAGGAGCTATTTATAGGAGAAATTCAAGTCTTTTGGCGGTTGGCCCAGGGTGAGCTGACGGGTCATTTTAATGGGCTACAGGGTCGCCCTGTGTATTTAACAATTTAGTGGGCTTAGAGCTTATTGGGCCTTGGTCCTGTCTTTTGGGCCTTCGGGATGGTCCATCACACTTGCCCTTCAAGAGCTCGGATTTCGAAACTACGATCTTCGAGCTATAGGTTGGTATTTTTTGACTTCTTTCTGATGATCTTTCGTTTTCCTTCTATTTTGCCACGTGTTGGCCTTTTACCGGTAGTAGGTTGGAGGGCAATGATGGCTGCCAAAAATTGCGTGTCTCGAGGCGAAAAAAGGCTGTCATGGATGCGACGTTTGTACTTCTCGAGTTAACAATGGCGATTCCCTGGCCGTAGGATCCAGATAATATTGGACGGGTGGATGAAAAATCCTTTATGGTATAAATAGGAAGGTTTCTGATTTCGCCCAACTTTTGAAAAGGACGTTTGAGAAATTCTTGCTAGGTCGGAGAGAACTAGAGAATATCTTAGGAGCTTTCTTCAGCAATCTGAAGCTCAGAGTTTTTGCTTAAAACAGGTAGACCTCTCTGCCTACCTTTTTCAGATTTTTTCTTGGTGAGCTTCTTTTCTTAAGATATGGGATCTTATTCATGGGTGTTCTCGGGGTGATGATGCTGGGGTGTCTTCTTCTTCTGGGGTTTCTGTCCCTTTCTTTGTTCAGTCGTCTATTAGAACTACTAGGTCTTCCATTCGGTCTAGGGACATAAAAAATCTAAAAGAAAACTTTCCCGAGATAGATTGGAACTGTCATAATTTCGACCTAGAAGCGTCTCCTCGAGATTCCCCAGTGTGTGAGAACTGTCATCGCAACAATTTCTTTGTTTTTAACTTAGCATATATGGATAGAGCTAGAGCCGAGCTCCCCCTAACCGAATTCGAGGTAGAATTTTTTCAAAAAATAAATGTAGCCCCTTCCCAGCTTCACTCGAATGGGTGTGGGTTTCTCCGAGCTTTCTAAAATATGTGCATTCTGATGACAATAGACGCCCGAGTGGACGTCTTTTTTCATTTTTTTACTTTAAAAGACGTTAAAGATTCTGACCAAGATTTCATCTATGTAGGGAGCCGTCCTCGATTGTGCTTAATGAAGCTTTTCGAGGAATCGGCTAAAGGGTGGAAAGATCAATTTTTCCGGGTAACAATTCCATCCTGGAATGGGGTGCTCAGGCCGGATAAAGCCTTCTTTTTGGATGAGTATGTGAAACCCCGTTTTCCCTTAAAGTGGGTTCAGTATGTAAATAAAGGTCGAGCGCACTCTATGGATGAGTACGGTTCAGAAGCTCATCAAATTATAGGGATTATTTTCGAGCTTACATATAGCAAGTCCGACCAAGTCAGGCTGAGAGCAAAGGATTTAATTGGTCGGTATCTGGCTGTTTATAATTTTGTGTTTAAAAGATTTGTGAATATAACTAACTATTTTTGGCTTCTATGCATGCAGACGAGAGAATCAGCAGAGACGAGATGGTGAGACTGTCAAAGCTGGCCAAATTTGGAAGGGCGGTACCGAGAGGAGGGACTATTATTAGAGACACGGAGGATACTGCCGTCCGCGCCGCTGAACCCTCTCAAATCATCGCGGCAGAGCTGGTGTCAGTGGTTCCGGCTGACAGGGCTAGAGGGAACACCCCGTAGAGGAGGACCCTTCGGCCGACCTTAAAATGAGAGATCGGGGGGAGTGCGGATCGAAAAAGCACAAACCCTCACACTCTGAGCATGCACGGACGGGTACTTCCTCCAGCCGTCCCCGACAAAAGACCCCGACCAAGGTCAGGCCCCTCGATCTCTTTACTGCCGAGCTTGCAAGCGGCAATCCTACCCACTCGAGTCATTCATTTTAGAATACTCGATTTCCTATTCAGGACAGGGTGGACTCTATTCTGCCGGCCGCCGATGTGGATAGGGTGNGTCCGAATTAGCTTTGGAGCCCTGAAAGAAAGTTGTAGACAATTCTCTCAGCTTTCCAACAAGGTATGACTCGGAATTTTTGGACATGCAGAACTCAAGATATGCCTGAAACACAGAGACAGCATATAATGCCCAGTATTGCTAAAAATTGCAATTAAGCATAAATGGATCCTAAGTCATGAAATGAGGTCTAAGTCTATGCAATTCAGCCCAAAAGAGGTTTAAAAGACTAAGTATGAGGAATAACTATTGTATAAAAAGTGTGTTCATCACTAACCGAATTCGAGGTAGAATTTTTTCAAAAAATAAATGCAGCCCCTTCCTAGCTTCGCTCGAATGGGTGTGGGTTTCTCCAAGCTTTCTAAAATATGTGCGTTCTGATGACAATAGACGCCTGAGTGGACGTCTTTTTTCATTTTTTTACTTTAAAAGACGTTAAAGACTCCGACCAAGATTTCATCTATGTAGCGAGCCGTCCTCGATTGTGCTTAATGAAGCTTTTCGAGGAATCGGCTAAAGGGTGGAAAGATCAATTTTTTCGGGTAACAATTCCATCCTGGGATGGGGTGCTCAGGCCGGATAAAGCCTTCTTTTTGGATGAGTATGTGAAACCCCGTTTTCCCTTAAAGTGGGTTCAGTATGTAAATAAAGGTCGAGCGCACTCTATGGATGAGTACGGTTCAGAAGCTCATCGGATTATAGGGATTATTTTCGAGCTTACATATAGCAAGTCCGACCAAGTCAGGCTGAGAGCAAAGGATTTAATTGGTCGGTATCTGGCTGTTTATAGTTTTGTGTTTAAAATATTTGTGAATATAACTAACTGTTTTTGGCTTCTATGCATGCAGACGAGAGAATCAGCAGAGACGAGATGGTGAGACTGTCAAAGTTGGCTAAATTTGGAAGGGCGGTACCGAGAGGAGGGCCGATTATTAGAGAGACGGAGGATACTGCCGTCCGCGCCGCTGAACCCTCTCAGATCATCGCGGCAGGGCTGGTGTCAGTGGTTCCGGCTGACAGGGCTAGAGGGAAACACCCCGTAGAGGAGGACCCTTCGGCCGACCTTAAAATGAGAGATCGGGGGGAGCGCGGATCGAAAAAGCACAAACCCTCACACTCTGAGCATGCACGGACGGGTACTTCCTCCAGCCGTCCCCGACAGAAGACCCCGACCAAGGTCAGGCCCCTCGATCTCTTTACTGCTGAGCTTGCAAGCGGCAATCCTACCCACTCGAGTCATTCATTTTAGAATACTCGATTTCCTATTCAGGACAGGGTGGACTCTATTTTGCCGGCCGCCGATGTGGATAGGGTGAGTCATTCCTCCGTCGATCAGTTAGTCAAGTACCTCATTGCCAATGCAACTCGGGATTTAGTGGCAATCCGAGATGTGCAGAAAAAGCTGGGTGATTTTGCCGCTCTCTAGAAGCTGCAGGATGAAGAGCAGCTGCTTCGAGCTGAAAAAGACTCGGCTTTAGATGCTCTGAAGAAAGCTGAGGACGAGAACCGGCTTCTGAGGGAAGAGAAGGAGAATCTCGAAATCCAGCAACTAGCTCCGGCCCTTGAAGCTCGTGAGAAAGTCGAGGTGGAGAACAGGCAACTCCGCCTTGATATACAAGAGCTGGAAGAGCGGCATGAAGCCGGCACCAAAGAGATCGAGCGCACTCTCTCGATTGCCAAAGACGTACAAAGAAAAGAGGGCGAGCTACGGGATAAGATGGTTTGCCGACTTGAACGTGCTCGTCAATCAAAGTAAAGGCAAAGAGAGCGCCCTGAGCTGAAGATTGGACAAAATTATGCCTCTGCCTTTAAAGAAGGGCTTGATCATGCTGTGAACCAGGCAAAACTTCAGTTTTCTGACCTTAACAAAAACCAGATGGCGTATTTCAAGAAAATCAAATACGGTCAGTTGGTCGACGAGAGTGAGGGCGAGGAGGATGATGGAGGAGAGGATGCAGCCCTGAAAGTGGAAGTGTCGCTGGAGGACTATGACACCCCTTCTGATGACGAGACTTTATCGGGGGGGCAGGGGNGGGGGGGGGGGGGGGGGGAGGGGGCATAATGTGAATGTAGGCTTGTTACTTAGGAAATATTTTGAATTTTTGCCTATGTACCAAATTTTGAATATAAATGAGAATGATGTCTTTTTTATGTTTACCTCTGAAATTTGCTTTGCTGAGATAATAAGATCAGACATTTTGAGATATAATTTCATCAAAATTTAGCCCGGAGAAAATGGACACAGTTTAAAGTTAATCAGGTTTACTGGACGAGTAATGAACTTGAGTAATGAGTAAATATTTCAACTCTTAGCGAATTGTTTGGTTGGTCGGTTTACTCGTTTTGTTTAGGTCAGTTTATACTTGCGAGAATTTACAAGACTTTGATTGATAGTGGGTTGCACTTGCCATGGAGTTTATAAATTTCGATTGAGATTGGTTTGCACTTGCGATGAAGTTTACAAACTTCGATTGAGATCGGTTTGCACTCGCGATGAAATTTATAAACTTCAATTAAGATCGGTTTGTACTCGCGATGGAGTTTACAAACTTCGATTAATGTCAGTTTGTTTTCAAAAGGAAATTTTATTCTTCATATATTTGGAGATTACTTACATTCCAAGTTCGGGGGATCGGAATCCCCTCCATAGTCAGCAGCTTATACGCCCTTTTTTCCAAGGGATTTGTCTATTCTGTACGGGCCCTCCTAGTTGGGGGCCAATTTACCCTCATTGAGGTGTTTTCTTGTAATAGAGGCTTTTCGGAGGACGAGGTCGCCTGATCGGAAATCCCTAGCTTGGACTTTTGTATTATAGTATCGGGTGATTCTTTCCTTGTATGCCAACATTTTGATTTTGGCTTTTTCCCTTTCTTCATCGAGCAATTCCAGATTTGTATACATTTTCTCTTGATTTTGCTCGGTATTGAAGTGCTCTCTTCTGAAGCTCGGCTCCCCGACTTCTACAGATATCATTGCTTCGGCCCCATATGTGAGTTTGTAGGGCGATTCTTTGGTAGAGGTCTGAGGGGTCGTTCGATAAGACCATAATACCCAAGGGAGTTCTTCTGTTCATCTGCTTTTGGTAAGGTCCAACCTTTTCCTTAGTTCTTCTAAAATTATCCGGTTTGCCGTCTCAACTTGTCCATTAGCTTAGGGGTGTTCAACCAAAGTGAAATTCAGCTTTATCTGTAAATCGGCGCAACAAGACTGGAATCCATGGTTGGTGAATTGGGTCCCGTTGTCCGTGGTTATTGTATGTGGGATTCCGAACCTACAAATGATAAACATTTGAAGGAACTTTTTACCATTTTCGGCCGTGATTTTGGCCAGAGGTTCTGCCTCAATCCATTTGAAAAAATAATCTATTGTGACGATTAAGTATTTCTTTTGTCGGGTTGCTATAGGGAAAGAACCCAGGAGGTCGAAATCCCATCGACAAAATGGCCAAGGTTCGACTGTAGTGAATAGGTCAGAAGAAGGTGCTCGGTGGACATGCGCAAATTTTTGACATTTTTCACATTTCTTAACAAGTTCAAAGGAGTCGGCCCGCATAGTTGGCCAATAGGATCCAGCTCGGAGGACCTTGGTCGTCAGGGACCGTGCTCCTATGTGATGCCCGTATATTCCTAGGTGAACTTCTTGTAACACATAGGAAGAGTGTTCTGGAGCCAAACATTTAAAGAGTGGGGTGTAGGATCCACGTTTGTACAGGATGTCGCTTTCTAAGCAATAGTTACACGCAATTCTCTGTAGTTTTCGAGCTTCAGCTTTATCCTGAGGTAGCTCTCCTGTTCGGAGGTAATGAATGATCGGTGACATCCAGGATGTTTGCTCCCCGTCTATGACAGTTATTTCATCGTATGTGATACTCGGATGGAGGAAAGCTTCCTGTATGACGGTCTGATTATGGCCGGGCTTTTTACTGCTTGCTAGCTTGGAAAGAATGTCAGCTCGGGTATTTTTCGCTCGTGGGATGTGGCATATATCGACTTTTTGAAATTTATTGAGGTAAGTTTTGATGGTGTCTAAATACTTAGTCATTTGTAGGTCTTTTGCCTGGTATTCTTCTCTTATTTGACTGGCAACCAATTGCGAGTCGGTTTGGATTTTGAGAGTCTCGGCCCCGAGCTCCAGGGCTAAACGTAGGCCAGCTATAAGTGCCTCATACTTGCTTGATTGTTAGAAACTGAGAATTCAAAACGAAGTGATTGCTCGATTATCACACCTCTCGGTCCTTCTACTACTATTCCAGCCCTTCCTCCTTTGAGATTGGAATATCTGTCCACCGAGAGTGTCCATTTGGAAGGGTTTTCTAACTCGGAAAAGGGACGCTCGGGTCGGGTGAGCTCAACTACAAAATCGGCAAGAGATTAAGCTTTAATAGCCCCTTTTCTTTCGTAAATGATTGTGTGTTCAGAAAGTTCCACAGACCACCCCAGCATTCGTCCCGCAAGGTCGGGTTTTTAGAGTATCTGTCGGATTGGTTGATCAGTGCGGACAGCTATGATATGGTTCTGAAAGTATGGTCGCAAACGCCGTGCTGAAAGGAGGAGAGCATAAGCTAGCTTTTCGATCTTACGATACTTAAGTTCAGCAGCTTGTAGAGCATGATTGGTGTAGTATATAGGAAATTGCAGATTGGCTTCTTCTCGGACTAGAGCCGAGCTTACTGCCTGATCGCTGCTGGCTAGGTATATGAACAAAGTTTCCCCTNATAGCCCCTTTTCTTTCGTAAATGATTGTGTGTTCAGAAAGTTCCACAGACCACCCCAGCATTCGTCCCGCAAGGTCGGGTTTTTAGAGTATCTGTCGGATTGGTTGATCAGTGCGGACAGCTATGATATGGTTCTGAAAGTATGGTCGCAAACGCCGTGCTGAAAGGAGGAGAGCATAAGCTAGCTTTTCGATATTGCGATACTTAAGTTCAGCAGCTTGTAGAGCATGATTGGTGTAGTATATAGGAAATTGCAGATTGGCTTCTTCTCGGACTAGAGCCGAGTTTACTGCCTGATCGCTGCTGGCTAGGTATATGAACAAAGTTTCCCCTTGCTTTGGTTTAGAAAGAATGGGAGGGCAGCTCAAGTATTCTTTTAGTTGGTTAAAGGTCTGTTGACATTCTTCCGTCCATTGAAAATGCTTAATCTTTTTGAGGGCTTTGAAAAATGGGAGAGCTTTGTCTGCCGACCTGGACATGAACCGAGAAAGGGCGGCAATTCTTTCAGCCAGTCTCTGGACTTCACGTATGGTTCTGGGTGGTTCCATGTTTATGATGGCTTTACACTTGTCGGGGTTGGCCTCAATACCCCTGTGAGTTAACATGAAACCGAGAAATTTTTCGGCTTCTACGCCAAAGGCGCATTTAGAAGGATTCAACCGCATGTTGTGTTTTCGGAGTTCGGCGAATGCTTCTTCCAGGTCTAGTACGTGTTGATCGTCGGAATTAATTTGACAAGCATGTCATCAACATAAACCTCAACGTTTCTACCGATTTGTTTCTTTAAGACTTGGTCTATCAACCTTTGATAAGTTGCTCCTGCATTTTTCAAACCAAATGGCATCACTGTATAACAGTATATGGCCCTCTCGGTGATGAATGCCGTTTTTTTCTCATCGTCGGGATGCATTTTAATTTAGTTGTAACCGGAGTATGCATCCATAAAACTTAAAAGTTTATACCCCGACGCTTCATCAACGAGTTTATCAATACTCGGAAGCGAATATGGGTCTTTGGGGCAGACTTTATTAAGGTCGGAGAAATTTACACACATTCGTCATTTGCCATTTGGTTTTTTGACCATCACAACATTAGAAAGTCAAGTCGCGTAGGGTATTTCTCTTATGAACCCAGTATCAAGGAGCTTTCGTACCTCCTCTTGGATTGCTTTCTGCTTCTCGGGGCCGACGACTCATTTTTTTCTGGGAGATAGGTTTAGCATTTGCATTTATAACAAGCTTATGACAGATAAATTTTGGGTCAATGCCTAGTATGTCTGATGCTGTCCATGCGAATAGGTCGGCGTTAGCAGCTAGGAGGTCGGTGAGTTTCTTGACTTTTTCAGGAGTTATACTAGATCTTATTTGGATCGTCTGACCTTGGTTTTCCCCTATCTGAAGAGGTTTCAGATCTCCTTGCGGCGCGGGCCAAAGCTCAACTTTTAATTCTCTGTTATTGAGTTCTTGGATAGGGGTTTGTGCACTTGTGCCGATTTGTTTAGTTATTAAATGAGCCGGAAGCTGAGAATAGTCTATGGTGAGACTTATGTTGTAGCATGTTCTGCCCAAGAGCTGGTCTCCTCTAGCTTGACCGACTTTTCCTAGTGTCGTCGGGAATTTGAGCATGAGGTGTTTTGTCGAGACTATAGCTTCTAAGCAGTTGAGAGATGGTCGACCGAGAATGGCATTGTATGCTGACGGACAGTCTACTACTAAGAATCTGACTATCGTATTGGCGAGGTCGGGGTATTCCCCGATGGTAATCCGAAGAGCAATGGTGCCTTTAACTTCCACCTGAGCTTCTGAGAATCCGACGAGAATC
This sequence comes from Cercis canadensis, assembly GCA_003255065.1. NCBI lineage: Eukaryota > Viridiplantae > Streptophyta > Magnoliopsida > Fabales > Fabaceae > Cercis > Cercis canadensis. The sequence goes on along the minus strand of QAOA01007183.1, from coordinate 2,109,339 downwards.
CCAGGATAGTATTCCAAATCAGATTGTGGGATATCGAGCTTGCGGAATGTCTGATAAAAAAGAATATCTGCCGAGCTTCCTTGGTCGACCAAAACCTTTTGGACTTTGTAATTCGCTATAAAACAAGAAATGACCACGGGATCGTCGTGCTCTAGGTCGATGTTAGCGTAGTCATTATCTGAAAAGGAAATATCCATGATTTTTTTATTTTTCCGAACTGTAGTAGAGGTGCTGAAAATTTCTTTCTTATGCTGAGCTGCGGCGCGCTCATGCCTTTTTCTAGAGGATTTGGAAATACCACCACTGGCAAATCCTCCCGCAATTGTGTTTATGGTGCCAGTGGCATTGCGCCTTGGATCATTTTGTGGGGTGAGTTACCGAAGGGGCGGAGATCGGCTTCTACGCCTGCTCCGACTTGTATTAAGATTCCTCTAAAAAGATCTTGATGGATATTGGCTATCCATGCTTTGAGGTTTAGGAACCGAGGTTGGAACTTCAGCTCAAAATTTCTGCAAATATCCCTTTCGAATCAAATCCTCAATGAGATTACGAAGATGTCTGCAATCGTCGGTACTATGGCCACGGCCTTGGTGGAAAGCACAATACTTTTCTTTATCCGCACCGACGTCTCCTTTTGGCTGTGGGAATTGGGCTAACTTTGTCTGACATATCTCCTCTAGTACCCGAGCTTTAGACTGATTGAGAGGGGTAAAGGATTCAAACCGAGGGCGGATCGGGGATTTGTCTCTCCGACCTGGTTTGCGATCTTCCACTGGTTTTTTGTCTTTTTTGTTTTTCTCTGATTCTCCTAGTACTTCTTCTAGGTTAATGTGTTTGGAAGTCATAGTCAGGAGATCGGATAAGCTTCCAGGAGGGTCGAGGGTTAGTCTTTCATGAAGTCAGCTGGGGCAGAGCCCTGCCTGTATGGCGTGCATTGCTACTGAATCGGTTAGGTCTCGAATTTGCAGAGAGAGTTTGGTATAACGATTCATGTAGTCTTTTAAGGATTCTGCTTCCCCTTGCTTGAGGGTGGCCAATATGGCGGAGAAGCGTTGATGGGTTACATTGGTGGAAAAACGGGCTACCAGGAGCTCGGACATTTGACTAAAGCTAGAGATGCTGTTTGGGGGGAGATTTGAGAACCATTGAAGGGCCGCCCG
>QAOA01007183.1:2082244-2102480 GCA_003255065.1 Cercis canadensis | reverse complement strand
AAGGATCCATTGACACTAGTATAAAATTTAATGCACTTACTTACGCTAGTGAATATCTTTTTGTAAAATGAGATTTCATTAATCTGATCATTGAATCATTAGTAACTAATGGTGTTGTATAGAGGTGTAATTGGTCTAGTTTACACCACAAACCGACTAAAACCAAGTCAAATAAATTCAGTTCAGTTCGGTTCAGTTCGATTTTTTAAAATTTTTTCAGCAAAACCGAGTCAAACCGAATTGGTTGGTTTTCTCGGTTTTCAGGCTTAGGCTGCAGCAGCAAGAGGCCCTGTTTTCTGCTTCTTCAGTACTATGTACTATTTCCTTTCTATCTACTATCATAAAGCAAGTAAAAACTTTATTAACCACTACTTTCTCGCTTTTCAGATTCTTTTTCTCCTCTAAAAATTCTGAGCAAACAATTTATAGGAATAATTATATATCCAAAAAAAAATGAAAGATAGTCCTTTGCAAATTTAGTTCATCGTTTTTCATTGAAACTGTCACTAATTTACATTGATTCATAGCTCACAACAATAAGCAGCTTCTTCTTCTTCTGCTTTCCACCTTTTCCCCTCTCGTGTTTAGTCATACAACAAATACCACAAGTAGAAACCCATGTAGATATCTAAAGGCAGCTTCCATTCCCCATTAATTATAGATCAGGATAAATTACTGAAGGACTACCGACGAAGAACATCCAATTCATTAATTAGTACAGGAAATTAAATTCTTATGAGTAATTTAGCAGAAGCAGGCACAGGATTGTGACCTAGCTAGTGACCGAGATTGAGTCACGATTCACAGCTCTAACGCACTTTGGGTGCACTTCGTAGCCACATTCGAGACATTGGTAGGCCCAGCTGGAGCCTTGTTCATCACAGACACAGCAGATAAAGGGCCCTCCTCCATTCCCATCTGACACCAAATTCAGGTGGTGGCGATGCTCTTCATGATATACCAAACTTGGGAGGCCTTTAGCCTCTTCTTCTAATTGTTTCTCCAGTTGCTCCACCTTGGCGTCAGTGAAAGGGTATGCATTTTCCTGGTACAAGTTTATCAAGTTCCTTCCGTGTCTTGTTATTGTTTTTCCATCAGGGCCTAAAATCACCAAGCATGGTATGCCTTGGACATCAAAATGCCTCAAAAGGTTCTTAATCTCTGGGTCTCCAAAAGGCAATGCTAACCATGGCATGCAACTGAAGTAGGAGTCAAAAGATGCTTGGTCACGGTCACTAGAAACCAGCACAATTTCAAATTCCTCGTCATTTCCATTTCTAGCCAACATCTGCTTTATCTTATGGTAGATTGAGATCAGTTTGGGAGCGAATTTCACGCATGGCATGCACCATTGGGCTGAGAAATAGAGTCCGATTGTTTTACCCACTAACGAAGCAACAGGTACCTGTACAGCGTACAGTACACACAAGGGAAAAGGAGATCAGATCAGTACCTTGTGTACAGTACACAACATAATAATATGCTTGCCAGCTAACGTCAACAGCGACGCATGCTACTGTGTGTAAATTGTGCTATCTAAGTGTCTTAATTTTGGGGCTAAAACTAAAACAAATAATTCTAAATGGTCAAGCATAGATAATTCCAATCAATATTTGACAAAGAAAAGGACCTCGCTAGCTAACAGAGTGAGGTCATGATATAATATTGATTACCTGTCTGAGGCCCGGGTGACCCAAAAGATGGTGTCTATTGTGGTTTGTTAGTAAATTAGTTAAAGTCTGGTTCTCATGCCTCTCTCTGTCTTCCCTCTGAAGCTGCTCCAACCTCTGGTTAGTAAATGGATAAGCTTGGACACCATAGCGATAAATGAGTCCAACTCCATCACGCAGTGTAGCATCCTCTTTACTATCGTCAGGTTGCAATATAATCAAGCAAGGAATACCTTCAACATCATACTTTCTGTTCAAGGCTTTCTTTGTTTCCAAATCAGAGAATGGAATTGCAAGCCATGGCATGTATCCATAATAGCTACTAAAGGCATCGACGTCTTCATCTGAGGATACATACACAATCTCAAAATCAGTGACACTGCTCTTGAGCTCCTTGTAAATACCAACTAACACTTGGGTGAAGCTCCGGCATGGTGGGTACCAGTTGGCAGCGAATAAGAGACCCACAACTTTGCCTTCAAGATCAGAAACTTTCACCTGCACCCACAATTACAACCACCTACCAAATTAGCAATCGGAATTAGTTTGACGCTTTATTCTTATTCCTTACCACATTTTTTAGACAGTCCTCCAAAAATGAATAAACAAATAAAAATAGATCTAGATTAATTATAGTAAGTAGTATGGTATGAAGTATTGACGGCTGGAATCACACCGACAAAGAAGCACTCGAAAAAGATATTGAATTGCTAAGGAGAGCAGAGAATCCTTCCTATCCTATCCAAAATCCATGAAGGAGATGGGCTACCCAATTGGCCCACAGTTTGCAGGTAGAAATCGGACACCTGGATAAACGCAAAGAGTTAATGCTAGGCTAAAGGAATGGTTTGGGTGACACTTGTCCGTTCGCTAGGGATGCTTGGCTGTCCACGACAACTATAGCGTGGGATCTCACATATTGAAAGGGACTGCAAAATGCAAATATTAGGCATGTGTAGCTCGTGAAATGCTAATTAGCATCTAACTAAGCAACAAAAGATCTGCTATAATAAGGAACTTCACCGATGCAGCTCTTTATTTCATCACTCACAAAGTGAAGAAAAAAAAAATGCAGTGAACAGTTTTGAAGTATAAACATTAAGTGAACATTGATCAACCACTGGGTATTAAGAATGCTGGCTGATGATCAATGTTTCAAAAGATGCAAATTATTTAGGAAATGAAGTGCAATTAGTCTGATATAATCCATGGATTACTTTAGCTACTGGGAGAAAGAAATAGAAGGCAATCCACAGTTAAAAGCCGATTGCGGACAAGTCGCTTATTGGACAGCACGCCACAAAGTTTCTTCTCTCCTTCTACCTAGTTATCTTCTTGGGTGGAGAAACGGCCCATGATGGTTTGGCTTTTGGGTTATTAACTTCTCTGCTGCACTTCTTAATTAGTTCATAAACTATATATATAAGAAACGAGCTTCACTTCACCTGTCTGACCCTAATTAGTACATAAAATATAGATATATTATATAAGCTTATCAAGTTGCTGTTCACCAGAGATCAAAATCGGAACTAGCTCTATAAATTTTTTTGACGAGTTAAATCCGTTGGACAAAATTGAACCAATCATTGTTTTCATAGTGGCACTAGAGACCTTGTAGGCTTTCGTTCACACCAGCTAGCTTACCTTCATAATTTTCAGCTAGAAATCAATACTTCTGAAGCATTAGTAGACCAATCCTGAAGAATATTTCTAAGGCATTTCTAGTTAAAAATACTAGATTCTAAGCTAATAAGAACCTCGAAGAAAATTAGTTATCAAAATTCTAGGTATTTTTCTTTTTGTATGGATTAAAAACGAGCAATACTGAACTTCAGCTAAAGAGTTTTCCCTATGTAGGAAATACTAGAAATAGACGTAGTCATGGCATCAATTTTTAATTTACTTGTATTTACGTAGATACGATTAAACACATCAGATCACCCACCACGGCAGCAACCCAAAAAATTGTAAAAAAGAAAATTACCAGATTTTTTTATATTATTATCTTATAATTTCCTGGGAGATTTTTGGTTTTTTAATTTGTCCTGCTAAATCCCAAAAAGGTAGACGGTCATGAGCAGAAGAGCGCTCAAGTTTGGGCAAGATGAAGTATGCTTCGGTCTGACCCATATAGGAGAGATCGAACTGGCCACCATCTCACACAAAATAAACTTGAAAGCGATCAAAATACCTCAATTAATAGCTAGGAGTACATGTTTTGCAGCTATAATTTATCCTATGAACGTTGTCGTTAAGATTGTCTCTCACAGTTACAGAAACAATATATAGAGAGAGAGAGAGCACCTGAACCCCAGTTGGAGAGAGAAGAAAATCACGATCTTTGGTGGCTAGCAGAGATGAAAATCTAGAGCTTGAGAAGTCCTCACAGTTACCGTTCACCAGAGCTTGAGTTCCATCCTTCATCTCCGTCCTCATCACTCTCTCTTCCTCTTAATTTGTTTCTCTCTCTATCTCTATATATATATATGAGCCTAGCTATATGAAAGCACCGCCAGTCACCAGAACTCTCTTACCCTCCCTCCCGACACTTATATTCCTTAGAAGTTAGAACCATATTCTTTCCACATCATTACATCCATAAATCATACATCAAAAACTTCACACGTTGCATTCATCTGCAGCACCCCCTAAATATTTGTAACCTATTCCGCAGCCACATGAAGTGCCATGCTGCGTCGTTCCCTTATAACTCCTCTGTGACTTGACTTACCGTATGAAGTCAGCCAATTGAAAGCGCCACTTGTATGGTCCTGAATGGAGCCAATTAGTGATGCTCCACTGGCACACCATGATATGGCAAGGTAAAAGGTCCGTGCTATCGTAAAAGACTNACGTTGTCGTTAAGATTGTCTCTCACAGTTACAGAAACAATATATAGAGAGAGAGAGAGCACCTGAACCCCAGTTGGAGAGAGAAGAAAATCACGATCTTTGGTGGCTAGCAGAGATGAAAATCTAGAGCTTGAGAAGTCCTCACAGTTACCGTTCACCAGAGCTTGAGTTCCATCCTTCATCTCCGTCCTCATCACTCTCTTCCTCTTAATTTGTTTCTCTCTCTATCTCTATATATATATATATGAGCCTAGCTATATGAAAGCACCGCCAGTCACCAGAACTCTCTTACCCTCCCTCCCGACACTTATATTCCTTAGAAGTTAGAACCATATTCTTTCCACATCATTACACCCATAAATCATACATCAAAAACTTCACACGTTGCATTCATCTGCAGCACCCCCTAAATATTTGTAACCTATTTCGCAGCCACATGAAGTGCCATGCTGCGTCGTTCCCTTATAACTCCTCTGTGACTTGACTTACCGTATGAAGTCAGCCAATTGAAAGCGCCACTTGTATGGTCCTGAATGGAGCCAATTAGCGATGCTCCACTGGCACACCATGATATGGCAAGGTAAAGGTCCGTGCTATCGTAAAAGACTTTTTTGAGTTATGATTTCCTATAACTCGACACCTGTTACTCATTCCAGTATTTCTTTTCTCTCCCCCGAAAATATATAGATATCTTTTTACTGGAGACTTGTTACTTTTTATAATATTACTACTATTGGTCCCTGAGTTGATACGCAGGCGACATCAACAGGGCTAACACAGAATAAATTTTTTTATTGATTCACCCATTAAATTATAGCTCTATTTTAAAGTATAGTCCTATTCAAGTGTCCAAAATAAGTTTTTTATATAATAACAAATAATTAATATTATGATAATTGTGCATTTAGTAATTATATAAATATTTTTTTTAAATTGTTACAGAAAAATTATTTGCTATTCTCTCGCTCTTTCACATTTTTTTTTCTATTCTTAAGTGTACTCTATAAAAGCAAACTATAAAATTAAGCTTATATATTTTAATATGATAATTTTTAAATTTTTAGTTAATGATACTTATTAAATTGTTATCAACTAATAATATTATTTTAAAAAATGCAAATTCTTTGTTGTCATGTGAAAAGGTGAAATATTTGCTGTTGAAAATTGTTTCATTTGTAAGGAGAAAAAAAAAAAAAAAAGAAATTATAGCGTCAGAGTCAATGGATAGTTACTGATGGGGATATTTGTTCTCCGTTTTCCTTGTCTTGGTTGAGAGCCATTTCTTAAACTTCTTTTACTCTTGCCCATTATCTTTTATCTCATTGGTATATGTACGTGTAGCATCCAATCCACATAAATAAGTGTTAGTGGTGAATGCTTGATATTTTATTATTATTATTATTTTTAATTGAGAATATTTATCTACTTTTATTTATTAATAATGTTGTTTTACTAATTCTCATCACATAATGAAAATTCAATATAATTGTGAACGTAAGAGAATTTTTTTTGAATTACGTAAAATTTTTGTATATTCTTTTTGTCTCTCTTTCTTTTTAATTTTACTTCAATTAATTCTATGAACATAACAAAATTTCACCCTATCTAACAATAAGATTGTGAACGTGAAATATTGATTTTTACAAAAGCAAACTATCATTATATTGAACTTCAGTTTAGTGTTTAAATTTTTTTTATACTAATAAGATACTTATTGTTACAATTTGAATTTAATTTAAATTTTGTAAAAAGTCAGATAATATCATGTTTCCGGAAAAGAATCTTCTTGTATAAATCCAAGGCTACGTACAGCCAGTTCGCTTTATCAGCTGCTTCCAGTTACTGTCTCTTATTGCAGATGTAGCTCAGTTGGAGTCCGGATGGTTGTGAAAGTGGTGGCGCTATCTAAGTCATGTGAAAAAAAATTAGGGTTGCTAAGCTACCCTTAAAAGTGAAGTGCAATATATCCCAGTATCCCACTTTCACTCAAAACTCTCAATCTTTTCCTTCTTTTTTATTTCGAATACATAATCCACATATTTTAAAAATAATTTAGTACTACTTAATTATAAATTTAAATGACGTAATATGAGTCAAAATATTTGGGTGGAATAACTTTTTTTATTTGTTTACTCCAACACTAAAAAGTAATAGCTCATAATTGAATATTTAATTCTTAGTTAATTTTATGGCCCCTGCACATAATCTAAATTTAATTAGTTTTATTTAAAATGTTTTAACAAGGTTTTTTTTGTAAATCTTTCTAACTAATTACTGTAAGATGATCCATAAGTCTTTCTAATTCCACGGACCATGAGCATGAGGTTCTTTTGCAATTTTCTAAGTCCAGAGTGTGGACTGTTAAACGACATAAGAGACATAAAAAATAAAAATAAAAAAAGAGGTGTACGAATGAGGACACGCGTAAAAGTAGGAGGACAAGTGTCACATGGTGCCTTGTGGAAGTTGTTGGCTTGCCTGAATCATCTGGTTTATCTCACTCCATTATTCGAATCTGAAGTGGGCTCCACAAAAGGCCACACCGTAATACTCGAAACCACGTGTCCTACTTGTTGTTGAAGTAAGAGAAAGCCAAAGCGAGCGCTTCTCTCTATACAGTGACGCGTGTCACTTGTGCATCAGAAAACGCGAGAAAAAAGAGTCTGGTCCGTTACTCGGACTATAAAGTTCAGTTAACACACGCCACTTTTATCTGTTAGGCTCCGATTTCACGACGTGTAAAAACAATAATCACATCTATGCGATAATTAATATCAAAAACAAAATTGCCATGATTACTATGTTGATTAAAGATGGATTAGTACATTTGCAATCATACATTCTCACATTATGGGTATATAGGCGGATTTTTATAATTGTTAGAGGCTTTTTTTTGGCGGCTAAACAATCTTAGGGTGTGTTTAGCTTACGGTTTTCTGTTTTTATTGGAAAATCTTTTTTATTTTCTGCCCATGAAAATCTTCTTTGTTCAATAACTTCAGTTTATAAGAGAAAACGTTTTACAGAAAAATTTCCCCATATCTATCATGCAAAGCATACAAACGTTTTATAAAAATAACATGAAATTCACAAATTAGAATAGTCAGACTCATCACGAGACTATATTTGGGGTGTTTGGTACATAATTTTTTTTAAATTATTTGGAAATCTCAACTTAGAAAAGTAGGATTCTCATGTTTGGTATAAATTTTTAAAAAAATATTTCCCAAAAAATAAGATTCTTATAATGATTTTTGAGCAAGTTTCTTACAAAAATATTTCCATAGAAGGGTTAAGAATCTTAAATTTCCATGGCATGAGAATTTTTTTCTATATAAAAAGACTATTTTACCCATCCTTACTCCTTACCTAAGTTTTTTCTTTTTTTAGGAATAATTTCATTAGTTAATACTACACAACTCATAGACTTTATTTTTGTGGAGAAGAATAAAATATCAAATTTGATATAATTTTATATTTTAATTTTAGTCGACAAAAAGAGTAAAAAAATATATTTAAATTTTTGTTATTATTTATTTTTCTCACTTTGTATGTAATTTTTTTTATATTATTTATTATATATGGGTCTCACAATAAAAATGATATATAATAGCAATTTTTTTCATCCAAATTTAGATAGAAGTATTTTTTTAAAAATAACATAAATTCCTAAAAAAGTAACATTTAAACTAAATATGAAAAAGTAAGATTTCCATGAATGAATATTCAACTTTCCTATAAATGTTTATAGCCAGCCAAACATAAATTGTAACATTCTTAAAGATAAGAATCCCATAAATAAAATTTTCAAAAATAATATTTTTTTAGAACCAAAAAACAATATATGTATCAAACGCTACCTTGGTTACTTGTTACAAATGTTACTCTATCATGCATTTTAGTCTAGAAAGCACCAAAACAAATAGGGGCGTACCTGTTTTAGAGACGCTTCTGAAACGCGAAACGCGTCCCCCAAAGAAAACACCCACCTTTCTTTTTTTTTTTTCTCATTTCGTTCCATTTGCCCTGAAATAACACAGACCAATAGAAGTTCTTCAATACCAGCTAAAAATGTCTACTTCTATACGATTAATTCACACACCATTTAAAAATTCAACATTATTTCACACACAGACCAATAGCTATTGACCCAGAACAATGAAGGGTGAGAAAAAGACAGAAAAAGAACAAAGACAGAGCCTTTCCATGACAAAGTGTCCCTTAATGCCAATACACAAAAGCGTCATTCCCACGCCTTAAATCAAAGGCACAAAGCATTTAAACTTCAAAGATCACGTACCCCATATGAAAAATGAATGGCAGCTGAATCAACTGGAAAATAGAGTGCTCCAGCAATCTTCAATAGCATGATCAACAGTGCCAAGAGAGTGAACCGATGCAAACACAAACAACCATATGAGATAGAGTGAGAAAGGGTAAGAGTCCAAAGATGAAATAGTCAAAGAGCCATGTTTCAAAGGAGACAAACTCTAATGCATGTGTGGCTATGGCTCGTGGGGTCTTTGGCTTTTAGGTATTGGTCACTGACGACAAATTAACAGTGCAATGACACCTGCACAGTCACCCTCACACTTTTATTTTTTTATATCCAAAACCCTAAAAAGGGACCAACTTTACCATTAATGAGAAGACCAAGGAGACTATATAGTAGCAACGAAATTGATGAACCTGAGATGTGTAATGGTCGATAAATGATGAAATTAATAGTGTTAAAATTTAAATTTTGATTGATGATTTATATTTTGAGTTAATATTTATTAGTTATTATTTATTTGTTAAAGATTAATGGTTAATATTTTTAATATTTAAAAAATTTAAAAAAAATTTATTCTATTTAATATACATATATATAATGTGATGTACCCGTACTTTTAATTTTTAAAAAATATTATATTAATGTTTCGTACTTATACCGTATTACATAAATTTTAGTCATATATTAATTTCAGTGTTTCTCTATACTGCGTTATTACAAAAAAAAAAAACACAACAACCACTATACTTTATACGAGTACGAGGAACAGAACAAAAATCCATTAAATAGGACAATTTAGCCTCTACGGATGGAGTGGGATTTACGGCCCAAAGTAATAAAAGAACGAAATTATTAGGCACACCTACTTTACTTTCTGTGTCCTTCACAATAAATAGATATTTTTAAGAATCGGTCCAATCTAATATGCATTTCATAAATAAGAATGTTCTTATTCTATTTTGTAATTAAATATTAAAGAGTGTAGTATATCAAAGATCGAACCCATAATTAGTTAAAGTCTCTAAAACTTCAATACCAGAACCAGTTAAATCCAAAAACTGGTTAGATGAGGTCTAAAAGCTTAAGGTGGTGGATTTGTACGTCGTTGTTATTCTGTTGTTATCTCCATACCATCTTGTGGAAGACGGCAATCTACCTTCGGAACTTGATTGGACAATACTAGTAGAGGGAATTTCACGATTGGGTAATCATCCAAGTTAAGCCCCACGAGATGCCAAGGAGTGCGAATTGGTTGGCTAATCCATAGATGCCATTCATCTCTAAACCTTTCCCCCCTTTCTTTTTCTGTCTGCTTCTATTCTTGTCTCCTGTTTTTATTATTTTCTTTACCTTTCCGGGTGGAGAGAGTGCTCCTTTGTTACAAGAAAATTTGGCTCAGTCGCTAAGCTGATAGGGGTTCCGTACATAAAGAGTTGTCCTTGTGGCCTGAACCCAAAATGAAAGCAGATTTTGACGTTAGAAATTTGCCTGTGTATTCCAACCAATGTTTAATGATTGGCTTCACATCGTAGGGGTATGAAACTCTCTTAGGTTGTGTTTGGATGGAGTATTTGATAAATTTTTATAAATTTTAAATACATGTAATTGAAATGCAACATTTTAAATATATGTATTTATAAAATACCTTGTTTAGATATATTTTATTATAAAAAGAGTAATTTAACAATATTGTTCAATAGATCAACCATGCATCCATAGTGCTCTATCTTGGGCACAATGCTAAATTTCTTCATTGAATTGAAAAAGTGACGCCCTTTTTTCACTAGCCTAGAGTGGCTACAAGCAAAAAGCAGCCCAATGAAGGCAACATCATCAAGGGTCACCTCTGCTTCTATCATCTCATCAAACAAAGAAACAGCTTCTAAGCCGCGACCATACATTGCCAGACCAACAATCACAGAAGTCCAGGAAACTATGGTGCGCTCACTCATTTGTCTAAACAGTTTTGTCGCTTTGTCAGCATCACCACACTTTGCAAACATATCTATAAGTGCATTACAAAGCTCCACAGACCTTTGGATGTTTTCCTATTAGACATAAGTTCTATCCACTTGCCCAGCTCAAGTGCACCTAAATATGTGCATGTAGATAAAATTGAAACCATAGTGATCTCATCCGGACCAACTCCCATAACCTGCATTTCACTAAACAATCCAATGGCTTTGGCAGAATGACCCAAATGTGCATATCCACCAATCATAGCACTCTGTCACTGAATCTGATTTAGAAGTATCGTCAAACACCTTCCTTGCAAACTCAACCCCCTCATTACAACAACAGTACATATGAATCATAGTGTTCCGGACATGAATATCATCATCAAACCCAAACTTTACCACCGATCCATGAATAGATTTTCCTAAATTTAAATCAGCGAGGCCCGCACAAGCCTTGAGCACAAATGGGTATGTGACCTTATTAGGCAAAACTCCATAATGGAGCATAGTTTGGTAGACATTTATAGCCTTCTCCTTTGAGTTACCCATTTGAGCATAAGCTCTAATGACAGTATTGAAGAGGAACGTATCGTAGACGCGGGTATCGGCACCAGAGGAGAATAGAAAGGACGAAGCATAGGAAATAGCGTCAAGCTCGGAGGAAGTGGAGGCGAACTTGGTGAGGACTAATGGGTTGTTTCTAAGACCCAATTTGTATATGATAGCGTGGATGGCGAGCTTGTGGTTGACAACGGCGGTGCTTGTAGGCGGCGGTGGTTGGAGGAGTGCTAAGATGGTGAACAAGAAGGAAAGGAGAGGTATTGGGAGGAGAGGTTTGGGGGGAGGGTGGATGAGGTGTCGAGGGAGAAGGAGAAAGGGCCGGAGAGAGTGAATTTGAAATTTACTCTATTTTGAGTGAATTTAAAAAACACTGACTTTGAAAGTCACAAAAAAAAAAATATATTGAAAATTTGAAAATATATTAAAAAAATACACAAACAAAATAATTCAAAATAAATATTTTAAATACATTCTACAAATACCTTATACAAACACACCCTTAGTAAAACACGAAATAGTACTAATTTATTCCTTATAAACTTGTGAGCTCGTTAGCAAGTGTATACGCGTTAATAGGAAGAGACAGGAAAGGTACACGCTATATGAGTCAAACGATGAACCCAAATAATAACAAAATATGAAAGAGGCTTCAACTTAAAATTGTATAATCAGTAATTTAGTTACATGTTGTAAAAAAAGCACAGCCGTAATATTACTCTATATATTGAATTTACAAAGCTATTGTTCATGAAAGGAGAAATCACATTTGAAAAACTCATTTACCTATGATATGAGGCGCAGTGTTTCAGTCATATTTGCCGCAAAACCCTCTCAGCAGCTGATATTGTCTTTTTGATGTCATCAAAAGTATGTGCCAAGCTGATGAACCCAGCCTCAAACTGTGAAGGTGCAAAATATACACCTTCCTCCAATATTCCCCAGTAGAACCTAGCAAACTTGGCTGCGTCACATTTTTTAGCATCTGCAAAATTATATACAGGTCCATCAGTGAAGAAAAAACCAAACATCCCATTCACATGCCCAGCCTTCTTGCTGGCACCAATATACCTTGAACAAGTTCACCTGTGATTTTATCCAAGTACTCGTAAGTTCCTGGCTCCTGAATACGCTTCAGAGTCTGAATGCCTGCAGCCATGGCCAAAGGGGTTCCTGCTAAGGGTCCCCGCCTGGTACATAGGTCCTACTGGTGCCACCATCTCCATAATGTCTCTCCTCCCTCCATATGCACCTACTGGCAGACCTCCACCAATGATTTTTCCTAGAGTTGTTAAGTCAAGGTGTTACACCAAAATATTCCTGAGCTCCACCATATGACAAAAGAAATCCAGTCATAACTTCATCAAAGACGAGAAAGGAATTGTTGTCCTTGGTGATTTTGCGTCTGGCATTAAGAAAATCAGATTTAGGAGCAATAACAACAGAGTTTCCAACAACAGGTTCAAGAATAACCGCAGCTCCCTCTCCTTTATGAGTCTCAAAGAGCCTCTGAATAGCTGAGATAAGTTATTAAAAAAGGCTAACAGGGGCTGCAAGGGTTTCGGAAGTACTGGCAACTCCACTACCTGCCTTAATAAGAAAAGCGTCAGCATGGCCATGGTAACAGCCCTCAAACTTGATAATCTTCTGCTTGCCAGTAAAAGCACGGACCAGGCGGAGCACAGTCATGCATGGTTCTGTGCCTGAATTAACAAATCGAACCATCTCAATGCTTGGAACTGCAGAGATAACCATCCCGGCTAAAATATTTTCCAGCAGACAAGGTGCACCAAAGCTGGTTCCTTTTTTCATTGTTTCAGCCAGGGCTGCAAGTACCTGAGGAAAATGTATATGGAAGATGACTTTGCTCCAAAGTAACATTTAAAAGTCTTAGCCAAAAACAAGAACATTTATAAGGATAACTATGCCATTATCTCAGAATAATCAAAAGAATAGAAAACCAATCAATGAAGGATCCATTACTGTAATTGGTTAGAAAAATCACTTGAAATTTACTAGTAGTTATATAATTCACTCCCCCTCCCCTGGGGGGCAGCAGGTATGACTTACCAATGCCTTATCTTTCCCTTAACAGCGAGAGGTAGAGAAATCATTGTTATAGACAAAACAGTAGCATCAAAATGATATTAATATCAGTATCTCATCAACCAAAATAAGTAAAGAAATAAAGAATCTCTCAAGGATAAGACAAAAGAAGGTGCAGAACTAAATGCATCACCATAGCGAGATCTATGATCTTAAAAAACAACAGCTATCATGCAAACCAAAAAGAAGTAAGATATTCTCTCTTCTAGAGAGAGTAGAACCTCATCATCCGCATGGCCAATTATTGCTGGCCCCCAAGAGCCCACGTAGTCAATGTACCCATTGCCATCTATGTCCCACAGGCGAGACCCCTTGACTGAATCAATCACAATTGGTTGTCCACCAACAGATTTAAAGGCACGAACAGGAGAATTGACACCTCCAGGCATCAAATTCTGGAAAAAAAAAAATCTTTGATCAATTGACTCTGGTCCCAAGTCATCCTGCGAAAAGGAATTAAACATTCAAATAATCATCCCATTTGGTTGCATTCCGAACAATTTAATGGGAATATGCAATGGTAAGGAGCTTAAATGAACAACACTATATATAAAGTCTTTGGGAGGTTGAGGTGATAAGGTATAGAAGAACTTAAATTTAGTGGTTCAAGTTTTTTTTTAAAAAATATATATATATATATTATATATATATATATATACTAAATTAATCCTCAGAGCTATGTTAAGAGCTGAATTAGAAAATCAATTGGAGAAATATCAAATGAGTAAGCAGAGATTTCTCCAACAGCTTAGATAATTATGTGCCATTATGTGAACACTTTGAATTCACAGCTGGAAATGTAGATAGGAGACAATTGCCTTGGTCAAAAATAGAAAAACTGACTTGTCCAAGTTAGAATGCTACATCATTTCCCCATTTGCAGCTGATGTTAGTTTTCGTAACTCTACTTACCAAAAAAAAAAGAAAAAAAGTTTTTGTAACTCATGATTTGAGACAGCCACTCGTCAAACTAATATCGTTCTACACTACCAGAGTGAAACGAAGACGCTAAATGTTCTAGTTTTTAGGCAAACATTAAAAAATTCATAACTAATCACTAGTATTCCACCAATTAGAAATAGAAAACCCCATTCAATTATGTGCACCATTATACTGCTCAAAACAAAATCAAGTATGAACCGAATTACTATAATCCTAAAAAATGGGCATGACTTCGAAGATAAAATGGTCCCTTGCAAGAAAAGTAACTTAATTTGTGCAATGGCCAATTAGAAAAAGACTGAGCAATTGGGTGACTGTACCTTGACGGCAGTGAAAGCTTCTTCGGACTTCCAAATAGTGAAATTCTTTTTCGTATTCTCGTCGAAAGACATTGCCATTCTGACATAGCAACGATCATGTCTTTGAGAACGCACCGTAACCTCTGAGGTCGAAAGCCCGAAGTTCAGCCCTACTCCGTTAGGGTTAATAGCAGTAGCCGCCATTTTAGCTTCTCTCTGCAGCGCAGGGAGGGCCAAGAATAGGCACAAAAAACAGGTCGTCGATCGTCCCAATGCAATCTGCCATTAGGATTCTATTCTATGTGTAAGCTTCTCTTTGTCGGTAGTTAGTCTAAAGTAAATTGGGCCAGATGTAATGTATCTCTTGGATTTCCATTCTAACCCGATTCTATATCCCGAAGAGTGTGGTTGATTTGGGGTTGGGTGAAGAAAATTATAAACGAAAACGAGTTAGTCAAAAACAAACTTTTTTTATGTGATAAAAAACAATTTATTTATCTATGGAAATGAATTATTTTCATTTGTTTGACATGATTAATATGCGATGGAAAAAGAGGATAAAGGAAGACGCTATTTTTTTTTACTTTATTATTATAGAGTTACTATAATTTAATATAAGAAAGTGTTTTCTAATAAGTGTCTGTCAATAAGTATTTAACGATGAAAATATTTTTATGTTATGTGCACACAATAAAGCATAATTCTCCAATCCAAAAATAAAATAAAATAAAATAAAGCATAATTCTCCTATTTATTTTGGCCAATCCTAATCTTCTCCTCATTCGGATGTTTTATGAATCTCTTTATGGATTTTTTTTTTATTTTCTAAGATTGGCAGATGCTTATGAAGATGAGAAAGAGAAAGGTAAGAAAATTATTAACTTCTTTGATCAATTCATTTTCTTGACCAATCATGTTAATATAAAAGATAATTACATAATATGAGACAATTTCTGACCGTCGTCTTAAAAAATTTGTGATCCGAAAGTTACTTTATGAGATGAAATTATAATAAACCATAAACATTATTCAAGGAAGTTTGGACTGCAATTAAGTTTATGCATTCCTTTAAGGCGCCTGGCCTGATGGCTTCCAGCCTTTCTTTTTTAAGAAGTTTTGGGGGGTGGTGGGAGACTCAGTGACAGATATAGTTCGCCATGCCTTCAAAGAAGGGTGTTTTGATGGTAAAATCTCTGAAACTCTTATAATGTTAATCCCTAAGGAGAATAATCTAACAAGGGTTACCTAGTTGCGACCAATTAGCCTCTGCAACATGATATATAAAATTATTACCAAGGTGCTTGTGAATCGGCTCCGCCCTTACTTGATGAAGCTCATTAGCCCACTTCAAAGTAGCTTCATCTCGGGGAGAGGGACTCATGATATTANAATCCAAAAATAAAATAAAATAAAATAAAGCATAATTCTCCTATTTATTTTGGCCAATCCTAATCTTCTCCTCATTCGGATGTTTTATGAATCTCTTTATGGATTTTTTTTTTATTTTCTAAGATTGGCAGATGCTTATGAAGATGAGAAAGAGAAAGGTAAGAAAATTATTAACTTCTTTGATCAATTCATTTTCTTGACCAATCATGTTAATATAAAAGATAATTACATAATATGAGACAATTTCTGACCGTCGTCTTAAAAAATTTGTGATCCAAAAGTTACTTTATGAGATGAAATTATAATAAACCATAAACATTATTCAAGGAAGTTTGGACTGCAATTAAGTTTATGCATTCCTTTAAGGCGCTTGGCCTGATGGCTTCCAGCCTTTCTTTTTTAAGAAGTTTTGGGGGGTGGTGGGAGACTCAGTGACAGATATAGTTCGTCATGCCTTCAAGGAAGGGTGTTTTGATGGTAAAATCTCTAAAACTCTTATAGTGTTGATCCCTAAGGAGAATAATCCAACAAGGGTTACTCAGTTGCGACCAATTAGCCTCTACAACGTGATATATAAAATTATTGCCAAGGTGCTTGTGAATCGGCTCCGCCCTTACTTGATGAAGCTCATTAGCCCACTTCAAAGTAGCTTCATCTCGGGGAGAGGGACTTATGATAATATTCTGGTGGCTCAAGAAATGTTGCACTTCATCTATAAAACAAAAAGTAAAAAAGGTACTATGGCTTTCAAAATTGATTTAGAAAAGGCATATGATAGAGTTGATTGAGATTTCCTGAGATCTACTCTTGAGGATTTTGGGTTCCCAGAAATAACTATCAAGCTCATCATGTTTTGTGTTTCATCTTCCTCCTCTCTCTTGTTTGGAATGGTGGTAAGCTTCCTTCTTTCAAACCTAGAAGAGGGTTGCGTCAAGGTGACCCTTTATCTCCTTATTTATTTGTGATTTGTATGGAAAAGTTGTCCCTGTTAATTGAGAAAAAGGTAAATAGAGGGGAGTGGCAGCCGTTGCGTTGTGTTAGAAATGGCCCAAAAGTCTCTCATCTTCTCTTTGCTGATGACTTAATGCTTTTTACTCAGGCTTCTATTACACAAACCGGAGTGGTTAACATGACTATTGCTGAGTTTTGTAGGGCCTCAGGTCTTAAAGTAAATTTTGCTAAGTCCAAAGCTATTTGTTCCCCAAGCATCTCTAAAAGAAAGCAAGATCGTATAAAGCATTTGTCTAATATTGCTTTCACTGCTAGATTTGATAGTTATCTGGGTACTCTAATATTACATGGGAGAATTAAGAAAAGTGACTTCGGTTTTATCACTGAGAAACTTGCAGGCCGTCTTATGACTTGGAAGAATAAACTTCTCAACAGAGCAGGTCGCATCACCTTGGCCAAATCAGTGCTTACTTCTATGCCCATTTATACAATGCAAACTTTGTGGTTACCTCAATCTGTGTGCCTTGACATTGATAAAACAGTGAGGAAGTTTATTTGGAAGGGAACTGATGGTCATGCTCTTCATTTAGTCAACTGGGAAACAATTACTCTTCCTCGCAAGTTTGGTGGCCTAGGTATCAGGACTGTCCGTCGTTCCAATATAGCCCTTCTTGGTAAACTTGTTTGGGATGTGGTGCAAAACAAAGATAAACTTTGGGTTCAAGTTTTAACTCACAAGTACTTACGGGATGGGGAGAATCTTTTGACCCATACTTGCTCTGCTAATTCCTCGGTTACGTGGAGGTCTATTGTGAGAGCAAAGTCCATCCTTCAAGAGGGATTGAAGTGGTGTGTGGGGAATAGAAATCAAATTCGTCTTTGGCAAGACAGATGGCTTGATAGTGGCACCTTACGAGACCAAGTTGAAGCTATTGAAGATGCAAAGTCCTCCATGAGGGTGAGTGATATTATTCTGCATAGTGAATGGAATGTTGATAGCTTACAGCATACTATGCATGAGCAGGTCACGGAGGAAATTATCAGAGTTCCGCTTTCTAGACATGGGGATTTACAAGATACGTTAGTGTGGGGTAGTGCTTCTGATGGAATATACTCAGCTAAGAATGGATATGACTGGCTCCGTAACAGGGAAATTTCTCATACAGATGACAGAATGTGGGCGTGGATTTGGAGGCTAAGGATCCCAAAAAAAATAAGAACTTTTATATGGTTAATTATGCATGAGTCCATTCCGACCAACATGCTGCGCCTAAAGCGCCAACTCACTCACAGTGCAATGTGTTGCAGGTGTTTGATGGATGATGAGAGTATCCTTCATTGTCTTAGGGATTGCATCATGCCTCGTCAAATCTGGGTTCACTTTGGATTTGGAGGCGACGCAAGATTCTGGAACTTTGATCTTCGAACGTGGGTTTCAGTCTACAACCATGCAGAAACAACAAGTCCAGAGGTGCAGGTTCTTTTTCTTTGCATCATTTGGTGGATTTGGAGAGATCGCAATGAAGAGTTGATTGAAGGGCGTCGTTCTCCGCTGATCTATATTATCCATCGAATTAAAGCCACGGTGCATGTTTGTGAAAATGTGTTTCTTTTCAACAAGGAGGTTCGTCACAGGGAAGTTAGGGGGTATCTTGGCAAGCTCAAAGTCCAGACAAGGTGAAGCTTAATGTTGATGGCAGTAGTCTCGGAAACCCAAGGAGAGCAGGTTTCGGAGGAATCATCAGAGATAGCCAAGGGCTGTGGCTTGGGGGCTTCTGTGGTTATATTGGCTTTGGTACCAACATCAAAGCAGAGCTTATGGCAATCAGGAATGGATTGCAAGCTTGCTGGGATAAAGGCTTTAGGAATCTGACTTATGAATCAGATTCACTAGAGGCGATCAATTTGATAAACAATGCAAATGTCAACTTTCACATTCATGAGTGCATTTTAAGTGACATTAGACATATTATGAGAAGATCTTGGCATCTGGAGGTGCGACATGTGCTGAGAAAAGCTAACCAAGGGGCTGATTTCATGGCGAAAAAAGGAGCACATGGGCAAGAAGGTTGGTATTTTTTTGATCAGCCTATCCTTGAAGTTTTGATAGTCTTGTTGGCATATATGATGGTTGTTGCCTTCCCTAGGCTGTAGTTTTTCTTTTCTTTTTTCACTCTTGTAACAAAAAAAAAATATTTATTATTAGGGGCATAAATATATTATTTTTGTTGTTCATATTATTAATATTTCAAAATTAAATTCAAATAATAAATATTATTTTCAACAGAAGCCTACATAATATATATGGTTCAAATATCTCCTATAAAAATTAAAATTCAAAGTTTGAATTATCAAAAATTTATATTTTTAATTGATAAATTTAATTTATCTATTTAATAATTAATAAAAACACATATATTCTCTTTAATATAATAAACCAAGGGAGTGCTTGCCTAGTATGTACACAAGAATTTTGTGAAACTTTTCATAGGACAACTTGAACACTGCATAAACATAAACGTGCGTGGATCAAACAACTAAAAATAGACGGGTAGAGAAGGAGGAGTGTTGATACCAAAATTTTGTAATAAGAAATAAATGAAATAATAATAATAATAATAATAATAATAATAATAAAATACAAAAAAAAATATTATTATTAATAACAATAAATTAAAAAAAAAAAGAGCAAAATTGATATATCTGCGTTTCTGACTTCTGGGCGGCAATTTGCTTTCGGCGAAGTGCCATTCACCAGTCCGGCTGCCCATCCTACAGTCCCCATTTGCAGCATGAAATAAGGAAAACTACATTAGGAGTTAACCAGACAACTTGCTCAAACCTTTGGCTATAAAAAGCCTCACAATACACAGACAGGGGGGGCCAGAAAATTCTGAAACAAAAATAGAGAAAAAAGAAACACAAGCAGAGACCAAAAGATACACAAAGAGAAGAGTGAACAGAAAGAGGAAATAGGCAATACACGTAACACAGTATAATATACAGACATCGTTGGAGAACAAGAGGCAAGCAACAAACAGAGAGTAAAATACCGAAAACACCAAACAACCGATAAGCAAGATTTTCATCTCCAAAATTTTCATCTCAGGTACTAGCACTATCTTGCCTCTTTTTGTTGTGTAAATATTTTATTTTTCTGGTTGATTAAGCACTACACAGAGCAAAAATACCAAATTAGAGAAAAGTCCCCAAACCCCCAATTTGTTAAAGAGAG
>QAOA01007183.1:2031045-2080640 GCA_003255065.1 Cercis canadensis | reverse complement strand
TTACTGTTCATCCAGCCCAAACATATGACCCAACCAAATGGGGCCAATCTATAATTCAACAAAATTCTGAGGCTACTATGTCATTATTACAAAGACCTGATATCAAAGTAGCTGGTCAAACCATCACAGCCATTGATTAGGCCAGGTGGATGATCCAATGGTAATTTACTGCCCTTTGCACCAATACCCATTTGGAGCCATGGGTATTGTAGACTTGGCCATATATATATATATAAGCAATAACAAAAGTCATGGACCCGAACCCTTTAGCACTTAACATAACATAAAAAAAGGGTTTTTTTGTTTGTTTGTTACATGACAGTAAGAATGTTCGAATCTCCAACTTCTTATATATTATTCAAATTTTTCATTACTAGATTATACCTAATGACTTTAACATAAAAGAGAGTGAAAACAAAACCTTTGGATTTTGTGAGAATCTTGGATAAGGAACATTTTGTCTTTAATAGGGATGACAGGACATGTCGAGAAGAGTATTAATTCGTCATTTTACTTTATGTGCTTAGAGGAAAGCACTAATTATTAGTGGAACTATATTAATAATTTTTTTTTTTGGTAATAAACGCAAAGAAAAAGAAAAACTATAACTTAAAAAAACTATTGTCATCTTATCTTCTAAAAAAATAAAAGAGAGATCTTTAAGCGGTTGATCATACACTAACTAAACATTTTACCCTCTTGCTCCTTGTGTTTGCCATGAAATCAACACCTTTATTAGCCTATCTCAAAACATGAGACACTGTCACTTGCCAACCTCTGCTCAAGTAGCTTAGAATATCACTAATAATACACCCATACTCGTGAAAACTAACATCTGCATTCTCTATCAACTTAACTGCTTCTAGATAATCTAATTCACGAATGAATATGAATAGACAACAAGTATTATTAGTAGCTTTGCATACATACTTTGTCTCAATTTACAGTGTGATGGGATTAGTTTCTCCAAATCTTAATTTTAGTCTATCAAATTAAAAAAAAAATGAAAAGATTCATTCAAATATTATTAATTGAAAATTTTAATTAATCAAGTGTAGCATACTTGACAACTGAACTCTATGTAGAGCAAGTTCCAAGGTAAAGTTATACAAAAAATACAGGGATCACCTCATAAAAAAATAATAATAATTATTGATAGAAGTATGAAAGATGATTATTGAAATTCAGATATAATTTTGCACTTGTAATGAATCAATTTAAATATGTGTGTTTAAATTTATTTTACTATTAATATAATCTATACTATCATTAAGCAAAAAATATCACACCTCTAAAATAATTAATTAAGTGTGCATTATGCTACCCTTCACTAAGTGGGGGTAGTACTATCACTCTCCTAATTGAGGGTTTCAGTGGGATATACATCATAAAATGAGTGTTCCATAAATTAAACTCAAATTCTATGATTCAATTTTAAAATTTGACTAACACTGAATACTTTAATTTTTTTAAAATATTTACAATTACACTAAATTTGGGTTCCATAAATTGTTAACTAAAAGTAAAAACTTGTAAGGAGTTTTTCATGTGATAACACGTGATTCACTAATTGTTAGTTTGTTACACTCCCGATAATTCAAACTTAAATCATTAACGGATACTGACTTTATAAAGTTTTGAACGCCATAACTAACTAAACATAATAAAGAAACTGTCTCGTGTCTATCTTGCTGCCGGACAGGGTTACGGAACTCGCAGAACACAGCTCATTGCGTTGAATTCGTGCTTTTGCAATTTTATTTTCGCTATTGCCATTAAGTAATATGATATTTTTCTCCAATAAATAATCTTCCTTTATTTTTATTTTTTGGTGTATAAATAGAAAGAAACAGAGTTAAAAATAATATGCTGGAGCCTGAGGCGACCGGGCTCGAGTCCACCACTGCGCCAAGCCTCTTCATGGTCAATAATTAATCCTTCTAATTGTACGGAGAACTAACTTTCACATTCTTTCGCGTGAATTACTTATTTGTTGGTTTCTTCTGATTGGAGGGTTTGTTGAAAACCTTTAGAAGATTTCAACTTTGTACGATTATAATTTTAAAATAAGAATAAAGTTGTAGTTATGCTGAAATGTAAAAAAATAAGAAAGCTAAAAAAAAATCATATTTTGTCTAGGAAAGAACTAATGAAGCAACAAAATAATAAATAATTATAATTTACAATAATAATATCATGAAAAGCTGCAACTGGGACTTTTAATTGTTTCCTGGTCTTAGACGTTGGTTAAACACGTAGGTTGTTTGGATGTCACGCAGTTCATCCGTGAAGCACTTTTTGCTGGAGTTCAACTTCCAACTTCCAACATTACTTTCCTGAACCCTCTATCTGCCTGTTGCAAACAGTGTAAATGAATAGTTCCGACTTAGTCTTCTAGTGAAGCGATCAAGTTTCCAGCAGAAGTGACATTTCAAGCTACCCCGAAAGTTTCTCATAATAACAATAGACCGAATAATTGGTGTGACCCATTAGGTTTCTTCATCTTAACGAGGATAATAGATAACTTTTTAAGAGGTAATGGACTTCTGTTTTCTAACATTTTCTGATACTGTTGGGATAAGAATGTCAGATAAAATTTTATTAATATTAATTCTTTTCGCTTTCGTTTCATGCTCTATAGTCTATACGGCTTTATGAGATCATGGACAGCTCGCTTAATCATTTTTAGCACTTAATAAGGATAAGTACGACAAAAGAATTATTATTTTTTATTCATTCTTTCCACTTGTCCGCACATACGAGGAAGGAGGCAACTGAGAAAAAAAAAAAATAGCTCTTAAGAAAGCAACCTTCATTAGTCGTGTAAGATATCTACACATGTTTTTTATTTATTAATGATAGTTAAGTTATCATAAATAAATTATCATATTTTAATGAAGACATGTTTTATTTAACAAATGTCCATAAGAGCTTCTTTTTTTTGGGGGGGAGGGGAGATTGTGAATTCCATCCCCTATTATTTCATTGTTTTCCATAAAATATGATATAAATTTTTATTCTGGTTCTACCAACAAAATAAATAAAACGAAGAAATTTTAACATTTTAAGTTCTCTCCCTTTGTTGTGTTTTTTTTTTTTTGTTCCCATCTAACCCGTATTAGATGCCAGCTATTATAAGAGCAGTGATTGACTGTACAGAGATTTTTTAGTGGAAACTGGGTAACTAACTACAAAATTTAAATTAAATAAAGATTTATATTGGTGAGTAATGATAATGAGATTAATGGTACATTACTTTAATTATTTTTCACTGGCAAGCAAGTGCCCCTCTAAAAAGGAGTGTTACGCGTTGAATTGATCTGTGGATCAGCTAAGCCCTCCGGACTCAGGTGCTTTCGCATTCTATGATGCAACGCTCAACCACTCCATGGCCTGAAATGAAAGGTAATCTACAAGCTTAGAAACATAGCAGCTCAATAGACTTTCCCGAATCCCCAAAAGTCCAAGATTGGATGCACCGCTAGCCTGCCACCGATGCATCTTGGGGACCCCATTTGGTCATTTCCTACAGACTCACGACTGTTTAAATGCGTGACGTGGCGCCACCATTCTGGAGCAGCCCATTGAATGAATGAATGCGCTATGAGTCAATGAGTTTGATGACACAACTCATCACCATGACATACCTACTCCCCCATACCCTACCCTCAATAATTATAAGTAACTAATTACTCTTGTTTTTATTTCGAGGATTTTTTTTTCTTATTTCCTTTTTTTTTTGGCGGCGGAAGTTAGATATTTTTAGTAAATTTCTGTTTAAACAGAATAAAGAGATCACCAAGTAGAGCGAGTGACATGATAAAATAGCAGCTGGCGTCTAGTTGTTGCTTTGGGTAAATTAATATCAGAATCACCTTGACCTTGTGTGCTCATCGTGACACTTTCTTTTTCCCTCAGAAACAATGGAAAGCACATGAAACCGACTAATGACGGATCCATCCACTTGCTTCAACGAACCTGGAAAACGTATCGTGGATTTAGGATTTTACGTGTGTTAGCGTGAATAGGCCGCTCTCTTTTCAGTTATTGCCCCCTTGGTCCCTTCTCCACTCTCTCTCCTCATGCAATAAAACTCAACTTCGGGTTTAATAAATGAAAATTCTGAAAAGCTTCAGAAAATATATGCCCATCCCTCATCTCAATAGTACTATCAGAAAACTCCGAACAAAAATATATGTTCATCACCAAACGTTGATAATTACCAACTAATTAAGAATTAAACGTCATCTATACGAATACCTGAAAGTTGAAACAGCTCAAGTCATGAACTCAAAGTATGAACCGTCCACCCTTCGCCCCGCCGCACTGCACCGCACCGCACCCCTGCCCCCCAAAAATAGCATATCAATGCGAGAATCCCAAAAAGGAAAACGGAGCGTTTTCTGCGCTACATTCGTCCTAACCCGAACACACGACACATAGCTGTACACTAATAAATTAAGCTAAGAACAATGTTGGCTTCTCTCTACCGTCACCACTATTTCTTATTCTCTACACCTTCTGTTTTTTTTCTTTTTTCTAAGGAAACAAATTATTTTCCCCAACAATCTCAACGAGGAAAGGGGATAATAAACCATGATTCAATTCAATTAATCCTTCAGCTAGCATGGATTTTCAGATGAATTGAGAAGCTGAGTATCAAGCTTGGCTCTACAAACCGGACATAGCGGATGCTTGGAAAGCCAAGTGTCAGCGCATTCCACATGGAACCCGTGGTTGCAACCAGGAACCAGTCGAGCCGGTTGCTCGTTCTCGATCTCGTCAAGGCAGACGGCGCATTCAGTGCCCATGACCAGTTCTTTTCCGGTGATTTTGGGCAACTTATCGAGCTCCGAAGGCGACAAGCCTTTCTCAGAAAGGGACTTCACCGGTAGCGTAACATCGGGATGGTGGGTTGTGGCGTACCAGAGAAGGCACATGTAGACTATGAAGACGGCGCTCATGCCAACGCAGGGCAGGAAAAGTGCCAAAAGAACTGAATCAAGCATTTCCCTTCACCAATTGGGTGAGAGTGAGATACCAATTAATGTGGCGGTGGGGTTTGGTGGACTAGTGAAGGGGATGGGTGGTGGCGCCAGCTACACAGCATAGCGCAGATTAAGGGATATAGGGAATTGCGGAAAAACTTGCCCAGAAGAAGGGAGGTGGGGGAGACTGGAAACTGGAGAGGGAGATCCTGGTGGGTGGTCCTTGGGAGCTTCTCAGGGTGACGTGTATTGTATCGGGGGGTAACGGCTAGGTTTTAGTTTTTAGATGCAACACAACACAAGAGAGAGAGAGAGAGAGTGGCTTAGCTTGGCTCGGCTTATGTGTGTGTGAGTTTGTTCTCGCGTTTCCGATTCTTGGCTATATCGTGTTTCGGATCTGACAAGGAAGAGCCTTGGACGGTTCGCACACTTTACTTCATTTTTCGAACCCCCTTCTGTGTATTTACTATTTATCAATATATGTAGCACTATTTTATTTTTTATTCCATTTTAATGCACTTGTTTGATTGTAGTCTATGACGCAGGAAGGCCCACATAAGGAGAAAGCTAGCACTGGGCCCGTGGGCCAAGACCTGTGGGCGATGATGGATTTCCGGGGGTTTACCTTGCAAAAGGGGGAAGATCTGACGTATCGATAAATGATTTGAAGAAGCAAGATCAACATGTATTATCCCAAGCCTCAAACTTAAGATAGATTTATGTTGCAAATGTATTGATACGAGTTTTGTATTCGATATGACATAAAATGTATGAATGATAATTTTTTTTAAAAATAAGATACGAATATAACTATCTCATATATATATATAAAATAAATATGAGTTTCTTTTTTAGTATGAGTTAAAGTTATATAATTACTTTAAAAATAGTTAAAAAAATTAATTTTAACCAATAAATTATATTATATTTCTTTAATTTAATAAAAAATAAAACGTGAGTTAAATTTGTAAGAGATCAAAGTTAATAAAAAATAAGAAAATAAGTGTAAAATAATATTAAAATAAATATTTTCACTATTTTAAAATATACCAAATTTTCTTTTTTAAAAAAAAAAAATTGAGATGAATTTTTCCTTTGAAAAGTAAAAGGAATAGATGGGACCTAGATAGGGCCACCAAGGGAACTGCATCGTCCCACCTGAAAAGTAAAAGGCCCTTTTGTTTTCATCTTCACCACGGCCCGTGCTACGGACCCAGCTTGTCGAATTTAATCATTTTCCCTCCCTCCAGGGGTTAAATTAAAATAATGAGTTGGGGTTGGGGCCCTTCAACTTGACCAAATCAGACGTGTTCAATTTTTTTCCAAAAAAGAAAAATGCGAATTAAGAAAGAGGAAGGTTACCATTACCAATTTACCAATGACATTTTTATTATTTGGGACAGGGACGAATCGGCGGCTTTATGGTGCCGGGGCGGGCGGAGACGGCGGAGGCAAAAATTTGTCCCACCCGGATAATTCTGTATTAGGAATGAATAACCACAAATATTTTGTTCAATTTTTCTATTTAATTATTGACTTTATTTTATTTTCATTTAAGATCTTTCAAATTCAGTGCTATCAAATAATCAAATTTCTTACCAAAAAAAAAATAATCAAATTAAAACATATAAAGGAACTAAACTCTTTTTTTTNTTTAAAAAAAAAAAAAAAAGCGGAGGCTAAATACAAATGAAGCTTTCCCAGAAAAGGAAATGGAATTCTAACAGTTTGATTGAAAGTAGTTGGTTGGAAACAGAAGCAATGGCCTGGGACGATCACAAGACTTCACGAGGACGCCAGCATGTTGCCTCCCGCATCCGAACCTTTGAGATATTGTGCGGGATGAGTCAGCGCTGTGTCACTTTTGACTTCTTACTCTTGTCTTTTTTAGTGTTATATTTTGAACTTTCCTATGCTTTGCCATTGGCAATAGTGTGAAGGGCCAGGTTCATTTTGACGTATCATAAAAGCTATTTTCACCAGTGAATAATGGCCATTTTGATGCGTGAAGATAAAAGCTAAAGCTTCCGTTTCCATTTCTTCCGTGCAATAATTATAGATGTTTCCATTTCTTATTATTTATACATCAATGGAGAGCCAAGATTGTCAAGGACTGAGATGTAAAATCATTTACGGTCAATAAAGCATTACTTCTAAGTTCCATTTGTTTATTTAGTACAATGAATAATAGAAATTTAAAACAGCTCTGTATAAGAGTTTTTAAAATGGACATTTGTTATAAACTTTTTCCGTTGTTTATAGGACATGATAAGAAAGATATCTACTAATTAATTACTTTGAAACATAACATAGGTGCGAACTATTTTCTAGATGAATTCTCAATTTTGGTAAACCAAATATTAGAAAATATCTAAAAAATATTTTTTTTTTAAACGGATGGAACTTTGATGGAAATTGCTATTCAATACAAAAGAAAAAATCATTTATCACTTTGCAACAAGAAAATGAAGTCACCAGACTTGATATCTGGAACAGGCCATCTGCTCAAATTATTACGAAGTTTTGTAGGATATATAGCATGTCTGAAGCCCCATAAAAAATTGGTTCTCATATTAGAAATTAAGTGTGATCATGTCATCTGTATAATGGATCAATCCTTTATGCTTTGTCATAAGAGAATTAATTGATTATGAAATGAGTGATTCCGATAAGAAAAAAAAAGGACCAATTAATTTTTTTAAAATTGATTCTCACAATTTGCAGTGTAAGAATTGATTCACTAAAAAATTGTCAAACATCTTACTTTTTGGACAAAATTAATTAATGACCACCTAAGATTAATTATTGGTGGTATCCAAACATGCTCTAAATACCAATAGTTTTGACACAAAACCTAAGTCATCTAGTAAAAGATTCTTCATTCTCAGCGTTTTTATTTAACTTATTCGCTTGTTTTGAGTGGAAGTCATTTTGAATTGCAATTTGCAGGCAACAGAAGAGTTTGCGTTCTTTACACCCCACGCTTTGCAAATTGTAAATACAGTGAAAGTTTTGATATTCCCTTCTTGTAGTACTTATTCAAAGATGAGGTTTGCATTTCCGAAGTTTATGGCATATTCTTCGCCAGCCGCAAAATTATGTTTCAACTTTCAACTTTCGACGGCTTAGAGCTTATGTTACGCATTGACTTGAACCCTTCCTTCCCACTAGCTGTTGGAAAAATAATTAAGTTCCCTTTACAATTTGATCACATAAATGCTTTCTGTGATCATTTCAACGGCTTAGAGCTTATTCATTTTATCTCATTTGGAAATTGTCAACGCTGCTTTCTCATCACGAATTCACGATGGCAAAGGAAAAAAAAAATTACCATTTTTACCACAAGGTACTGTAGACAGATATTTTCTACGTTGTTCACATTTTTTTTTCATGAAACATCACTTCTATCATTCGCACGCAAGTGTGCAACCATCCTCAATTATACAAACTTGTGTGTCATTTCTCTTAGTCCTTTGAAACAATAATGTCTTTCTGCATTGGCTTGGGAGGGGTATGTGACGACACACTTATATATTGGTGGATTCTTTCTGCCTTATACTGCTGGCTCCACTTCCATTGATTATTTAGAATGGATAGAGGAAAAGGTCATATTGATACATCAATTGGTGCAGTGAGCGCCGAGGATTTCTAATACCGCGCGTCCAAGCGTGTAAAAATCGTGGGTTAAGAGGTTTAAAAAAGTGGGCAAGTTGGTCCATATTTTCTTGGAGGCAATCATGGCTAATGGGTCAGGGTGTTCTGTTTGGGTTCGCTTTTGATTGGAGTGATTAACCATCAAATCATGATCAACCGGATTGAATTTTTTTTTTGTCCCCAAATTTTTAGTGGAGAGATATGTCGTTTTAATTATAAGGTAGAGAAGACCACTATTAATAAATACTTATTTACTTAATTCTTGTTAGCCAACAAGATTGGATCTCAAAAAGCTTTTTCACCAAAAATAATGCTTCAACTGGCAACAAACTTTTGAAAGACGTGGATGCTTGGATCTCAGTTGAAAAAGGTTTGGCTGCCAGGAAAGAGTGATCTGCATCCAAAGTAAAACTTCGTGATAGAAATATTATATATACGCGAGCTTGTCTGCTCACTTGCAGGTGCAGAGATTTTTTCCGTGTACGATAACATTAAAATAGGAGCAGTGACACTAAAAAGGTGTGCAGAAAAAATAAATCTTGATCGACTTGTTATCGATTGCGTCCAATTCATATGGCCCTTTGCGTGGGGACTGGGAAGAGTTTTTAGTGTGGGTCCTTTGATGGTTAGTGCTAACTAGACCGAGCTTTTGTTGCTTAAGGAGGGCACTTTTTCTTGCATAATCTGTTTACTTAAAATATGTTTTATGAAATGCTTGTAGCAGACTTGGAAGTTACACTTTAACAGTACTTGGAATTCTTTTGTCAGCATTGTTAATGGTCTACCGAGGTGGGCTGGGTATGCAAGGGAATGGTTCTGGAAGAACTGGAGAAAGAGCTCGAGCAACCTTGTCCTTTTGTTGATGTGTTGGTCACCCGTAAAATAGTATCAAGTAAAGTGTGACATTGGTGATGACTCTACTGATGAGACTTGAGAGTGAGCACGAGTCAGTTATTTCGTGCTCGTTGTGAGGCAGTGCTACAGGCCAGAGGCGGTGCGAGCATTCGTTAGTGTTGAACTGGCATGATATGCTTTGATGTTGAGTTTTGGGCTTAATGAGTCTATTGGGTTCAGTTGAGCCCGACCTTGCTAATTGGGCTGGGCAGGTACTGAATCAGCACAAATATTTCAAAAGACTGAAACAGCGTGCCTTGATCGAATTCTTTTTTTTTTTGTGCAAGATGGAATTTGTTCAAAAGAAACAGCTTTATTTGTGTGGTGGGGAAAAAAAATTCTTTCACCTATGAATATCCTAATCAATAATGAAGAAAACTGCCTCCCTCATATTCCAATCATTTAGTCAAGCTAAGTTGTCCACTTGTATTGTCCATCTAGCAAATCATTTAGGTAATTTTAATCTAATTAAATTTAATTTTTTTTTGCATTGACACTAAATCAAGGACTAATTTACTTAAAACTCCCTAATAAAAGAGTGAATAGTAGTAATAAGAGTGAATAGCGTTACTACTATTTTTAGTGGGGTAAATTAGTAAATGCATTTCCCATTTTTGCTAACAGGTTTCAATTATTTTCTTTTTAATAGAACTGGCTTCAATTTTCATGACTTGTCATAAATGCTGTACTATCTCGTCCAGGTTCAGTGTATCTGTACTCTTCTAGTCTTCTATACGCCGTTGCGTTTGTACATTTTCGACTATTCTATCCTCAAGGCTTGATATCTCTTGTGAGACTAATGTTATGGTGCTAGCTTATTTTCTGCAAAATAATAAAAATATCTGCAACGTACAACTCGAGCAAGCACATTATACGTGGGTGTGTAAAAAAGTTAATTCTAAAAGAAATGAGAAGTCAACTCAAATCGTCCATTTATGAGCGTCCGATGTTCTTTATTTATTTTTAAAAAATTAATTTATAAAGTAAAGGCTAAAGAACTCATTCCTCCCTAGTCCTTACCATTCATTGAATGCGGAGAGAGTAGAAAGAGGGAGAGCCTAAAAGATGCAGAGACTAAAGCAAGCGAGTGATACAGTGGAATCAGTTCTGTTACTGGTTTCGTTCTTGTGTTTTGTTTTCATGGGTGGTGCCGATTATATACCGCCTGCGAAATTGGATGGCTTCGTTTACGAGAATCGGTCGTTGAACTATGATACCATTTTGATTGAAGCGTTTTATGATCCAGTGTGCCCAGATAGCAGGGACTCCTGGCCCCCACTCAAACAAGCTCTCAAGTACTATGGCGATCGCGTTTCCCTCGTCGTTCACCTCTTGCCCTTACCGTAAGTACTAAGTGCTTCTCCCTTTCAAATTTCTTCCATAATACTTAATAGCTCTCTTATGCAATTGCCAATTAGTGTAATTTATACACCGCGGTATTCTTTTATAGACTGGTTTCTAGTTCTAATTCTGGGCCACCAAATTGTTTCATAACGCCGGTCATGATGACTTTCCCTTCTGACTAACATTAATAAAAACAAATGGGTATATAACATCTTTTACCCACTTCGGTGTTCCTAATTGTCTTTCAAACTACAGGATAAAAAGAATTATTTAAGTGAAGACATCAAAGTCTATATTAACTTTTTGTGAAAAGTTCTATTTGACACAATATTTTGCAAAATTATCTCCTTGAGTTTTATGCAAGCTAATTTATCATCTTAGATATACCTGGCATATATTGGGTGCTATTCCTGTTGCCACATAGGTTGTTTTATCGTTATATTGAAGACTCTGTTAAGCTCTTGGTTACCATATGATCACATAGTCTTTTGATTGTATAAGTCAGATAATAATGTTGAATCGTGCAATTCAGTGAAAGAAAGGAAATAAAAGAAAGAATGTGCTTCTTGTGAAGATCATCGTATGAAGATCTCACTTGCCATTCTATTTATGTGGTGAGTTTTGTTGCTTTTGGAATGATTTATCTGTATTTGGGAAATTACAGCTACCATGACAATGCTTTTGTTGCCTCTCGTGCATTGCACATTGTGAATGGACTGAATACATACGCTACATTCCCCTTGCTTGAGTGGTTCTTCAAAGATCAGGTTAGTATTTCCACCTGCAAAGATTAATTTGCGTTTGCTGTAATGGTTGAACACGTTACATTGACTTGAACCTTTGGTTCTTCTCTTCTAGGGTATCAAACTATCAATGCTGCTTCTGATTGATTTAAGAAATGGTTGTTACTTCCATATTTCTTCAAATTTGCATTAGATTTTCATGTGAGGTAATCTGTATTTAGCTTTTAGCGGCTTTCAGATTTGTACTCTCATGAGAGCTTGAGAGGTTTTCTTTCTTGGTTATGCGTTTCACTTGTAACTTCAATTAGAAGTTAGCTTTATTGAATAATTTGGTGGATCTGATATTCTGTTTAGCTTTGTTGTAGTCTCTTCAGTACCACGAGTCTTTTAGGCTTTGGTTTGTAAGAGTCTCTAAAGTTATGAAGTTTCTTGCTGACCAGATTTGGTGCGCATACCATTTAACAGGAAAAATACTATGGTGCTCAAACACAGTACTTGTCCAGGGCTGCTGTTGTTGATCAGATAGTGAAGTCTGTAACAGAAGTAGTTGGCAGCTCCTATTATCATTCAATAAAGTCTGGCTTCAATGACAGCAAAACTGATCTCCAAACCAGGGTGTCCTTTAAGGTAAGACTAAGACATTTATCTTTTAGGTTATAGTTGAAAATATTTCTCACGTCTGTTTTCAAATTGAATGGTTTATTGTCTTCATTCATTGGTTCAAGACTTGACAAAACAAATAAATACAATTCATATTTCAATCAAATGCCACAAAGAGTGTATTTCTAGTTTATTCTGACTTGAAAATTTTCACTTTAGATAATGGTATGTGTCTTTTGAATATGCAGTATGCTGCTTTGAGGGGTGTGTATGGAACGCCATTTTTCTATGTCAATGGATTCTTGTTGCCTGATACTGGAGCCGCTGTTGACTACAACACTTGGAGGAAGGTCATTGACCCATTGATTGGTACAAAGAGTGTCAAAAATGAAGATTCCCTCCATTTCTTCTTGTGAAACATGTACCTTGATAAAATCTTGTTCTGTTTCTGTATGTTGCTCGTTTGATGCAAAAGATGAACAGCGATACTGGCAGTCTCTCCCAGGAGGGAATGCTATAATGGAAATAAATGTGTCATGTGGTTATTTTGTAAATGAAATATATATGGGTTGGAAGGTGGAAGCTTTATAAAACACTTTCTTATGCTTTTTACTTTCATGCGATTTACCTTTTTCTTTCACTTTCTTCTCTTCTGCGTTGGCTACTCTGACCCACAGGCCACAAGTATATTGTCTAATTCCAAAATGTATTGTGTGAAAATCATGGGGGTGTTTGATTATGTTTTTGTTTTTTTGTTTTTAATTTTTTGTTTTGAAAATTATGTTTAAAAATTGTTTTGCAAAACAAAAAAATAAAAAAATCTGTTTTATAAACTATTTCGAAAATAATTTTTAAATAGCAAATAACAAATTTTTTTTTTATAATTATTATTATGTCATTAATGAAAATAACTTATTTTTTTGCATTTTACTTGTTTGGGGAACAAAAATAACCTTTTTTTATTTTTGTTTTCTTGTTTTTTGAACAATGTTTTAAGAATAAGTTTTCAAAACATGTAAACAAAAATAATCCTATCAAACAAATTTTTTTATTTAATTTTTTTCAAAAACAAAAAACGATTTTTAAAAATTAAAATCAAACATGCCTATATCTTCGATGACATACGGTGAACTAGGTATATGATGATTCAGATTTCATTTCTAGAATAATAAATGCAGTAGCTGTCATGTGTTATCATGATAAACTATGCCTATGTGTGGTTCAGAATTCACAAAAAAATGATGGAAATTTTCAATTTCAGTGAAATTGAAATGGACGTTGATTGATGGGCTGGTTCTAACTTATAACACCATGGCCAAACCCAAAAAATAAAAAAAGAAAACTTCTAACGCCGAAACAAACATTCATTGGTTTTCTTTGTCTTGGTAAAATAAAAGTTCTTCAATGACTTTGTTTACTTTCGTTTTTTTTTTTGGGTCTAGTTTGTTTACTTTCTTAATTCATTGAAAAAATTTGTTGACTAAATTTCCGTTTGCATAATATTTTTGAATGGAAGTTTGTGCAATTATCATTTTCCATAAAACTGATTTTTTTTTTGGGTTACAATGACACTAGTAAAAAATTATTAATTAGGCCTTTTTTCTCCCCGGTTATGACTATTTAGGAGTCCCCGAGTGTTTGCATAAGGGAGGGGTGGCCCATAAATGATAAGGCCCAGGCCTAATTAGATAACGGAGTTGGGAAATTTTGGGTAAACGGGCGACTGGACCCGATAAAGGAGTTGGTTAGGGTAGTTTGACGAAGGGGTTCGGGTATATAAGCTGAAACACTTCGCAGTAAGCAAGTTAGGGCGTAAAAGAAGATACGAAGCCGTAGAAGAGGGCTCTTTCTTTGTGCTAGCAAACTCTATCCTTAGGAATCGTGGTAAGACACAGATCGAATCTCGCCCTAGCTCCTGTCTCGTTAACCAAGCTGATACAAACTATATTTTATTTTCTCTTTTTTCTTTCAGCTAATTTTTGTTTTCGAAAATTTCCACTGCTTTTTGAAGATGTTGTGGCTCAAGTTGTATATTCCATTTTATCTGTTGCTGTAGATGGATCGGTACCAGAAGGTAGAGAAGCCAAGAGCAGAAACGCCAATTGATGAAAACGAGATTCGGATTACGAGTCAGGGGAGGATGCGGAACTACATTACTTATGCTATGAGCCTGCTTCAGGTGTTTTTTCTGTTTGCCTCTTATAGCTTTTTTCTTCTCTTATATTTTTCTTTGCTTATTTAGAGTAAGCTTTTATGTAGAGTGTGATGCCAGAGTTATTTCTATTGTTTGGGCAATGTAGAACCTCAGTTAATGTGTGTTGATGTCTCTGGAGTAATAATAATCCTATTTTAGATTTATAATTGTGTATATGACGCTCCTTGAAAGCTTATTGAACTATTCAAACTTGAGCGTCTTTAGATACAGGGTTAAAGTTCAGCTTGGGCTTGCAACTAGAGTTCTCTTCTTTAATTTTATAAATAAAAAGTCAAATTGAATGAAAGTTAACAGCATGCTTAGTTTTGGGTTTTTTTTTGGAATTTGGAGTGAAGGAAAAGGAAAAGATAGACAATGATTAAATAACCAAGGCATGTATGATTTTTGGGAAGGTAGATTTATTTTTTTGCCTCTCACACCAAAATAATATGGTGGAAATGGAATTTTCAGTGTTCATAAATGAAAGGGAGAGGGTTGGTTTTACTCCCATCCTCATTCACTCCTTTATGATGAAATATCCAAACAAGGGATGGAGTATTGGAGTCTACTTACTTTCTTCCCCATAGCTATGTCGGGGTTTTGGAAAAATTGAATTGTAAAAGTTTGAGTTGCTCAGTATTTCTATTATGATATAAGTTCTCCATTCTCGCATTGGCATACTCACTTTCTCTTGTTCACTTCTCTACAGGAAAAAGGTTCAAATGAAATTGTTTTTAAAGCAATGGGGAGAGCTATCAATAAAACTGTAACAATTGTGGAGTTGATCAAGGTTCTTTTGCCTATACAATTAGCTGTCTACTAGATCTTATTTGTTACTTTGTCTAATTTTGATCTTATTATATTTTTCTTTTGGGTTGGGGGGGGGGGGGTGTTATTCAGAGAAGAATTGTGGGTCTTCATCAGAATACGGCAATTGGATCCACAGACATCACTGATACATGGGAGCCCCTGGAAGAAGGATTGCTTCCGTAAGAGCAGTCTTTGAATGTTTATTTTAGCCAGAATTGTCTAAATGGGCAAAATTGCAGATGAGGTTACTGGTGCCTTATGCTAATGTATGTGTTAATTGTTCTGATTTCTTTTGGGGGGCCTTTTTGCAGTTTGGAGACAACGAGGCATGTGTCAATGATAACAATAACTCTCTCAAAGAAGGAACTTGATACATCATCTGTGGGGTAAGTGTCCTTTTTTTATTTTTATTTTTTAAGTTTGGAATGTCATAATACAAAATGTTCTGTGTTATCATGTCTTTTGGTATCATATTCTGATGGAAGTTTATGGTATGTTTACTTTCATGATATAGTTGAGATCTATTTAAAACAATGTCTAAAGTGTTTCCCTATGTTTTACAGACATGGCTATACGTCTCATCAATTAAGTGAATGTCCAAAGTAGTGCTTTTATTGTAGTGAAGTGAAATAATTCTCCTTCTTTATATGCTTGAATTACCTGTTAAATTATATTAGCATTGAGATGTCTCTGAAGTCAAAGTTGTTGGTGGAGGAGGTTTCTATCTAAATTATTGGATCAAATATTGGACAACTGGCCACTTTTCTGATTAAGTAATTTTAGTAAAAGTGGTAAGCTTGACTACTTCCAAATGATCCTTTCTTTCCTACCCAGAGGGGTAGTTGGGGCTAATGTTTGGAGTGCAAAAATCTTATGACTAAATAAGTATGAAGAAACTAGGTTATATCTCAGAATATGGAATGCATGTGTCTTATCTTGTTTCTTTGAGAATATATTTTCCTCCCAAATGTGGTCTTCTTTATTTTTTTCTTGCCTAATTAAATTTTCCTTCTTTAGTGGAAAAAAATTATATACCGTAGGTAATAATATGCACATATAACATCATAAAAAATAATAGATAAACACAAATAGATATAACATACTGGAATGGATGACAAAACTAAGAAACTAGTTGCAAGGATTATATGGTCATTGGATTTACTTTTTAACCATTGGCTGGTCAAGTGAAAAGAATATGTTAAATAGAAATTCATATTTTTGTTTGTTTCTTTCCCCCTTTTTTCTGAGGACTTTTTATTTACTGCTTTAGCTGGTGTTAATGTTGTAGTTTCAATTAAAAAAAATCATCTGCTTTTGAATTACAAGGTTTTGTCACACTCTTCATTTGTTATACCTTCAGGTATCAGCCTCCATTACCAGCTGAACTGGTGAAAGCATCGACAGACTTTGATTATGAAGGAGGTAGGTGGACAGGACAACTGATGCTCTCTTCCTGAATTTGTTGTTTGTCTTCCTTTTAACTTTTTTTGATTTGCAGAGGGCTCACCTAATGGACGTGTTCGGGGTCGTGGCGGCCGAGGAAGGGGAAAGGGCAGAGGTAAATCTTAAATGAGAGTCATGTTCGCGCTTTCATTCCTAATGTATATGGTATTTATCTGCCGTTTGTTTTCTGTGATAACTTATCTGTGAATTATTTACTCCTCGAGGTGAGTCCATTATCTATATGGTTTCCTCATCTCCCTTTTGGATTCTGATTCTGAAGTTAATGCCTTAATGTTATGGATCAGTTTTAAGAAACTCCTGTTAAGAGGGTCTGGTAGCTTTGTGATTGCATCTGATCATTAGTTGTTAAAAGTGTGTTTTTTTATACTTTTATTCAATGATGTTAAGTGTAAATAAGTTGTCTAAAACTGTAAGAAAAGGTTGACAGAATGGTGAAACTTATTTTTATGTGGCTCTTATATTTTCTTTTAGGGAACGGTTTTATCTCAGCTGAATATGAGGATGGTGGTTGGGATCGTAACAGGGGAAATGCTAGGGGCAGGGGCCGAGGTAGAGGACGTGGCTTCCGTGGTCGTGGAAGGGGAGGGTACAATGGGCCCCAGGTTGATATGCAGCAGGACGGAGGATACTATCAAGATGCACCTCATCAAGGCCGTGGTACTTAATCCTATGTTTGCCTAGTACTATGTATTTATTTGTTTATATTTTAGATTTAGATATGCATGGAGTTTGGGTCCCAGCATGTGCTTATTTCCTTTCTTAATATGGTGGAATTGGTTAAGCAGGTTGATATGCTAGTACCATGTTGATCTTTGGATATATGGTTTAGTAGGGATGTGGATGATGCTTATAAAATGATATCTATTGTATACCTAAGTTACTAGGCGAAAAGGCTATTCCTTTTCTAGGTTGACAGCATGCGCTATTCATCATCTACGGAGATATTTGATTCCATACTACAAATCAGTTGTGAATAACTTTCTTAGTTTCTGGCTATGCCTGCTATTAATTTAGGGTCTGTGGGAGTTGAAGGGGAAAGGAAGGGGGAGGATAGAAGGGGAAAGGGAAAGAGGGGGGGAAGAAAGGAAAGGAAAGGAAAGAGAGGGATTTTCTTTTTCCTTGTTTGGATGATTAAAATGAGTAAGGGAAGAGAAAAGAAAAAGAAAAATCATATTGTAATGTATTTTTATTAGTTTATCATTTATTATTAAAATAAATATATTTAAAATTAAATAATATGATACACTTCTTTTTTATTTCTTTCTTCTAAATTAATCAATTAATAAAAAATTATATATTTACTATATGAAAAGAAATAAATATTTAATTGTGTATATATCACAATTAATTAATAATAGTCAATATGTTTTTTTTTGTTTTCTAATGAATCAATATTCTGGACATAGCACGTGAATGATGTCATTAGCAGGCTTTTCTCACAGAAATAGAACCTTGGGTCATAGATATGATAGCTTTTTTGTCTTTCTTTTTTTTGGGCTAAGGTCGTAGCTTCTAAGGGTAATACGGTCAAATTATTTGTTTTTCTCTCTAGGAGGAACACGAAAATAGAACAAAAAAGAAGTTTGGGGTTGCAACTTAGGTTTCCTTTCCTTTTGAAATTAAATCTCCCAAACAAGGTTTCTTTTCTTTTCCTTCGCTTGAAATTCCCAAACAAACCCTTAGATATCACCATACATACTCTTTTCATGGACAGACTGAAGTTTTGTTGCACAATATTATTATTCTCTGATGATTAATGACAGTACTGTGACTGGACAATGCAAAATTCTATCTAACAGGGTTTCTTTCTCTCTCTCTTTCTATATATATATATAAATGAATGAATCTTAACCGGAAGCAAATGATGGAGAGAAACAGGTGTAAGAATGGTAGGTAAAGAAATAAGATAATTTTCATGTCTATCTGTGATGTGTGATTAAATTGTTTTATTGTAGGTCGTGGCCGTGGCAGGGGATATCGTGGGAGGGGTCGTGGCTTTAGATCTAATGGGCCGATTCAAGCAGCTGCATAGCCAATCAACAGGCCTCCAGCTGGACTGCACATGACTTGAGTGAAGGAATGCCTTCTCAAATTTTATCATATCTTTCCCCCCCTCCCCCCCTCTTTTTTTCCTTGGGGCCCAAAGAACTGCTAGGAGATTTTCTTATACAGATTCTGTAGACTAATAGTTGGGACTTGAGACTGCTGCCGCACAGGGCAGCTCGTTTTATGTTGTAGATGTAGGTCAGATGCTTGGAACAGTTGTAGTTCTGTTTCGGCCCTGAAGCTCATTCTTTAATTTTTGTTTTCTAGAGATGTGTCAAATTAACGCATTTTTTCTTCTTCTTTTTCCTTGGTTAGATTTTACTTTCTTTTTAGTAATGGAAAAGTGTTTTGCTGTTGTGTCAATGCTTGATTTAATGTATATGGAAGACAATTATGTGAGTTATATTGTTTTTTCAGCTGAAATGCGCAAATCTTGGTAAACAGTATAAAATTTTCTTTTGGAAAATAATCCATGAGATCGTCCAATATAAAAATTATCTGACCAATAAAGTCGGTGTTTGGTATATTCCTAATTCTAAGGAGGCGTTTGGGTGAGGTCCGGGAGATGTTTAGGTGGTTTGCGGTCGAGTTCGGGCTTTTGTGTTGGCATGGTAGCAAATACTGAGAGGGGGAAAGGGGAAAAAAAATGTAGCACGGAGGCTTGTAGAGTATAGTAAATGATTCAAAATTGAAAATAAAGAAAATAGTTTAAAATGAAATTAACAGCGTTCTTATGTGAAAGAAATTGTAAGGAACTGATCTGTCAATTTTGATTCGTTTGCAAAATGTTACTTGCAACATANTATTTATTTATTTAATTATTTAATTATTTATTTTTATACTTTTGGTTGTAACTTTGAATTTGAATATAAAATTTTCAAGTCCTAGAACAATTTTAATATTACTTAGCTATAAGTTGTTTGGTTACTTGCAACATTTAAACTTGTGTCACTATTATTATTGTGTTAAATATATGGTGTTTGCTAAGTTATATTTGGCACTTTTAGGGGTAGCGCTACCTTTCACCAAGTTGACTGAGTTTTGGTGGAATCTACTTAGTGATTTTGATATAATTGTAAAGATTTCAAAAAATTGAGTTATTTAAATGTGACATAACACAAAGTTTTTTATAAAATACAAAAGTAACACCATATAGGAAAATGAATTTGACATGTTTTCCTAGATCATTATGTTTTTGTATTTTATAAGAAGCTATATGTTCTATCGCATACTATGTAATTCAATTTTTTGAAATATTTGTAAGGATACTAAATTCGGCCTCAAGATTCCTCTAGATTCGCTCCAATCAAGGGGGTGTAGTTTAGCATATATCATATAATATTGTCCATGCTCTTGTAAAGTTTTGTAATTTTTAAAAATTTAGAATTCAGTAAATGGTGATAGTATAGGTTTTTCTCAAAAGAAAATAGTTTCTATGAATTAATAATCAGATTATAAAATGCTCGATCAATAAATTGTCAAATTCCTTTAATTTGGATACCTTTATGGGCTATGAAGTTATAACACAAACAATTTGATTGAGTCTGGACTTAGCGCATGCAAAATGAGTGACTGAAATTTTGGCTGAATCTTGCTCTCAATAAAGTATGTTTAAATTTAGTGTAATTTTTGAAAATAACCTTTTTAAAAATAGTTATAAAATATTATCATAATATATTTTAATAGAAATATTATGTCATTATTTTTTATAATATTATGACATTATTGGAAGTAATGTGTTATACTAATCAATAAAATAACTGATGAAAGATATTATAAAATTAGAAAAATTTTAATAGGTATCTAAGGTCTCATAGTCACTATTTTCAAGAATAATTTTCGGGACTAAGAAGCATATTTCATAAGTAAAAATTGAAAAAATAATTACATAAACATAATTATTATATATATAAATATAATAAATAAATAATATTTAAAAATATTTTAATCATTTTTACTCATGTAACAGACACTTAATTAAAATTTTAATTCATTTAGGACTTAAGTATCTTTTACTCTAATATCTAACCCGTAAGAATAATTTTTTTTTTCACAAGCAAGATTATATATTAAATAAAAGCAGAGTGAATGTAACGCGCCGTTAGGGCGCTTAAAGTGCTAAAGGCCGTCTCCAAATAAATTACATATTAATTTTTATTTTTCCCAATTTTAACTTGAAGAGAAAGAAACGTGCGATACTGGGAGTAGGAAAAGTGGAAACCCTAGAGGTTCTCGATAGCGAACTCGATCCCGATTTGTGAGTTGCATTCACTTTACTCTTTTAGCTTTGTTAAAGACCCCAATTGATTTTAATCTCTTCAACTAACTGACTGGTTTTTGAATCCTGATTTTTCATTTTGTTCTTTGTTTGGTGGCCGAGAAACTCTAGGTAAAGAAAGTGGAAGGAGACGATTTTGTTCAAGATGACTCAGGATGTGGAGATGAAAGATCACCCAACTCCTTCGCATTCTGTTTCTTCAGCTGTTCCATCTACTCTGCAGCGTAAGTATCTTGTAGCGAAATTACTTACACAGCGATTTCACTTCAATCTAAGAAAATCATTCGATTTGCTTTCTTTTGTGTATTGGGATTTACAGATTTGAAGGAGATAGCATCACTTATTGAGACCGGTTCGTACTCAAAGGAAGTTCGTAGAATTGCTCGTGCTGTTCGCCTTACAATTGCATTGAGACGTAAATTGACAGCATCGGTGCTCTCATCTTTTCTCGATTATGTTCTTACTCCGGGTTCTGAGGCTCACGCCAGATTGTCTGCCTTTGTTCCCAAGGTAAATTTGTTGATCTTTTTGTCGGTTTGAGTAGCATAAAATATGTTCACCTGAAAATGGTATTAGATTCGGGGATATTGCCTACTGACAAGGTTTTAGTTCTTTCTCTTAAACCAAATTCTGAGGTGGATGAGGATGCCTATTCAATTTTTGGCTTATATTGTTGAAGGTGGTGATAGTTATTTATGGCGAGGTATTGGCACCAGCTGCTAGCAGATGAAATTTTTCTGGCTCCAAAGCGATGTCTGTATTGCACGAACTAGAATGCTGCTTGATAATTTTGTTTGGTAGCAGTTTTTGTTATATGCTGATGGGGCACGCTCTAGTTGAGCGTCTGTGATTTTACTTAATTTTAGTGATGCATCTTTTGTTTCTATTCCTAGTATGATGAAGAGACTAACTTCTTTTCCGTGAAACATCTAATAGGATAGATATTGACTCTTTAGATAATCCTACCTCGCATCCAAATGTATTGAATGTCCCTTGTCTTTGGCCTATGGCCATAGAACTTTGCTTATGCATTTCATATTTGGTGGCTAGTTCCAAAGTGTAGTTGGGTTTATAGTGGAATTTTTCTGAAATACTCTAGTTTTTCTGTGCTAGGATATCCATAATCTATTTTAGCGTAGAAAAATATGTTGAAATTTCAAATAGCCTTTTACTCTCTTTCTTTCTCTGGTTCTTCTTCTAGTGAAATATACTCTGTTTCCTTCTACTGTTTTAATGGATGTCATGTTCTTCAACTCATATTTCTTGGCACTGGCTGTATAGGAGGATGATCATGAAATGGAAGTTGATACTGCAACATCTGCTGTTCAAACCCCAGCCAAACACTTACTACCTGAGCTAGAGATCTACTGTTACTTGCTCATACTACTGTTTCTGATTGATCAGAAAAGATACAATGAGGTTGGATATCATCTATTCAGATTTTTCCAACTATGGTTTTGTTAATTTAGAACTGATTATCCTGAAGTTGTTTAGATTTTTCATTTTAGGCCAAAGCTTGTTCCTCAGCAAGCATTGTTCGGCTTAAGAACCTGAACAGAAGAACTGTTGATGTTATTGCATCCAGACTATATTTTTATTACTCATACAGCTATGAGCTTACCGGAGACCTTGCTGAAATTCGGGGGTGAGTTAGATACTTATTTATGTTTGGATGCATAAAGTATGAAGCAAAAGGCTAGATACATGTTTGACACATTACATTTAATGAGATTTATAACTGAATCAGTTGTAACTTATTCCAAATTGAATGGCACTTCTATTTTCAGCAACCTCCTTGCGTTGCATCGGACTGCCACCCTTCGACATGATGAGCTGGGTCAGGTTTGTTTCAGCTAAATTAGAGGTTTTTTTTTTTTTTGTAGTGTCTTAGGATTTTGTACTAATCTGGCGATGTTATACAGGAAACACTTCTTAATCTGTTACTTCGTAACTACCTCCACTACAACCTATATGACCAGGCAGAGAAGTTGAGGTCTAAAGCACCACGATTTGAAGCACATTCAAACCAGCAGGTATGGTGGTTCTGTTATTCTGGGCATACACTGGGGGTCTATTTCCTAATTCCTGTGATAAATGCAATGTCCACCTTCAATATCTGGGCTGAGAACTCTTTTGTAACAATTGATCCTAGGCAGTGATTCTGACTTTCAGTTGTTTACCTAGTCTAAATTATTCTGTTGTTCGATTTCCAAATTTTAATTCATACTTCCCTGATAAGTTGTCCCCATTTGTTTTGTTCTTTTTCCCAGTTTTGTCGTTATCTCTTCTACCTGGGGAAAATACGGACAATTCAGTTGGAGTATACCGATGCAAAAGAGTCCCTCCTGCAGGCTGCTCGAAAAGCTCCTGTTGCAGCACGAGGCTTTCGAATTCAATGTAATAAGTGGGCTGTAATAGTACGTTTGCTGTTGGGAGAAATACCTGAGAGGACCATCTTTATGCAGAGAGGAATGGAGAAAGCTTTGAGACCTTACTTTGAGCTTACAAATGTAAGTCTTTAATATCAATTAAAATGTTATAATATTAGACATCTTAATCTGTTCTGAAATCATTGATTG
Source organism: Cercis canadensis (assembly GCA_003255065.1). NCBI lineage: Eukaryota > Viridiplantae > Streptophyta > Magnoliopsida > Fabales > Fabaceae > Cercis > Cercis canadensis. Next base: position 2,057,046 of record QAOA01007183.1, on the reverse strand, counting down.
AGTCAATTTCCTTCTTACTCAATCACTACAAGCTTGTCTTTTACTCATCTGGTTTTTGTCCTTTTTTTATTATGAGAACCGCATCAAAATTTTGTACAAAAAAAGTGCTTTGGCTTAACAATTCAACAGGTCTTTCATGGTCTATCTTTTCATCCTTGTCTGTGTTCATTACTTGCTTTGTATCTGTGTCTCTACATAGCATCTCTTGTTTATTCTTTTATTTTGCCCTTTCTTCGTTCAATTCTCTGTCTCTTCTCATAGCATTCACAAGGACATAGATACATCATACTACTATATAGAGCTACTCCTGTTCGGTTTTCCCTCTGAATATTTTCATTTTAACACATGAAATGCCTAAATATATCTTACAAAAATGTTTTATCTCATGACTTTACTGTTAAGAAACTTACTTAATTAACTATACAACATTTCTGCTAGATAAATCTGTAACTAATAAAAGTTATAAAATATTAGAATTTATGATTATTTTATTGGCATCATCTAAATAATTGTTTCAAAACTTTATAGAACTTACTGTGAAAAAAGTAATTTATTTATTATGTGAGAAATGAGAGGAGTTTATCACAGCCTATGGTTCATAGACGGATGCTCTTTATTAGAACTTCTTTTGATAAGTAACTTAAAAGGTCACATGGCTCATTCTTTCTATCCAGATCATCATTCTTTATTCATCAGCTGTGCTGAGCTCCTCTGGCTCTCATAAATATTTGTGTATGATGTCCTTACCTTTCAGTTGTTGATTCCCTGGTAGACTAAGTATTTAACCAAGATGAAAGCAGGCTTTTTTCTTGGCAATGGTTAGCTTTCCTAATGCCTTCCCCAGTCTCTTATTGTATATGTCATTATCTGCGGGGAGATTTTCACACTTCTTGTTGGGTGTTTCAGGAAGTTTTGTATTGAAGTATGTAGTTTCAATAAATTTTCCAGTTTTTTCTCTCTGTGGTGAAGGCAATATTCTAATAGAAAACTTGGTAGGTCCTGGATTAACTGTGGACAGTATCAAAAACAAAAAATTTTGTGCATTGTATGGTTTGATAAATTTCTGTACTCTTTTGGACGTTATTTCATGTGTTTCTAAATCATAACCTGCTATAGTCATTTTCAATTGTGGGGACTGTTTGCCAATCATAAGTAATATCACTATTTTTTATTACCATATTAAAATTGCTTTTGTAGTTGTGGTACTTCTTTCTGGATTCTCTAGTGTTTGAGTATGTTGTGGAATTTCAGGCTGTTCGGATTGGTGACTTGGAGCTGTTTAGGAATGTTGCAGAGAAGTTTGCTACCACCTTCAATACAGATCGAACTCATAATTTGATTGTCCGGCTGCGTCATAATGTCATCAGGACTGGTTTACGCAACATCAGCATATCTTATTCTCGCATCTCGCTAGCTGATGTTGCTCAGAAATTGAGGTTGAACTCTGCAAACCCTGTTGCTGATGCTGAAAGCATTGTAGCCAAGGCCATTCGCGATGGGGCTATCGATGCCACATTGTATCATGCTAATGGGTGGATGGTATCCAAAGAAACTGGAGATATTTACTCCACAAATGAGCCTCAACTTGCTTTTAATTCCCGCATTGCCTTCTGTCTTAACATGCATAATGAGGCTGTTCGTGCACTGCGTTTCCCGCCAAACACACACAAGGAAAAGGAAAGTGCTGAGAAGAGGAGAGAGAGGCAACAGCAGGAGCAAGAACTGGCTAAGCATATTGCAGAGGAGGATGATGATGATTTCTGAAAATGATTGAGTTATTTATTTTTCTTCTCATTTGCAGTCAGGATCTCTTTATTTCCTACTTCTGTTCCGATTTCTCCTTTTGTGAACTTACATTGCTATTCCTTTTTTTCCCTTAAATGTGGAATTATTTATTCTCTACATGGAAGATCTCTGAAAGTCCTATACTATATTGAAATCGTTACTGTTTGTTTCCATCCTTGATTATAGCCAAGGATTTTTTCTGTTTTTCGTGTGATAGAGAATGATTGAAGGCCATCTCGACCCAATTCACTCTGCATGTGGCCCTATGGACATTTAAGAGCTTTAGTTCAGACATGGGAGAGGGAAAATGAAATGCGGAACTTTTGCGTGGAGTAGAACTTGGGACATTGGATATGACTCAAGAAAGGGGATAAGGAATAGAAAGAGATATTTTCTCATGAAAGATCTTGGGTCTTGCGACTTCGGATAACCCTCATTGCCATATACATGTCAGGCTATATAAAATTTCAAGTTCTAGATTAATATTAGAATTGGCAACCCACGGTTATTATAAATAAAAAAAATTTTCTTTTGGGGGTTTTGTATTATATTTTTAAATGAAAATTGGGACGCCAACGGATCTTGTAGTTGTTACAAACACCCTCGAAAATCGAAATGATAGTGCAACGCAAACATGATCATAATTTTTTTGGTAAATTACACCACCTCCTTTAATTTTAGATTATTTGTCATTTATCCCACGCTCTTACAAATTTACCCTGAGTTTTTAATCCGTATAATGGATGGCACTCCTCTCATGAAAGGGCTTTGTTTGTGTAGTTTCAAGATCTCACGTAAATTGCACAATTTCACAACAGGGTTGACAGAAAACCCTAATGAAAGGGGTTCTTTAACGACTTTGAAATCTCAGGAGGGTCAATTGCTTGATTTGTATGTATAAGAGTTAAATTACATATGGCTTAAAGTTGAAGAGGGTTTAATACAATTTGTTTTAAATTTTTTTTGCTAATCTTTATTTTTTATTCTTGGTTATGGAAACCTATGATTTATTTAGTTGGCTATATTTAAATAATTGGAACATGAGCATACGAGAGTGCATATGGATAACCTCTTGTTGCCCTTTTCATGCTAAAGTCACTCTTGTAATAATTTTGAATGGTAAGTATGACTAACTATTCGAAACTATTACCATCAATATCATCATCAAGGCCGTTTTAGTTAGTCTTTGCTTTGTGAATGTGTTGGTAGAACCGTAGAAGGTTCATGCACCATTTTAGCATTCATAAATAAGTCAATTTAGCTTATTTAGAAAATCCATATCCATATTGTATGCCAAGATGCTATTTTTAGACTTGCTGCCGATCCGTAGATGACTAGTGTAACTGTGCAAGGGACATGTCATGTGACCTCGCGTACCACTTCAACTCGTGATTCGTGAACTCTATTCTTATTCTTTTTTATTCCTCAGCAGATTAAGTACGATGTAATTCCAGCATATCACTCGTAGATCGAATTTACTGCCTAGTTTATTGTACTCTACAAATTTGTTGTTAAAACATTTCGGATGACATTCCTTCCTTCTCCGAGAACGTCATTTGAGCTCGTTGATAACTTAATATGGTGTTGTAATCTTCGATTAGTTCATCAGCAGAGATTTTCCCTTTTGCTTTCTGTTCTTAACTTCGTAAATCGTAATCCTAGAAAAGGCCACTAAAGGACATCAAAAGGTGTAAATTTTCTAACAAAAGAAGGGAAACTAATGATCAGTTGGCTAGTGGCCCTGGCTAACACAATGTGATTGCAATTTCTTGAACTTGCATCATGTACTTCCTCGTAGTTTTGCTTGGCGGTGCTATCATAGCACAGTAGCATGGCTAGTTCAGAACAGTGGGAGATCTGAAGGATAGATAGGTAATGAATTTAAATAAAAACGACAATGGAAGTTGAACATCTTCTGCCATTCCTAATTGCCAATTGCCATATCCAATTGGGTGATTTTGCCAGCATACTCTACTCAGAAAATTTAGATGCCAGGCTGGACCTCCGCTTGCCTGCAGATTTATCAAATATCCTACATATGCTTTGAAGCAACGGTGATTATTGGAGCTACTTGGTCATAGACCTAAAGCCTTCTAGCAGCATACCATTGGCGGTGACAATCTATACGCCAAAATGGGACATGTGGATAATACAATAAAAATAACATTGCTCTCATATGGGGGTCAAACTATTTCCATGTGACCATGTAGGATATGATCTAAGCCATTTGTTCCATTACATAAAACTATTGGCTGTCATTTTAACAACAAATAGCTAGAAACCAACCAATCATATGACAAGATGGAACCAAAAAGTGAGGAAAACTTAAATAAATAGACAACCAAATGGGCTTGTGGGTTTTGATACATTCACGGCTCTTATGTTGGAAGGGGCATGTGGGCATGAAGGGAAGAGCAAGAGAAGAGAACGTGGAAATAATTGAATGACGCTCAGAACTCTGCAGACTTTCAGAGATAATTTAATTTAAGTAATTGAAATTGTTTTCAAGTTTTCTTCTTCTTGCAGAACTCACATGTGCGATCGTTGCATTACCGAGCCTGCTCTTCTTATTTAAAGGGACAATTTATGAGCTTGGAAATGACAATAAATGTAAATACAATTTTATTCTTGTATCATTCATCTTCTTCAATTGCAAGTCTCCACTTGGGTTTTGAGCATTCTGATTTAGCAAAGCAAGAAAATGGGCAAAGTGACTTTTTGGTTGGTCAGCTTGTTGGGATTATGCTATTTCACAATCAACGCCTGCGCCTTCTCACCTTCTGGATGGACCAAAGCTCACGCCACTTTCTATGGCGGTAGCGATGCCTCAGGAACCATGGGTAAGCTACAGCCTATTCTAGTTTTAGCATTATTATGTAACTAGAAAAGCTGGATTTTGAATATTAACGTGTGAGTGTAACTACCGCAGGGGGAGCTTGTGGGTATGGGAATCTGTACTCAACTGGGTATGGGACTAGAACTGCAGCTTTAAGTACTGCCTTGTTCAATGATGGAGCTTCATGTGGGCAGTGCTACAGAATCATATGTGATTATCAAGTAGACCCCAGATGGTGCATAAAAGGAACATCTGTAACCATAACCGCCACAAACTTCTGCCCTCCTAATTTTGCTCTTGCAAACGACAATGGAGGTTGGTGCAACCCACCTCTCAAGCATTTCGATATGGCTGAACCCGCTTGGGAAAAGATTGGCATCTACAGAGGAGGAATTGTGCCCGTCTTGTTCCAGAGGTTTGGTTTGGATTTATTCTAACTCCCTTCAAACCTTCTCTAAATGCTTTTGTCGCTAATTATGATTAATGGTGCAGGGTAGCATGCAAGAAGCACGGAGGGGTTAGGTTCACTATCAATGGCAGAGACTACTTTGAGCTTGTATTGATTAGCAATGTGGCAGGGGCTGGATCTATCCAATCAGTGTCCATTAAAGGCTCTAAAACTAGTTGGATGGCTATGTCACGGAATTGGGGAGCTAATTGGCAATCCAATGCGTATCTAAATGGGCAATCTTTGTCGTTCAGGGTTACAACCACTGATGGAGAAACCAGAATTTTCACAGATGTGGTTCCACCAAATTGGGCATTTGGCCAGACATTCTCTAGCCGGGTCCAATTCTAAGAGCACAGAGGGGACAGTTCTGGGTTTTGGGTTTTTGATTTCAGAGCACTTGAGAAACCGGTACGGCAGAGGCGTGCTAATTATATTTTACAAGAGCAGCCCGTCACCCTTTTTCCGGTATGATTTAGACCCAACCCATGAACTCAAGGGCGGCACATGTTTTGTTTTCCATGAATTCTCACCACGATACTAATAAGAAGGTAGCTCAAGCATGTAGAAATAAAATTATATATATCTTGTTCTAATACGGATACTGTTTTTAAAGTTGGGGAGGAAATTACTTATTCCCCTAAAATTTCATATGCGTTTTTAATTTGTAGACAATGTTCTATGTATTAATTCCATCAAGCTTTTGAAGCAGAGAATGAGAAATTCCGTGGTGACTGGAGAGCAAAACAGAGTACAAGTTGTCTAAAGCAGATGCTTACAGCTTACCAAGTAGAATCTCAATCTAGCGTGTTTGTTTGATTAAGCACATGAGCAAAGGTTAAGAGTCACGACATTAACCGGAAAGATTCTAACTTAAGTCTCACATAAAATACATCGCTTGTGTAATCGAAAGCTATTTTAAACTTAAAAAACTGTGATACCAGAATAATCTGGTTTGACTATGCAAAACCAGTTCTCTTTAACTGTGGATAGTTACTTGAGATCGTTTAATTTGCAAGACAGATAAAATATTTTGAAAGAAGATTACGCCAAGATGCATGTATTGGTTGAAGTCCAGCCACCTAACTATTCTTCTTCAATCTTCAACCATTTCTTTATATAATTGGAGTTTAAGCGAGTGAATTTGTTGTTGCCTTGTGGTAATACCACAATTAATTATATTATTTGTTTATAACTTTTTCAGTGTTTTCTATCCAAGAAAAAATTACTGATAATCTAACACGAACCATATTTCTGTCGGTCATCTTGATCTTGATCTTCCTGTGAGAGTAGTGTCTTATCTTATATCTTATCAAAAATTTTCCTCACAATTTGATCAAAATCCAAAATATTCACTAAGCTTTGGATGCTAAACTTTGATTGAGGTTAATGTAATTTTAAGAGGAACACTGGAACAGATCAAGTGCCAAGCCAAAATGAATGGTCGCTTTTGAAAGAAAGGAACGAATACAATTATTTGTCTTTGCCAAACAAATGCAACTTTTTTAATTGAAGAATATGCTTCAACACTACTCCACTAATTGGGTCATTGGTCACCAAATATGCTAACAACCATATCCTCCTAACAACTCCATATTTCCTATGTCATTGCCTCCTCTATAAATAGTATTCCCCTGTTACTGTTTGACACAAATCACGAATAAACCATCATAAGGAAGCTGAATTCGTGGGTTTGAAGCTTTGAAATATGGCAGCCATTTTGATAGTGATGCTTATGATGTTGTTGTCAATCAATTCTATTTCTATGGTTAGTGCACTAAGCGTCAACTACTATGACCATACTTGCCCTCAACTAGAGTCCATAGTCGCTGGTACTGTACATAAAGCCATGATGAATGACAAAACCGTTCCAGCTGCGCTGCTTCGGATGCATTTTCATGATTGCTTTATAAGGGTATGCTACTTCAACTTGTCCTAAATTAATTAGCCTCAAGCACTTAACAAATCATATGTGATCGTTGTGGTTGATACTTAGAATTTTTGTCTGTTTTTAAAGGGTTGTGATGCCTCTGTGCTGCTGGAATCAAAGGGAAAAAACAAAGCGGAAAAAGATGGGCCCCCCAACATATCTCTGCATGCATTTTATGTCATTGACAACACAAAGAAAGCAGTGGAAGCTGTATGTCCTGGGTTGGTATCTTGTGCTGATATTTTGGCTCTTGCTGCTAGGGATGCTGTTACTCTGGTTAGTTACAAATAACACTAAGCCATTAATAATAATCTTTAGTCATTTAGATAATTTAGGTCCAAGTCTTTCCACTTATGCAAAACATAAATATACAACTTGTTTTATTCTTTTTCTCATTTGTGTTAGTCGGGAGGCCCCATGTGGGAAGTGCCAAAAGGAAGAAAAGATGGAAGAATATCAAAGGCCAGTGACACCAGACAATTGCCAGCTCCCACTTTTAATATTTCCCAACTACAACAAAGCTTCTCTCAGAGAGGCCTTTCCTTGGAAGATCTAGTAGCCCTTTCAGGTAGTTTTTTTTAACTTTTTATATTTTTTACAAAAAAAAAAGAAAAAGAGAGAGGAGAATTCCTCTACCTTTAAATAGAGCTACCAGCCAGTTACATCAAGGTATAAAAAATGACTTAATTAGATTCTATTTCATTGACCAGCAATCAAGCTTGTTATACGTAATATTAACGAACTAGAATTCCATTTCAATAAAATTAAATGCAGTAACCATAATGATTATATATGGATATGGATATGGGTATGCAGGAGGTCACAGCCTTGGGTTCGCTCACTGTTCATCCTTCGAGAACAGAATCCACAAGTTCAACGTGAACCAAGACATTGACCCCTCCGTGAACCCGTCATTTGCTGCTAGCCTACGAAGCATATGTCACATTCACAACAAGGTGAGAAGTGCAGGTGCCCCACTGGATTCAAGCTCCACCACGTTTGATAATACATACTACAAGCTGCTCCTCCAGGGCAACAGCATATTCTCTTCTGATCAAGCTCTGCTCACTAACCCCAACACAAAAACATTGGTTTCCAAGTTTGCTCATTCCCAAGAGGAGTTTCAAAGGGCCTTTGTAAAATCCATGATCAAGATGAGCAGCATCACCGGAGGACAAGAAATCAGGCTTCATTGTAAAGTCGTTCGATGATAATATCCTACATTATATTGACTGGAACAAGAGAAAAAAGATAAAATAAAGATAGGGAGAATAACAACATGGAAATCAAGCTATTCCTGTTCTCAGACGGATTGAATTGTACTTACAGTTTGAGCTTTCCTGTTAGGTCTGTTGTGCCTTGCTTCCGTTGAAGTGAACAGTAGTGAGGATGAAGTGTGTGCTTATTCCTTGTGGATTGTGGTTGCATAGTTTGTTTGTACTTTTTTTTTTTAAATAATGTCAAATGCCAAATGCCAACTATATTTGGTCGGATCAATCCGTAATAAGGAAAATCTCAGGTTAATCCATTCAATTGTGTAATCAAACCCTACCCATGGTAGCCAATTGAGTTGTAGATAAGTTGATCATAAGGCATGTGGTTGCATAATTTATTTGTACTTTTTTTTTTAAATGTTAAATGCCAAATGCCAACTATATTTGGTCGGATCAATCTGTAATAAAAGAAAATCTCAGATATTACCATTCAATTGTATAATCAAACTCTACCCCTAGTAGCCAATTGACTTATAAATTAGTTGATCATAAGACTCTTATTGCAATAAGAGATATTGTGTAGAGATGTCAATACGGGCCGGCCCACCCCAACCCGCTACCAAACGGGACGGGCTAAGAAAACCTCAACCTAACCCAATCCCGTTGTGGGTTGCAGGTTAGGCAGGCTAGCTCGCCAAAAATAAAATTAAAAAAAAAAACACCATATATCAATTGAAGCATTTGAAATAGATTCACTCATAGCAATTTTTAGTTCATCATCATCTAAATTAATACTTTAATTCATAGTCACAAAGTCCATGATTTATCTAATCAAGAAAATAAATTTCATTTAGAAATCTTCATTACATTCAATTAACAACATTTTGAAGAAATAAAAAAAAATTCAACAACATTATCAAGAAAAAACAAAGGATAGAGACATATGAGAATAAAATACTACATCTACATGACTATATGAGAAATGAAATTGGGGATTTTGGTTTTTTTTTTTAAAAAAAATAAAAAATAAAAAAAATAAAAATACAATGGGCTAACCAACCCCGTCTCACCTAAACCCCGTAACCCAAACGGGGCAGGCTCAATTGACCCGATTCTAAATAGGCCTAAATTACCTTAACCAAACCCACCTCATTTGTATAGTGAGTTGGGCCAATCCGACGGGCCCAACCAAATTTAACAGCTCTAGTATTGTGTGTAGATCAGTTGATCACAAGGCTTTCATCGCAAAAAAATGGTCTTGTGTTCGATGTCTCTCATTGACAAAATGAGGGTCTCAAAGTGCTCTTCACACAAAGCTATAGCAATGAGTGTTTTGACAATGAGATCCTTAGAATAGTAATAGCTCGCCTGAAATTTAGTAAGTCTGGCTCTATACAAAAGTTAGAGTTAAGTCTTAATTTCTAGATTATCAAAAACAAAAAAAACCATATCACTGATAACTTGCTAAGAATAGGTTGTTTAGTGACAAATATCCAAGTCATTTTGACTTGGTATTGCTAGAATTTTGTTTTTCTTCTAATGAAGTTAAGCTGGAACTCGGATTACAAGTTATAAATCCTCCTAAAAGAAATAGTATTGTTGAATATGCCAAAAAAATTTCCAAAAGCTATCAGATGTATTAGAATGGCCTTGTCCACGTCTTTGGTTGTAGTTAAATTAATGTGGCCATTTTTACAATGATTATCACATTATTTGAGAGAGAAATTTCAAGAAACTCTTGAAGCCTATAATATTTCCTTTGGTCTTAAAGAATTTTTTGTTTTCTTGCTGGACTTTCCAATTGAATCTAAGATGGGCTCTTGCAGTAAAGCTTTAAAACAGGTAAATGGATTGGGCTTCTCCCTCACGGAATTTATTGAAGTACTGGCCCATCCAAGAAACTCCCGTCTACCGCATCGGAGGCGCTAAAAGAGAGAGGAGGCAAAGGCAGTACAAACTGTCGTAGGCTCGTAGAATGCTGGTTTTAGTTGTTACCGGCTCGGTTTGAAACTGGAACTGGGCAGTGTCTGCCACTAAGGGCACCTTCCAATTTGTATACTGCGCTCTGCAAATTTTGATTTGTTCTCATTTAAATGTCGACCAATGTTCAGAGCATCGAAGAAACTAATACTTCAGAATTAGAAAGCACCGCGCGCGAAAATGTAACCCAAGGACGACAACAGCAACAAGAGCAAGAAGATGAAGACCAAGAGTTACAGAAGCTTCTACTACCTGATGTACGCGATCTTCCTCTTACTCCTCCTTCCGCTGTTGAATCCAACTTCGTCACTTACTTCGCTTTAGGTATTTCCTTACCTAATTAACAATTCAAAGCAGAGCATTTATATATATATATATATAAACCCTAAACCCTACTTTTGTTGCTGAGAAATTATTGAAATTGAAACTTTCAATTATGTTCTTCAGATGTTTCCTGGGATGATGGTTCAATTTCAATCTTTTTTTTTTCTTCTAGAAAAAAAAATCTCTAGCAACAAAAGCAGCCCAATTGTTGGTTTTAGATGTTGCTTCACTATTCCGTTATTTGATGTCCAGATTTCGTGAAGGCAGGACACGACCAGTACGTTTATCGGCACGCTAATGGGTATACTTGCTGAAATCATTCTTTCTTTTGAGATTGTAATTGGAATATATCAATAATGTTTTTCTCTGTTACTGTGACCTAAAAGCTTGTGTGTGGTCGGCTTGGCTCCTTCCCATATCGCTTTCAAGGATAAAGGCGGAATCATATCTGTCGATTTCAATGTTGGAAAGTCTGATCGCAGTGGGCTCAAGGTCACTGGAAAGCGGAAGAAGGTATGTTTTCTCACTCCCTTCCATGCTTCTTAGGTGGATAATGTGGTATATAACTTTTTCTGAATAAAAATTCTAAAATTCTCAAGTTGGTGGTTAATCTATATCTGCACATGACCAAAAGGAACCACAATGCAATATTTGGTGGTGCTAAATTACACAAATGATTAAGTTATGAGGTATTCCTGCTGGAAACTAAAACCATGATTATTGAAGCGATAAGATAGGTTTAATTGTCTTTAGCATGAGAGGGTTTTTTCACATCTACCTCCTAGAAGTAGTGGCCGCAAGGAGTGAAGTAAGGCCAGCACCATTGTTAATGGAAATTTTTTGAAACTATTAATGCTGATAGCATTATTAAATTAAATATCACATTTGTAATTGTTCAAATGTGTGAAGTGTTTTTTAATGCATAAATTCAATTCAACTGTCAAGGATCATTTGTTTTTCCTTGGATTCCTGGTACATCTAGGCATGTCTACCTTTTTCTCTCTTGGAAAAAGGTAAGAATGCTTTTAGATTCAGATATTACAATAATGACTTTACTGTTATGACTTCTACAAGCTAGTGTTTGGAAGTATTAGTTAACGTGGCAAACTAGTGGTTATGGTCGATATTATAATAATGACTTTACTGCTGTGACTTCTACTTTCTGGTGTTTGGAAGTATTAGTTAACATGACAACCTGGTGGTTATGATCAAAGCAAACCCCACCTTTACCTTTATAGATTACTGAGATGTGCCATTTTGGAAATGGTTTGAGTTGCTAACTTCAATTCTAATAAATTGACTGAGACAGACACTATACTGTTACTGTTTGGTAAACTTCTGTGCTTTTTCAGAATATTCTGTTTCCTGAAATGATTATTTTATTAGTTTTTGTATACTATCTTGTCATATTCAAGTAGGAGATATACTTATGCAGAATGCACAACACTTTGAGTCCAACACAGCTTTGTGTAAAGTTTCTACCAGTAATGATTCTTATATTGTGAGGTAAATTACTTTATCTTAATACCTGCATATGTACTGAGATTTAGTTGGTACATGTATATGTATTTTGCATCTCTCACTTTGCTGTCTTCGGGGTTTACTCTCAGTTCTTTGAAAGTATAAATTGCTTACAGTGACTTTCCACAGGTGTTGTGTCAAAGGCTCTCTTTTGGAAGTGAACCAACAATTAGTCAAGAAGCCAGAATTGCTTAATTTGACGGTAAGAAGGACTGGATCCTATCTAAGTTGATTCTTTCATTCTGGAATATTGGCCCTGATTGTGTTTTTTTCCTTTCAATTTTAAATGCACTTTATCAGTAGAGCTTCTAAAATTTGTGTCCATTTGACAAATGGACTTGTAGGCTGGTTACCAATTGGAACATTTTTTAGTTGCAGCAGAAACTTCAACATTGACTAAAACTGAACTAAGCTGCAATCTCTTGCTTATGGTGATGAAGGGATGATCTGAACTGCTGTAATCTCACACTACAAACATCTAAAAATTTAAATAGGTGTAGCAAAGGGAGAGAAAGAGATATGGTTTCCTTTAGGTAGTATAATCAGAAAGCTGTGTATTTTGAGCGGTAGAAAATGCAATCAAGTCATTAAATAGTAATATGCCCTGTTTTTCTCGCATTATGTCATGCATCCAATGGTCCAATACTTTCACCTGTACACGTTATGATTTTCTTTATTGAGCCCAAACAATCTTAAATGTGTTACACTGGCGTTATGTATGTGTTAAAAATTGTGTATCACTGCTAAATTATATTATCATGTGACTTTTGCCATTTGACCGAGATGTGATAGGAATTAGGAACGAAGCTGCTAAATCATAATAGATAACCTTTTACTTCTCCTTCTTCAAGCAGCGAATTTTTCTTGCCAATAGCACATGCAGTTGTGGTTGTTTTATTTATTTGTTTATTTTTACTCATCAAATGCTTAATATAATAGCTTGTAGTGACTGTTTGAACTGTATTCATAAGCAAATACTTTCTGCATGTCACATTTCTTCACCCAGCCAATATTTGTGCTGTGAACATACTATTTCTTTTTTCTGCCTGCTTTTATGTTATTCCTTACGGATTTTTTTTTTCCGTTATATATTTCAGGCTGATAGAGAAGGATATATTGCAATTATCATGCCAAAACCTGCTGATTGGCTAAAGGTCAAGGGTTCACTTGTGAGCCTTCAGGAGTACAAGAAATTGAGGGAAGTTTGTTGAATTGCTAAAATGCATTGCTCCATGATTGGGACTTCTGTAAGAACCATGCTGCCTTATCCAAGGGCTTGCATGATTTCCTTGTAGGACTCCTCATCTGATGGGCCTCGAATGGTACAAGCTGGATGATATCGGAGCTATTGAGAATATATCTGGGTAGGAGCAGCATTAACTTTCATTCCCACCTCGCTGTTATTGTATTTGTTTTTAAAGTGAATATCTTTTCGATGATTCAAGTTAATAATAGATTGAGGTATGACTTTCTATCATTGCCTTATTGAGTGGCGTGAATTTATAGTAGTAGGTCGTTCAGCTGTGCGTGTAATCCATTTAGGTAGTTTAGTCCCCTTAATTATTATTTTAAGACTTAAATCAAACAATTTATATTCGACCATCAGAATATGTTACTAGGGACTTCCTTTTGACAATTCTACAATAAGAAACTATACATGCATTACAAAATTCCTGGAGAGACAAAGGGAGGATTCTAATTTGTCATTTGATGTACTTTCAAATAATAAGTTTAGGCTTGGGAAAACAATGAAAGAAAAACAATTTGAAATCAATAAGCACTTGTCAAAATCACCCAGTAAAGGGAAGCAAGAAGCACTTGTCCAAGTCTTCCCCCAGGTATAAAAAAGACATCAGTCACTTGTGGGGAGAGACAAACATTAAGTTCAATCTCCTGAAACTTCACTTGTAGTATCAAAGATGCTTCTTCGCATCATAGCTGCACTGAAATTCATATAGAACTTGACTTAAGGCACGCTATTAGCCAGCTGTTGCCTCTTGTGACCACCTATACTCACATGACCATCACACCGGTCTAAAAAGACATCAACAAGAGAAAGGAATCGAATTATTTAACTCTGTTTGTCCATAATTTCTTCAATAACAAGTCTTCTGGATCTATTTATGGTGAGAAAACACAAGAAGATATGTTCTTCAAGCTCTTCTAACTGATCCAGAAAGCTGAAGTCTTGAGCGTGAAATTCCCTCAAAGCCTGCTTCAATATCTCACACTTGCCATTCTTAACACACATATCAGCTACGGCTTTCCAGTGTTCTACTTCGTCGTGTAACCTCCTAACCATCCTGCTCATTGTGTCAAAGTCATTGACTAGTATATAAGCCCCTCTAGCAGCAACATCAAGCTGCTCACAGAGTCTCTCAGAAGCCCTTGTGTTCTGCTTTCCCCGAACCCACTTGATTCTTTTCCTGAATAATCCCAGTAAGCAACCCACTATAGTCGGTGCTGCCACTATGCCAACTACACTGTGGAACACCAAGACTAACAAGGCAATTACAAGAGCACTATGCGAAATAACAAGACTAATTCCCCCAACCTTCTTGCAAATTCTCTTAAATTTTAGTCTTCTTCGAATTTTGCTTCCTTTTGATTTTAGTCTATGAAGAAGCACCATGTAACGGTCGTGAATGTCACGGAATTGCCCGGAAGTAATAATAGATAATGGGTTTCTTTGCAATGTGAAGGAAGCAAGGTCTCCGCAGATAGCTTTCTGGGCCTGGTCTGTATCTGTACAATCAAGCACCATTTTGCTTAGCTTAAGAACCCTCTTAATTTTTCGATAAGCAAGTCGCATTTGGTAGATTCCTTCAAGGATAGTGTCACAATAAAGGCATGCTTCTAAACTGGCTTCAAAGTATTCCACCAGAAGATGATGCACGTTTAAGCTTTCTGTCATATTTGTTATGGTTTCTTGCCGGGGTTCCAGCAAATGTTCAGTCAGATGCATAAAGAGAGGAAGAGAAGATGACGATGAAGAGAGTCTCCTAATATTTGTCTTTCCCAGCTGCCCTTGAGCTTTGTTACATATTTCTATATAAGATTTTGTTCTGAAAGCTTTCAGGTATTCTTCATTAACATTTGGATTGCTGCAAAAGCTATCTTCAGCACATTCTTTCCTTGATCTACCTGGGATACGAAAAATGAACTTCATGATCAGCTTATAAGATAGAAAGAGCTTCATGGAGACGATCGGTGAAAGATTAATTAAGAAAACCCATCAAACAGCAAATAAGGGGAAGAAAAAGAAAAGCAATAAAAGCTCTAATGCTTTCAAGATTTATTTAGATGTTGTTTGCGAAATCTAAGTAACCCGTGAAGGGTTTAATTTGATGGGTAAGAAAAGATGAAAAATATTTCAATGAATAATATAAAATTGAGATAAGAATCGCTGAGACTCACCGCCGGGCCTTCGCGAGGGAGAAATCAACTTGAGCCAATCAATGTTTCTCATCTGATAACAACATAAAAGGTGGGTTAATTAGATATCTAAATTTTTGTTTAAGAACTCTTACGTACTCTAAAGGGATGAAGGATCAGAAGAGAATAGTGGGTATATATATATATATATGGGTAGATGCAGTGTTTTTCTGGCTTGGGGAGAAGTTAACAAGAAAAAGAGAAGAAATCCAGTTGGCAGTTAGCACCGCCACAAATGGTTATGGCTTTGCTCACACGTTAGCATCCCTCGCACGGTGTGTTCTCCTACGTGGATAGCCCTTAGCAGTAGTAGTTAACACAAGTCCTTTAGCAAAACCAAGTTTTAGATAATATTGTATCTAGCCAATGTCCTAAAGATAGAGTTTTATGCTTGCATAAATTTTGGATGATTTTCGAAATTTTTGTTTCTTAGCTAGCGAACCTCCTGAGAGAATGATTGATAGCGAACGCGTTTGTGTAGAAGATATGAAACACAGATGGCGCTAAAGGAAGATGTTAACGTGAGGTCCCACAAATTTCATTTAACAGATAATTGGGTATCTCTATGCCACGTCAGATCCGTTAATGATTAGAGATGTTACGTAGGAGTTTGAGCAATACTCCTCGTGAGGACATTATATTTNTAAAGGAAGATGTTAACGTGAGGTCCCACAAATTTCATTTAACAGATAATTGGGTATCTCTATGCCACGTCAGATCCGTTAATGATTAGAGATGTTACGTAGGAGTTTGAGCAATACTCCTCGTGAGGACATTATATTTACAATCTTTCTTCTAGAAATCAACTTCCGTATTCAGAATTTCGTTCTCTTTACTTATGAAGCGAGAGATCACTCTTATTCATCTATAAATAATTGTGTGTGTGATTTTAATATACTTTTGTAAGGGTAAAAGTTACACGAATTTATGTAATGATAAATTTTTTTAAAAGTTTTAATATTTAAGAAAATAAACTGAAAAATTCTAAAGGTATTTGCTTTTGAATGAGATGCATGTTACTCGTGAGAAATAATTAAAATATTTATTAATATTATATAGTTATTTTATTTATATTTAAACATAATAATTATATATTTTATATGTAATAACTACATATATTAATATAATAACTACATAAGATCAATTGGTATTTTAGTAATTATTTTATCTCGTGTGATAGGTACTTTTTTAAAAAACGCTTAAATTTAGAATCTTTTAGTCTTTCCTCTCAAATATTGAAATTTAAAATAATTATCTCAATTTTAATTTAATTATAATTATTGTTTGAAATATGTAATAATTTGTAAATCTTTCTATTGAATTTGATAATATTTAAAAACTTTATTTCATTCTTATTCAAAACATAATTTAGACTCATTCTTAAAAAAAAATTACAATATTCAAAGAATCTTGCATCAAATTAGAATGGACTATCAAACAGCTTGTAGCTGAGTGACACGGAGGTTGTTCTTAAATTTTATAGGTTATGTATTAAAATTCAAAGTATAGCCAAAAATACCAAAAAAATAGAATAAAGTTNCCAAAAAAATAAAATAAAGTTTTAACTTTATTTGAGGTAATGTTTTAAAAACCATACCGATGAGTGAACCCGTGTAACAAAAAATGATTGGTCAAACTGCCGGTCTAACCAGTTGAGTCAAAGCTTTTTCCAAACTTAAATATTCACAAAGAAAAAAAAATGGATAATAAAATACAGATAATCAAACTCAACTTGTAAGTGAAAATCTCAAAATTAAATATGTCTAAATATTTATAAAAATTAAAAATAACCATAAAAATTAAAAATTAACATAGCATATTGTTGATAAATAACCAGAAATGACTAAAAATCAAAGAAAATATATAAAAACATAATCTATGTACACCTAATTTAAAATAGTTCCCTATAACAAAATTTAGATTATTCCAACAGCCAACATTTTTTATAAGTTCACATACTCTTAACATAATCAAGTTCACAATTTCTAAACATGGTTAATTTCTTAACTATTTTATTAATAAATATATTTATATGTAGTAATATGATCAAAAGTTAAGATGTCCTAATGGTAAAAAATGAATTTGGAGCAATGAAAATGGTATTCAAATCCATATATGAATGATTTATAAGTTCTTTTTAAACTCTGCCAAATTAGACAATTGTTAATAGTTCTTCAGCTGTGTTGTGATTTGGTACAAATCTTATGTGATTAACAGTAAAATTCAAATTTTGTATAACTCTAATTAAATTTAAACATTACCTTGTGTCAAACTCAAATGTCAAAAAAGTAATATTTAATTTACTTGTTATAATGGAAAAATATATAAATAATAAAAAATAGTTAAAATGACAAACAAGTCAACTTGGTTTGGTGGTAATTACAATTTTGTAAAGGTTCCACACACCCATGTGTTGAGCACATGGGCACTTTCAAACTCTTTAAAGCATTGTTTGAAAGGAAAAATGAACCTGTCAGTTATTAATAATCAAAACCGGTTTGAGCGGTTTGTATCAATTTTGGGCAATCCAACCAGTAAAACAAGTAAAAAGTATCAATTGAACAAAAATCTTGACCGAGTACTGGACGGTTTGATCCAATTTTTAAAACACTGACTTGAGGGTAATTTAGAGAAGAAAAAGATAACAAGAAAATTTCAACGTTTCCCCAAGTTGACTTTCGAGTTGGGCTGGCTTCTCTTTCTGGGCACCTTGTTTGACCGTGCAAGGTTGGGCCTAGAAATACTAAAGTTCGCCCTTACATGATAGGCTAAGACCAGTCCATAAATTTATTAACTTGTACTGTACCTATTTCCAGTTTAGAAGAGTTTTTGACCCCGAAAGAAATTTAGAAACTTATTGTGTCGGTCGGCCGAAAAAGAATTTAGAAGTTGAAGGCCAGCCCAAAAATGTAGCAGAAATTTTTATTTTATTTTTCTCGCTCAGTAATTAGCAGAAGCTGTTGTAGGGTTGTCACTTGTCATACATTATAAATAAAGATTTAAATTAAAAGAACGCTATAATTATTGAAAAGTTAATTAATATTTTTTGTCATAAATAAATGAGCTCAATTTTTTAATTAAAATATTAAAATTTCAATTTTTTNCTCAATTTTTTAATTAAAATATTAAAATTTCAAATTTTTTTAAAAAAAATTATGTGATTCTATCAATTAGTTGACATTTGCATTTAAAGAGGTAGAATTACAAATTTACAACACATATATTCAGCCAAAACAAAAAAGGCAATACAGACATGAAATGACCGACAAGTAGCCAATACAGCTGTAATGATTTCAGTAACAAGAAATTTTGTGGAAAGACACGGTTGCGGACCATATAATGGTAGTGGTCAGTGGTCACTACAATCACAGAACAAGAGAATTAATATTTTTTGAAAGACTGTATATAATCACTTTGTAGTTTGTACAGAGAGAGAGGAGACACGGTTGCAGACCATGTGATGGTAGTGGTCAGTGGTCACTGACAATCACAAGACGAGAGAATTAATATTTTTTTCTCCTCAACTGGTCGGGTTGGTAGTTGGTAGTTGCTACTTCGTAGTGAAGGAACCCAAGGCTTTTATTGCTGTGGCTCCCAGAATAATATGGTGATTGATTGGTCTAAAGCCGCAGCCAGCGCTCCAACGAACGGACCAACCTAGACTATCAACTGTTCATAGATTGATCATCGGTCATCATCACCCATACAAAAACTTCATAAACTAGCAAACATTTAGTTAAGTAGTTGAAGTCTAGTCTGATCATCCCACACTTTGTCCTTGTTGTAGGTATGATGGCTAAATACTGCAAATCCAATTGGCAACGGAGCCAAAACCTTCATTAATTATTGGGCACGACAATTCTACACTTTTTTTTTTATGTGATTTATTATTATATTTTTAATTTTTTATGCAATTTTAATTTTATATAATATTAATTTAATATAATTTAAAATTTATTAAATTAATATCTAAATTATATTAAAAGATTTAAATGAATTTAATAAAATTTAAATTATATAAATTGTGTTTAATTAATATAATATGAAAGTAAGTGCTAAGTTATCACTATTTTTAGGTGGTAGCACTATATTCCCTTAATTGGATGGATTCGAGTGAAATTTACAATGTAATTTTAGTATCATTGCCAAGATTTTAAAAAATTTGAGTTACTTAATATGCGATAGAATACACAGTTCTTTATAAAATGTAAGAACATGATATAAAAAAAATATATCAAAAAATAAACTTAAAAAATTATTTTTTAACACATTTTTTTATATTATGTTATTCTTATATTTTATAAAGAACTGTGCATACTGACACATAATAGGTGACTCAATTTTTTAAGATTTTTACAATAATACTAAAATTATTAGATAAGTCACAGTCAAACTCACCAACCTAAATAGAGTGTAGCGCTACCACTCCATAAATGATGATAGCTTAACGTTCATCTAATATAAAATTAAAATTGTGTTAAAAAAAATTAAAATATAACAATAAGTCACTTCAAGGTGTATCATAGCACCCTTTTTATAGTACCATGAATCCGTGATTAATTGACAAGACAGTTTTCTTTTGCTAATCAACCCATCAAAAATTAAAATATAACAATAAGTCACTTCAACCTGTTAGCTTTGGCTAATTGGTGAATTTGTGTGGAACCCAAGGAAGAGAATTGGGATTCTCCACTTAATGTAGGTGCTCTACATCGCGTTTCTCTAACTTCATGTGCGCTATAAGGCATAGGCTATAGCTTCTGAAGATACACTCGTAGTGTGCATGTGTTAGAAATAATCCTGTAATAACTCACTCAGTCCATTACTGAGAAATAAAAGGAGTTGATCAAATGCAGTAAAATTTTGATTAACGTACAATACAACTATATAGTCTATAGAAGAGATTCGGAACAATCATACAGAGCATTTGCTGGCAACTATTAGCTGTCAAAGACTATATTATGGTTTCGCCATGCTTATTAAATACGCCAGAATCTTAAGTAGAAGAATTTCTGTTTGGAAAAGTTACACAGCAATATAAACGGTGACAAGAAGAGGTACGTAGTGATGAAGAGAATAAGGCAAGGCCCGGTCGTCTGCTGTGATCTCTAAAGGACCGAGTTTGAGTTTCCAGCAATATCAATGACAAAACGATACCGGACATCATTCCTAGAAAGGCGATCCAGAGCCTCATTGATTTGGTTTGGTTGGATTAACTCAACGTCACACGTTATATTGTGCTTCCCACACAAGTCCAACATTTCTTGTGTCTCTCTTATTCCTCCTATGATCCCACCTTTCACTGATCTTTTCCCTGTCCCAATAAAACATTTGGTCATTAATTTATTCTTAATTTGTCTGTGCTCTGCAACTCAAACTAATTTGTGTAATCCAATGAAAGAAATTTAATTAAGTTACCAAATATCAATGGGAAAGCAGGCAATTCGAAGGGCTTGTCCGGTGCCCCCACGATAAACAATGTCCCATTTACTTTGAGCAATTCCAGGATGGGCAAAAGAGAGTGATTCCCAGATACAGTATCCAAAATGAAATCTAGGCTTCTCCTGGCAGCCTATCATATGACAATTAAAAAAAAAAAGAAAAAAAAGTTGAAAATTTTGACAGATGTGGAAGCGAAACATATTATGATATAGTTATGCAAGTAATGTTGACAAGTTAGCAAACTGCAAACCTGCATTTGCTTGGGGTTGGTGCTGACTATGAAATCATCAGCTCCCAATCGCTGCTTAGCCTCGCTTTCTTTGGATGGAGAGGTGCTGATGACGGTAACATGGTGGCCGAATGCCTTGCCAAATTTGACGGCCACGTGTCCAAGGCCTCCTAAACCAACCACCCCAATCCTTTTCCCGGGTGACTCAACTAAATTGTGGTCTTTTAAGGGACTGAACACTGTTATTCCCGCACACAGTAGTGGTGCCGCTGCGTCCATTGCCAGGTTTGCCGGAATATGCACAACATATCTTCACAACCACAATCTTGTCAAACTTTTAGAAAAAATCATGATTATGAAAAGTACCCGAAATTCTTCTACAGGGTCATGGGGCTAGCTAGGGGGGTTTCAAGAAAAATATATATTATTAATTAGGAAATTAAAAAAAGAAAAGTGGATGTGTAAATAAGCCGTAAGCAAGTAGCAACCTGTAATCGGCGACAAGCATCTTAGAGTAGCCACCGTAGGTGATGCTGCCATCCCAAAAAATGCCATTATATGTAAACTGCAACTGTTGGCAGTAATTCTCCTGGTCGTTGTTGCAGAGCTCGCAATCCAAACATGTGGCCGCCAAACAACCCACCCCTACTCTGTCTCCTTCGTTAAACCCTTTCACATTGCTTCCCACCTTTGTTACCACCCCGATGATCTCGTGCCTACAATACATTAACATGTACAGTTAATAGACAAGTATATATGTACTCTCTCGTGTCTAGTGTGAGTGTGAGAAAGTGATTTGAAAGAGAGAGTATTAGTAGTGTAATAGTGTTACCCAGGCACTACAGGATACATTGTGATGCCCCAGTCATTTCTGACGTGGTGGAGGTCAGTGTGGCAAATCCCACAATACAGTATCTCTATGGTCACATCGTTAACGCCGTTCTCCCTGCAAAAACATGAATCTTACTTGAAATTTAGATCTAATCTAATGTTTACCCACAGCCACAAGGGTCAGTACTTTGCTTGTGAATTAATTGTGATCTGAAAAAATTAACATATATACGCATCGTGAGTCAGTACCTTCTTTTGAAGATGTAAGGGGTGATCTTGCCAGAAGAATCATGAGCTGCCCATCCAGAAACTGTCTGTGTATGATTGGGAGTAGTTTGAGCCATAAGACGCACAACACAAGTGTTAAAGAAACAGGCACGTCACACGGCCTCACTTCTCTCTCCCAAGATATTTTGGGTAGCAATACGAGGACTAGGAGGAGATAGCTGAGGAAGAGTTGCCGAGCTTTAGATTTTATAGAGGAAATTGGAAATGTAGGGTGTGTTTGAAAGTGTTTTTATTTTTTTATTTTTAAAAATAATTATTTCTTATTTTTAATTTTTAATTTTTAAAATAATTTTGTGAGAATAAATTTTTAAAATATATTTTTAAAAGTAATCATATTAAATAAGTTTTTTATTTTATTAATTTAAAAAATAAAAAATAATTTTTAAAAACAGAAATCAAACAGATCGTATTCTCTCACTTTAGAGGGGCCCCTTTGTTTTTCAGAACCTCTTTTTTTTTTTTTTGGTAGTAGAAAATGACATCAATTAAAGAAAATCCAAATGCACGCGGTTGAAACTTGAAAGTCGTATAGCCCAGCTGAAACAACTTCCGCTTTGACACTACGAGAGTTGTTTTCCGGAAGGGACACTGGGCTGCATGGCCAACGGGCCACCAACTTCTTTTTTGTCTTTTATTGGTTTAATGTTTTGGATAACAAAAAAATAGCCCAAAACTACAAAACGTGAACGGTTGATCAAGTTTGACTTTTCAGAATAAAAAATGCACTATGAATGGGCCACTTATTTTACGTTTTCCTGAAATTGAAATATATGCATTTTTTTATTTTAAAAACTGAACGTAATTTTCTTTCAAACAAAAGTTTTAACATTATGGATGATGTCACAACATATTATTAGGTATTAGTGTAAGCAGTTTTACATTAAGAATAAATTAAATTTAAACTCAAATAAAAATCGTAGTAGCCAAAGGAAATTTATACAATATTTTGGTTCTTGCAGCTACCACAAAATTATTAAAAAAACATTTATTGGCACCAGGACGACTTGATTTCTTTATAGCTCTGACTCTGAGTAAACTCTAAATAACAATCGACCGAGAAGATTGTATTATTTAAAAAGTTCAAACAGATAAACATCTATTAAGCATCTCATTTATCTACCCAGAATTCAAAAATATAGCATACGCGAGTCGCGACAATGTTTTGGTAGGTGGTGATGAAATTAAACCGCGTTTTTCTTATTTTATGATTTATCTAATATGAAGAGACTAACTAATTCACAGAAGAGACATCGCAGATGCAAATGTTCAAACATAGAAATTTCCTTGAAGCCACAAATTAGGATACATGTTTACGGGTTGTTGAGCTTAAATTCACACTCAGTTAAAGTAATTGCTGCGCCGACTTAAAAAGTTTCGTGGCTTCCCTCCCCTCTTACTGATTGCTGCTATCTTAAATGGCATTCGGCTAGATTGTATGGTAACTGTCGTTGTTAAGGGGTTGTCTATTAAGCAAAAAATTAGAGCTTTTGGGGTATGTTTGGGAGTTCTTTTGGAAGGGAAAGGAGAGGAGAGGAGAGGAGAGGAATGAGAGAGTCCACTCCCTTGTTTGGGAGTTTTAAGTTTGAAAGGGGAAGGAGACCAAGGGTTAAACTTTGACCCTTGCACTCCTTTTTTCATTCACAAATTTCAACCCCCCAAATTGGGGGGTTTGGAGGGGTAGAGAATTAATTTACTAATTTACCCATACTATCTACCACCATTGAATTGTTGGATAAGAAAAGAAAGCAAAAAAGTTGAAGTTTTATGTTTAAATTGTAATTCTTTTATATTTCTAATTAAAAATTTTAATTATATCCATCTAATGAAAAAATTATAAATAATCCCTTTTATCATCACTCTAATTTAATTAATTGCAACCCATAAAGCAATAGAATTTGCATAATTTTTCAGATGCACAGTTTATTTTCTTTTTGAAAATATATAGTATATTAATTTTTTTATGACTCATTAGAAGCAATAAGTGTATATTATATATTAATAATTTAATATTTATGAAATTTTACTTTTTTATGAAAATGTACTTAATTAGAGTATGAATTCGGTTATTGTCAAATTTTATTTTTTAATAAATAAATAATAATTACATTTATAATTAAAAAAATTGAATTAGAACAAAAGAGTGAAAAGATAATAAAGGGTAAACTAGTAAAAATATTTTACAATAAGATTTTTCCTTCACTTTCCTTTCCTTTTCCTTATTTTAATCATCCAAACAAAAGAGAGGAAAACTCTTCCCTTTCCTTTTCCTTCCTTTCCCTCCCTTTCCTCTCATCTTCTCTCCTAGACCCTCCAAAAAAACTCCCAAACAGAGCCTTGGAGAAATTCAATGGAATACTAATTTTTTTTTTTTACTTCTGATTTAAAAAGTATCATTTCAACAACATACTTTTCTATCCAAATTTATTGTGGTCTCANTTCTGATTTAAAAAGTATCATTTCAACAACATACTTTTCTATCCAATTTTATTGTGGTCTCATTTCATTTAGGGTCTGTTTGGGAGTTTGAAGTGAGAGGAAAGGAAATGAGATGAGAGGAAAGAGAGAGAAAGGAAGGAAAGGGAAATGGAAGAATTTTCCTCTCTTTTGTTTGAATGATTAAAATTAGCAAAATGAAAGAAAATAAATAAAAATTTATAATTTTACAAATTTATCCGTTATTTATAAAGTAAATATATTTAATATAAAATTTAATAATGTTATATAAATAATGTTTGAAAAAGAATTTGAAGAAATAAATAGAGGTATAATAGTAAATGAGTAAAACCCTTTTTTAGTCATTGAAAAATGTAGTCATTGATAAATTTGTCTTCCAAAAATGTTTGGTGACAAATTAGTCATTGAATTATTATTTCGCTGACAAATTAGTCCTCTGGTAGGCAAGATCAATGAAAAGAAAAGAAGGACTTGAATGAGAAAAGGAGAGCTTAAATATAGCTAGGCAAGATCAGTGAAAAAAATTTAGGAAAGGGGTCTACAGGGATCCAGAACTTTTTTCATTAAAATACCAGAGGACTAATTTGTCAGACAGAATAATAATTCAAGGACCAATTTGTCACTGAAAATTTTTAGATGACGAATTTGTCAGTAGCTACATTTTTCAAGGACTAAAAAAAAGTTTTACTCATAGTAAATTACTTTTTTTCAATTTTCAAATCCCCCAAATTAGAAGAACACAAAAGTAAAAGCAAAAAAAGAATATGAGTGTTTAAGGTTATCCATTGGTTTTCTTTCCTTTTTTAATCTTAAACTCTCAAACAATAGGATAAACACATTTATTCATTTATTTTCCTCTCATTTCCCTCCAATTTTAACTCACAAACAAACCCTTAAGCTTCTCATAGAAATGCTCTTTATTGCAGTTTTATTTTATTTTTTCCTAACATAATTGCCAATGACTAATGTTTTTATCATTACATGTCTCATTACTTTTCACTAACTACATTGTTAGGTTACAAAAATTTAAAACTGCATCCATTTAAACTTAAACTTGACATACTTAAACCCTTTATTTACCGTTCAGATTTTAGCCCATTGTGTTTTTGAAGGATATTCCTATTTGTGTTTCCAATTTGTCTCATGCTTTAAACAAAAAAAAAGGTCCATTTTGCAGAAATTAAACCGAATGAAAAGGCCAGCTAATGAAGTTGGGCTACATAGGTAAAGAATTATGGGTTTAAGGCCGTCATAGCACATTTACAGCGAAAAAAAAAAAAAAAA
>QAOA01007183.1:2004038-2031033 GCA_003255065.1 Cercis canadensis | reverse complement strand
AAAAAAAAGCGAAAAAAAAAAAAAAAAAAAAGCCGTCATATTACGTAGGTATGACCAAGAAACAAAACGAAATCAGTTGTAGCAAATCGTATCAAAAAAATTAGCAAAAAACAAAAAATCAGAATCCACTTAACTTCTGTGTTCATTGTTCATTTGCGTGCCTACCCAGTCTAATATATGGGCTTAAAGCTTCATCATCAGGTTTTGAATCCACTTAACTTCCTGTCTCACGTCTCGATCAAGTGAACAGAAGCCGAAGACGAAAAAAAGGTCTCAACCAAGAGAAGCTTGAAGCTTATTATTATCCAAATCCCGTGTAAAAGTTATAACGTTACACGACATTTTCTTTTGTATTTTTAGTTGTTTAGTTGATAAAATAATCTTAAAAATATTTCCTTATTCAGTGTATGAAAATATTTTAATATTATATTACTGATGTAATAGTCAGCAAAAAATATTGTATTGATCACAATGTTTTAAAAATTGAATCGGTGTGTCAAAAAATGACCAGTCAAAACGGTCACACTAAAACATGTTTTTAAAATTTTATAATATAAGTACAATATAATATATTGCTCATAAAATAGCAAAAAATAACTACAAAACAAAGAAAAATGTTTAAAACTTACTCAAACTAATTCACAAAAAATTAAACATTTAACATAATCATAACTTTTAGTCAAACACAAGTCTCAAACTCACAATTCATTGAAAAATGGTAAATCAAAGTTTTTTTTTTTTGGTCCTAGTTTTACTTTAATTTCTTAAGCTTTCATTATTAATATTAGTTTTCTGTATCAAGTTAAAGCTCATATTACTCTTTCCCTAGCTACTCAATATCATGAAGTGAAATGTTTCTTTTTCGTTTACCTTCTTTTTGCTTTGTTCTGCTGCTGGATCTGTGACACTTGCACTTGATGTTAGTGTACTGTGTACATGTAATATAAGAAGCAGCAAATTGCAAGGATTTACCGGCATCTAGTGTACTCTTAAGATGTATATTACAAAATTTCCAAGTGATTTATTGGATCTCAAGTTTATGCTATTAAGTTGTTCAGTAACTTCTACAATACATGTAAGAAGTATTTCACTAACCAGAAAACATAATCTAGCTTGACAAAAGTTGGCATAATCAGTTAAAATCTAAGAATTTTGAGAAAGAGTATTTCTAGCTTGCTCTACTCGAAAAATTGTAAAATATTGCCACAAGGAATTACATTGTAAAACAACGTTCTGCATCATAATAAATTGCAATAGGACTAACTGATACTCCAAAGAACATTTAGCAAGCTAAGCTTTAAATTGGATACCTGCAATGTACAAGCATCAAAATATAGAAAACGTGCAGCTAAAGAAAAGGTAGAAAATGGGAAGTTCCAACCAACTAAAAGCATGAGTTACAAGAGTAAGTGATAAAACCCCTGCACTATTACCCTATCACCCTTAGTTCCAGCAAGAGCAACTCAATTATCAGCCTATGGAGTATAGAGCACAAGAAGGGTAATAGATTATATACTGATATATTAATTAGCATATACTTAATTTGATATTAAAGATGGTAGAAACCAAAGAAAAAAAAAATGAATGCATGGCACAGAGCCCCATTTTAAATCCAGAAATACAAATAGACATTAGGGACTCCAAGTTCTTGAGTAGGTTTCTTAGTGAAGGTCATAAGACCATCAGAAATCAAGCAGCTAACAGGGGGAATGAAGCCACTTGAAGCAAAGTCATTAAGTCTAGCAAGAAGGTCGCGAAATGGAGTTAATACAGCATGAGGCTTGGCTTCAGAAACATAACCTATCTCTAGTTTTCTCTCCCCCATCTCTAATTGCAAGCACAGATATAACTCCATTACCAACTTCCAAATTTATAAGGAAACAGAGAAAATTCACTGCAGAAGCCAATTGAAATCCAATAAGAGAGTCCGACATAGAAAAATAGAACACCAAAATTAAAAACAATTTCTTTTCGATGACTAAAATCCCGTTAGAAATACTTGGAACTACCAAGTTAAGAATCAATACCAATAAAAAAGTGATCTTTTGGGGATAATTTTTTATCTGAATGAAAGGGGACCATTCGGGTTCAGGAATTGTCAATGAATCAACCAAACAAAAATCCACAACCCCATTTGAGAGACTAGTTAACCAACGTTCCTCCTAACACAATCATCCATGATTTCAGTCAACAAGCAAAAAGCAGAATGTGGACCATTTGCTGGTTAAACAGAGATTAAAACTGAAAATAAGTGAAAATCTCACCGGTGCCAGAAATGGTAGAACGCAGGTGTGTCCGTTGGTATTGATGGGTGTCTGCCGGAGGTTGAATGGAGGGAGATTAGGGCTGAGAGAATGGAGAATGGAGAAGGAATGGGGGAAAATTGAAAAGAGAAGAAGAGAATGGAGAAGCTTGCACTGCGTTAGCGAATGAAGATCCCTCAGCAAACGACGCCGTTTTGGAGTTTTTTTTTTTTTAATAAAATCTTTGAACCGTCCTATTATTACAAATCGGTACCGGTTTAGGGTTTTACTTGTCCTTACCAATTTTTATCAGTTCGACCGCCTAAACGGTTTACCAGTTTTAACTGAATTGGTATCCTAATCGAGCACCAGTTGGATTGTTTGGTTCGATCTAATTTTTAAAATATTAATTGATGAATGTTTCAGTCCTTTTATAAAGGGGGCAAATATTTTCTCTTTTTAAGAAAGGAAATTTATTCTTCTAATCAAATCAAATATTAATACTTTATATAGTGACCTATCATATTTATGTTAATATATAAAAATTATTGATCACCGAAATCTTTGTCTAAAAAATATTCTTAATAGAAAATTCTCTACAATTAAATTAGTATTAACAAAAATAGACCTTACAATATTGTATATGATAATTATTAATATATATTAAATAATTTGTAGTTAAGTGATATTAATATATTTTTAGAGTTTATAAATTTTGTGTTTGAATATAAAATTATAATTAAAAGTATAAAAAAATCTTAATATATATATTTTTAGAATTTAAATACAAATCATATTTTCTATAAATGACATTATTTTTTCCATTTTTATTAAATAAAATAAAATAAGAAAATATATTCTATAAATAATCATTCAAAAATATTTTATTTTGATAAGTAATTTTTTTTTTTTTAAAAAAAATACATATAAAGAAGACACAGTCAGATTTCCGTAATACGACTGCGACGTAGTGAAAGTTTTTCGAGTAGTACAATCCATATAGGGAGGGTAATATAGTAAATATAAAATGAGGTCGTAAAATAGTGTAGAAAAATAAATTTAGGAATTTGTTTTGTAAATTTAGGTTTCATAACAGAAAACCTGCACTTGTTTCCGAGTCCTAAAAGAAACAGAGGGGAGAGAGGCAGAGATCGCAGGTTTTGTGTTCAGACTTCATAGGGTTCTTTCCCCGAGCAAGATCCGACCTTAGTACTATCAAAGTTGCCATTCTTGAGAGAAACCCTAACTTATTATTCTCTTTAATATTTTTTGTTTTGTTTTTGTTTTTGGGTTTTCAATAACCTCATCGATTTATTAATTTATTTATTGATGCTTTCGGTTATAATACTGATCAATCTCTCTGCAGTTTTGGTTTTGTAAAAACTAGAAACCCTAATTGGCAATGGTTACCACAACTGATTCTTCTTCTAACCATCACTCGCCGACTAGTGCTGGAATATCTGGGACTGGGGATAGCAATAGCCCTAAGTTCCCGCGAAAAAACCTGCCGTCTCCCTGGGCTCAAGTTGTCCGAGGTGGTGAGCCGGAATCAATACCCGGCATTCACCAATCGCCGCCGTCATCATCTTCTTCTTCGTCATCGCTGACTACCTCTGTGCCGGACCCGACACCATCGTCTGATTCCTCCCCGAAGGCGGCTACTGCTTCACCGCCGGTGGATAATTTTAATATTGCTGCTGCAGATGCCTCTGATGGTAATAACGGCAATGCGGGTCGTCCAAAGAAGCCTGCTTGGAACAAGCCCTCTAACGGCGTTGTTGAGGTTGGTCCTGTAATGGGCGCGGTCTCTTGGCCAGCTTTATCTGAATCCACCAAGGCTTCGGCTAAAATGTCAGCTGACTTGTCCTCGAAGACTGCCACCGATGGATCACTCTCCACTTCTCAGGTTTGGTTCCAGTCCTTGCCCTAATTCTGTGTTTGCTTGGAATAGGCTTGTAAAAGGAATCTGCGTCGTACATGGTGTTTCTTAAGATTTCACTAATTCAATAAAAGAACAAATTTATATACTCTCCCTAATAATTAGGTGGGCTATATAGGTTGATAGTTACCCAAACTAGTAAAGTTATTGTCGTTTGCATTGTAGTTTCCTTAATTCTACCTTTGCCCAGCAATCAAACAAGATGAATCTTCATAAGGAAGGCTGTTATGATTATAACTCTTATTTACTTGCGAAGGCTGTTATAACTACAGAAATAATTGTTGGTGACTCATATTTGCATGATCTTGCTATTATTTGGTATTTGTAGGGGCCTGTTACTTCACATTCACCTCAGAAACAAGCTACTAGTAATGCAAAACCAAATTCTTCCAACTATAATAGACAAAGATCAGTGAAGCGAGGTGGTGGCAACAACATTGGGGCTGGTCCTGCACAGAGCAGCATCTCTAACCCTCCCCCACCTCCCCCACCACCACCCTTTCCTGTATTTCAGGTCCCTCCAAGTAGCTATGGTAATGTGGTATCAGGAGTTCCTGATAATTCTACAAGAAACTGGGATACAAGACCACCTGTTGGTAGCTTTGTGCCAGCGGTGAATGATCATAGGAGTTCCTCTCGGAGGGGCAACTTTGGCCCCCATCCTCGTGGAGATGGCCCCTATCATAACAATTACGGGGGGAGACGTGATCAGGATCGCGGAAATATACACCAACAAAGGGTGCCTCCAAGGGGATTAGTAAGGCATCCACCGCCTAACACTGCTGCATTTGTGGCACCTCAGCCCGTGGGAGGACCCTTTGCAAACCCCATGGGTTTTCCTGGTGAGTTTATTTGTCCTTCTTACTGTGTTCCTATATAACAAAGACAACTAATGCTTTTTCTCCTCCTTTCTAGAATTCTATTATTTCCCAACACTACCGTTGGAACCCTTCAGGGGCATGCCATTCTTTACCCATAGCCCTCCTCCAGCTATGTTCTTCCCTGTTGCAGAGCCTCCTCTGACCAATATGATATTGAATCAAATTGAATATTACTTTAGGTAAACATACTGTCCTCAGTCTTGTTTTTCTAATAGATATTTGACAGTTCAATTTTCTATTTATGCCTTGATTTATCTTTGGCAGTGACGGAAATTTAGTCAAGGATGAATTTTTAAGGTCCAATATGGATGAACAGGGTTGGGTTCCAATTACTTTGATAGCAAGCTTCCCTCGAGTAAGCAATGCTCTCATCATTCTTCTTTGGAGTTTTAATATATCTATCTGTGTCTAATATTTGTTGTCAAATTAGAATTTATATATATTTCTCTTTGGTACATATACCACATTAATTAACAGCTTTCCAGAACTGTGAGTTTGACTTGGTTGACACTGAATACTTCATGTTGCAAACTATTCTGCTTTCCCTTATGTCAGATTCTCTAATCTTCAAATTTTTTTCTTGAAATCCTTTCGTTATGAGATATTGTCATCTTTCTTGTGTTATGGTGCCAGCTCTATATCTCACCAGTTACTAAGTATGTACTTTTTCCATTTTGCATAAACTTTTTCAGTAAACAATTCACTTTTAGTGAAGTAGTGCTGTTTATTTAGAAATAATAGCATATCTGTTGCACTTTGTCATTAATTCTTGTAAGTTTTCATGTGTAAAGTGTTATTGTTCGTAATGGTATGAGTTGTAAAGTTTCTCATGTGCGAAGATGTTTGTCCCTTTGGAAACATAAGTTGAATACTTAGGATTCTAACCCATATCATTTCTCAGAATTTTTTATAATTATTTTATTAACTATTATATGCAACATGCTCATTGCCCTTTATGGACATATATAATACCATTTACATTTATAATGCAAGGAACCCGCAGAATATATATGTCCTTCATATATAGTGTTAAAGTTTATTCTGGACCATATGCTTAGATATTTTAGGCCCCTCAAGCCATCCATCTGGGCTGGATTTGGTGGTAGACGGGTTGAAACTTGATGAGAAATACATTCTAGGAAGATTTCAAAAGTAAATCAACGCCCTTGCCATTCAAGATTTTCTCCCTCCTACCTTAAGTCTATGAATTTTCAGATGTTTGTTATTTTATCTTCAATAATATTAGATTTACTTTTTAAAAGGTGATTTCTTCTTTGAATTAGTCAATCTTTAAAGAAAGGGGATTTATTCCCTTTGTTGCTGTTATCCAAAGTATATCTGTAACTTTGGTGCTATCAAATATATCTGTATCTTGTGACTTTCTTACGGCATGGATGTGAGGCAGTTAAGATGCTAAATCTCCTTCTCTCTAGCCTTCTTTGTGTTCTTTGCCAAATTTCTTTAGGTCTCAGTAAACAACCATATGTTGGAATGCAGTATTATGGTCCATTTTTGTGTCATTAATGTCAGTTCCCTCTTAAGTACCTTGATGAACGTCTTATATTCTACCAGTTCTTGTAATGCCATTTACTTTTTGCAACTGTTAAGATATGTTTTTGTTCTAATGATATCTTTTGGCAGGTTAAAAGTCTAACAAGCAACATTCAGTTGATACTGGATTCATTGAGAACTTCCACTGTTGTGGAAGTGCGGGTAATTTCTCAAACTTTGTAGTATTTTCTATGTATCAATTTCTTTTGTTATGCACTGGAGACATGTTCTTGGGTGGCATGTATTTGAGCAGTGAGGAATGGTGGATCTGAATGAAACGATGATACCATTTTTAATTTGCTAAGCAGAAAGCTACTATTTATTTCCTAACGAGTTGATGCTTAAATTTGGTACAGGTTGACAAGCTGAGGAGACGCAATGAATGGATCAAGTGGCTGCCCTCTGCTCAGCTTCGGACAGATTCTGGTTCACTATCCCCTGGAGGGTCAAGTTACAATAGCCTAGCCACTAATTTTCAAAAGATCACCCTGGAAGAAGCAACTACAGATAAAAGTAATATGGAGCCTATCACAGAGGCCTTTACAGGAAGATTTCCGACAGAGTCTCAACTCCCAAATGGCGATGCCACAAGGAACAGCAATTAACTGGATCTAATTAAAGTATTCCCACCACACTTCTAGCCCTATCCAGTCTGGGTACATTTGTTTTTGACAGGTTTTGGAAGGGATGGCAAGAGAGACTGTTTGGAATATACAGTCACTGAGCTCGATTTTGGTAGTAATTTTGAGTCTAGTAGGGAAAGAAAATAAGAATTTATTCATAGCATTACGGTCTAAAGATAAAGAAAGAAGTTAATGAGACACACAAGAAATTTAGAATTTTGATTGAGGCGGATTTAAAGAGGTTATTGTTTTGTATAGCTTATTTATATTTGCTGTGGATGATTTTCTTGTGGTTGGTTTATGGTGGGATGTATGGCTAAAGTCTTTTACCAGTCCAAGTGACTTGATTTGAGCCGCGGTGATGTGAGTTCTGGGTACTCGCACAAGGCTGGCGGATTATGTTTGATATTTTTTTTTTTCTTTTTCGCTGTTTGACACTTTGACTTGTCAAGGCCTAATCTTTTTGTGATTTTTTATTTTAATTTTATTGAATAGTTTCCCCACTATTTTTTCTTCCTGCATTACAATGTAGATATTTTATTTTCGTGAGTTGATTTCTATATTCGCACCCAACTGTTCCAATTGTTATATTATATATTCTAACGTGACATTAAAAGTTCCTCGTGTTAGGTTCCACGTTTTGCTGCTTTTGGAACTCCAGCAGCTCTCATGCGCGCAAATTCCACGTAGCCCATTCATGCTTAACCAGTGTTATGATCATTCTTGTGATCTTGTCTGATGACTAATTGGAAAAGCTTTAACATTTTCTTTCGCCTGCCTCACTCACATTTATCTGTATTTAAGAAGGGTGCTAGTGAAATTGAAGTCCTAGTTTTTAGTATTCGGAGATGGTGTTGCGGTGTTAGTTTTCAGCAAATGTAAGTCAACCGTAAACTTCGCCTAAATTGCAAGGCAGTTAGAATTTATTTGCCATACTCTTAAAATACAATTGTTCAATAATTTGTAATGTTTTGAGTATACTTTCGGTTTTACTGGGAAAATAATGTAACAGACAAAAAAAAGGTTATTGGAATTCTTTCTTTCTTATTTATCTTAAGTAAATGGTAAACAACACTTGGTACCATATAAAAAAAAAACACGGTACTTTTGGTAACAAAAGTAAACTTTCATGATGCTAGCCAAGAAAAATATAAGTGTTCATCATTAAATAATTTTTATTCATCTATGAATAATTTCCAAAAAAAATTTCCTCTCTTGCACTTTGACAATTGTCTGCAGTTCTAAAAACCGTCTTTCTCTTGCGGAAATGTTACACTCATCAATTTGTCTTTGTGAAAGCTTGCGAAAAAGTAAGCAGGAGAGATTCTTAGTTGTGTTAGTCTGGTGGCTACACAAGAATTTGTCCTAGAGCTAGAGAAAGAGAAAACTCAAGCAGATCAGACGCTTGCTGTGTGTATATGTGTAGAGATATCTTATGTATGGTGCCTTTAATTCGCGGGGTCAACACCTCATGTAGACTGTAGTGATGTCATACCAGATAGACGCACTGAAAATTTTCCTCTACATGCCTATCATCATCATCATCTCCCTCGCCTTTTAGGCCTTCCTCGCCCTCACTTCCCCAAACCCCATCTAACAGAAAATCTATGGAAGAATTCTGGAAGGAAATCAAACTTGCCTCTCTTTGTGATTACTCCAACAACGCCCTGTCTCCCACTCCCACCACTCACTCTTCCTTTCGCAGCTTGTTCCTTCACGAGTTCTTGGTCGGTCCCTGTAACAAAGGGACATCCAAATCGCCTGCTGAGTCAACTTTAATGGCTTCTCTGGAGCAACCTCATCCAACTCCAACCCTACCAAGCTTCATTTCTGCCTCTGACTTGAACAAACAGACTCTTCACTCCTTTCTTTCCTCCTCTAACCCTTCCCTCGATCCTTTGGATTCTTCTACGCTGTGCCACTATAATAGCAAGAAAAGGGCCAAGGAAGAAATCTCTAACTCCAATGATCGGCGACATAAGCGCAAGATCAAGAACAGAGAGTCAGCTGCACGCTCCAGAGCAAGAAAACAGGTATCTCTCTGTCTAAATTCTCTTGATCTTAATACTGCTGAGCAATATTGTCAAACCATGTTCTTTTCAAATTTGTTTCTTAACTTCACATCCAGAAAATAATTTCTGCAGGCTTATACAAATGAGTTAGAACTTGAGCTTGCCCATCTACGTGAAGAGAATGCTAGACTCAGAAGACAGCAAGAAAAGGTCAGCTATCTTCATTTCTCGTCTTCTTTTTTTACGTAGTTATCTATTAATCATTCAGCATGAAGAAAAAGGTCTATTAAAAGGATGCTTTATTCTTAATTGAGGCTAAAATAAGTTGACATAAGATCTGAAGTGGTGAGGGAGGAGTGGACATAAGAACTCAGATGTCTTAGGCTCAATTTCCATGTAAACCGAAAAAAGAAGTAACCTTTATTCAAAGTCATAATGTGAGAATAGACTTGTGAAAGGCTTTGAGTAGTCTTAATGAATTTCAATCCATTTACATTGGTGAAGTGTCTTGACTTGCAGCCCTGCTTGACATCCCCTGCTCAGCATCACAAAAAAGCGTACTCTGTATAGAACCTTAACAGCTCCATTTTGAGAAGTAAGCAAGCAGCACTTGCATAGAAGGGTATTCGTATCCTAGCAGCAGGACCACTGATAGATAATATAGATATTCCATTTACATATATATCTTTTTTTTCTTTTGAGTAAAGAGAATCCAATCCTCGAACCTTCCCTTTTTCTTCATGTATCTTTTTAGGATCCAATCAGGATGTGGTTGTGGGGAAAAGTGGATCATTGGCTGTGTCGCTTTCACATAGAAAAAGGTGAAATATAAATAAAAGTTAAGAATAAATATCATCCTCCTAAACTATCATTATCCCACACAAAGTCCTCCTCGTGTTTGTGTCATTATATATTTGTTTGAGCAAATGTCACTCTGATAGAACTTTTTCGTGGCAATTTTTGCGGTTCTCTTTTTTACTTGTCCAACAGTAACGTTTCACCAAAAACGTTAATGGCAGTTAATTAGTAACGTTTGGTCAATTTGTTGTACCACTCCCTCGCTGAACTTGATTTAAAATCATATCTCATCTCACGTCATATAGCGCACTCATTGAATGATGCTAAAATTGGATGTTGTCAATGGCATTCACTCATTATTCATTGGCACGTCAGCCTATCAAACGAATTCTTTCAAGAGAAAGAAAAATGACAAAATTGGCAAAGCAATTACTGTCTTTTGGGTAAAAAACAAAGCAAATAATAAGAAGTGGGGGAGAATGAGAAGTCCTCAATGCTTCAGAACTGTTATTTCCCCTGTTAAAGGATGATTGAAAAGAGTGCTATTTGCTATTCCTGACGTAAATGACAAGGAAAAAAAGTGGAACTGCCTACCATAATAATGTCGATCACCAAATTTTGTCCAAGACCATAGCAACCGAATCAAAAGCTAAGATACTATCTCAGTAAATGTTCAATTTCTTTTGAACTTGACCATCATGCAACAAAGACAAAAAAAGATCTGGAATTGCAAAATCTGCAAATTGATCTAGTCTAATGTCTCAAGGAGATTGAAACCATAAGTTTCCAGTTAGTGGGCACTTAATAGGTGCTGTATAACTGTTTTGTTTCCTTTCCTCCTCTAAAGTCTAGGTCTAAACCACATAGTTTGCAATCCACATCACTTAGGCATTACTTGAATAGCACTTCTCTTGACTGCATCTGCCAGAACATTCCAAATAGCCCTCCACCAACAAGTTTATGCCGCTCCAGCATGTTTGCATTGAATATCCCCCAAAAGCTAACCACTTATTTTCTCACACGAGCACCAGTGTCATCGTCAAACTTGCCATCTTCCTCCACAAGATAATATATACTTTCTCAGGATATTTTGTGCTGCATTAAGGGAATATCATAATCTAATCTTTTGTTAATCCCACAGTTTTGTGCCCGGGATAAATAAATCCATGTTAAACATAACCACGTTAAATTGTGAACTAGTGATAATTTTCCCAGAAAGGTACGTGGAAAGTGGAAACCAGTGGCAATACCAGTATTTCTTGCCTATCCAGTCAAGAGAAATGTTACAGTTATCATTATATATACCTTATCTAGATTTATTATGGTGAGAAATAATAGGTATTTAGTAATAGATGTAACTTTTTTCTTCACAGAAAATTGATATGAAACATAAGAAGGACTCCAGTCCAATGCAGTAACTGCTTTTTATGATTGAAAAGGAAGCATTCTCCTTTGCAATATAGCAGATGGTGCGCGCGTTACCATAATATGTCATTGTTTTCTAGTTTCTCCAATGAAACAATGTAACTATTCCGTTACATTAATCCCTTTAACGATGATCATACTATTGCTTTCATACATGGCCCAGTTACTTTGACACGATCAGCTCCATTGTTTGTCCAAATACTACAGAAGTTGTTTACATAATCTCTAAATCTGGCCACGACATTTTGTCCTATTCTTTTGATAGTGAGAAACAAAGAAATTAGTGTAGCAAGTCCTGTCAACAGTATCAGTTTGTTTCATTTCAAGACTAAGGTATAGCACAAAAATTATCAGCTCAAATCCTCAATCATGATTGAATAAGTATGACCCATTTCAATTCAGGTTGGCAGGATACAACCAACGTTTACTAACAAACAAATTAATTCAACATAAAACATAACCCGATAACCCGTTTATGAACACATGGTTTTACATGGGTTGAAACAATCCGAAAAACTAAAACAATACCGTGTAATTAATGTCATGTTGGTGTCAAATTATCAAATGTCAAAAATTGTGATCCCTACAAAAGATGTATTGCACATCTTCCGTGGGATAGGGTTTAGGTAAAAGAACCCAAGGCCTGGGATTGAATGGCAGTCCAACAAACACGTGAGAGACTCTCCTCCAACCAACCCCACATCCTTGACTCCAGGATAAGTGATGCTCTTGTCACCAAACTAATTGGTGCAAGTCCCATCATCCCACCTCTCACACTTGCTTACATATTTGTAGGCTTTTTGACACAAATATTATATTTTGTAAAAGTATTTACCTAAATATTATAACTTTTAAACTATTTACACAAATATTACACTTTTTAAAAATTCAAAAATTAAAAAAAAAAAATTTAGACACGTGGGACTCACCGGACATGCCATGGGCCTCACGGCGTGTCCTAATAGGCCAAAATTCATCTATTGTTCTAGAGTTGTGGGTCCCGTGTCAGTGGAAAAAACTGAGTGTTGACGTGTTGAGAAGTGTTGAGAAGGAAACTGAGTATATAAGGAAACAATGGATGAATTTTAGCTTATTGGGACACTCACGGCGTGTCCGGTGGGTCCCACGTGTTCGAAACTTTTTTTTTTTTAATTTTTGAATTTTTAAAAAGTGTAATATTTGTGTAAATAGTTTGAAACTTGTAATATTTGGGTAAATACTTTTACACAATGTAATATTTGTGTCAAAAAGCCCATATTTGTAAACTAAGTATAAACATAAAAAAAAAAAATTTGTCTTGAAGAAAAACTTATTATATTTGAGCAAAATTAAATTTGTTTTATCTTAAAAAAATGTACATTTGTAATACGTAGAAAAGAAGACTGAGATTATGAGGTCAAGTCCTCAGCTGCAAGGAAATGAGTTAAAACCAGTGAGGGGTCAGGGGATCGTGATTGGTAAATCCCCAAATACTTTTTGTCAGATCCTAATTTTGCCCTCTTCATTTACAGTTGAGCATGTGCCAAACACTCAAACCTACTTCTGTCAAAGCGAAAGCCTGCAAGTTTAGTTTATTCATATTCATATGTAAGCACTTATGCAAAGGACGGCAAGCAACTAAGCATCACCCTATCTATCTCGTTCATTCCTTCTTTTTGTTTGTGTGTGTATTGAAATATAAAAATGATGCAATAATGTTTATTCTGAAGATTAAAATTGAACTTATTTAGGACGAAGCAATTGGTTTGAAAATAAATGACTAATACTTACTTTAAATAAGTTTTTCTGTCCATTCTTAGCAGCATTCCGTTGTCGTCCAGCGGTTTAGGATATCTGGCTTTCACCCAGGAGACCCGGGTTCGATTCCCGGCAACGGAACATTTTTGTTTTCCGCTATTAATTGGCTGATACAAAAGAGTTGGACCCAGCTGGCAAATGGCCCTGGCCCTGGGTGAGCATACTCTATTACCGACTTAAATTTGTTTGGGCCTAAAAAACTTTTCTGAAATAGGTTCAAAAATGGGCTGGGCTCAACAGATAAATGGATCAGAGACTCAGAAAACACATTAACTGTGACAATCAAGCTGTGAAAACGACATCTTGGAAGCCCATTGTTTTGAAATGCCGATTTTGGAATAACGCCTTTGTAATAGTGATTTTTATATTTTATAGGCTTCACCAAGATTAGTCAAATCTAGAATAACGTCTTTGGAACCTATACATTCCTGTAGATAAAATATGATTAGCCCAATCTATATAACTTATGTTGACAATGTCTGCCTATAAATTTTGAATGGTGACAAATCATTGTATATTGCCTAGAGTGATTTACAAACAACATTACTCTTTTTTTTAATGGTGTTCTTCATTAATTAATTAAGTTCAACTTGTGATATGATATTGACCCTAATGGGGAGTTTGTTCCCCATTAGTTAATTAATCTGTGGCACCATCAGATGAGGCCTACGAATACAAAAAGGGTGTCTCTGAAGTAGTGGCGCACTAGATGAGTCACACAGATGGATGCACATTTATCTGGGAAG
This sequence comes from Cercis canadensis, assembly GCA_003255065.1. Classification (NCBI taxonomy): domain Eukaryota; kingdom Viridiplantae; phylum Streptophyta; class Magnoliopsida; order Fabales; family Fabaceae; genus Cercis; species Cercis canadensis. The sequence continues at coordinate 2,017,018 of QAOA01007183.1, read as the reverse complement.
ATACATTCCCTATTCCATTCCAGCACAAGGGAGTTGATAAACACTTTGTCAGCTAGTCTGAGTTTGCCAGTACATATTTTACCAGTATTACAAAAGTTGTTGCCTAACAGGACATCCAATTCTCCACAAATGGTGAAACTTAATGGCGTGCTTCTCAGCCATATGATCATTAATTTCCAATTATATATATATATATACATATACTGTCAGAACCCATTATATATTCCCCCCTCTATTGGATTGATGGACCCACTAGTTTTTCTTCTTCCTTTCCAGAATCTCACCATATAGGGAGTTATCTCAATAGTGCTAATGAGAAGTAAGAATTCCTAAAATATGTGCTTCCAACTAACTAGTGGGTTTTGTTTGCCAAAGGCTCCCATTATCCATATGAACATAGTTCTTTTAGAACTTGACTACTCTTAGACAGACCCACACACATGATAGAAAGGGTTTTTTGTTATAATTAATAATGATTACTATATGGGGATTAAAAGTCTCCAAGGGAATATTCCGTCTACCAAGCGATGGAATGGAACAGCCTGCTTAAATTTCGTGCTCATCTAAAAGGCATGCACGGAGTTGGATTAATTTCTAAATAAGGACCTTCTATTTGGCGAGATTTAAGCTTAGGCAACAGGCATGTAGGCAAGGAGGTTTTTATGATCTGCTAAGTGCTAACTACCATATATATATATATATATATATATCTTCGCCTTATTACCTCCACTTCCAACGTATCCTCACCACCACCACCAACAATATTTTTCCTATCTTCTCAAATGGCGCACTTAGCGTGGATATGCAGTGCGCATAGGAATACGCATGCCTCAACCCCACCAACGCAGGTAGTGGCTTTTGCCATCTAAAATCTTAATGGCAGCAAAATCTACGAGATTATATATAGCTGTTTTTCTCACCAAGCTAGCATGCTCCTCAAAGTAGTGCAAAGTGAACTCTCTCTTATATGTAGTTGCACACCAACACGATGAAAGGCAATTCAATTCTCCTGGTATTCTACTTTGTCTCCCTGTTTCTTGGAGAGTCAATATCAGTAGCTCAAGCAGGTGATGTTAATGGTGATGGAGTTTATATCGTGTATATGGGAGCTGCGGATTCCATAAATGGTTCTCTTCGGAATGACCATGCTCATATTTTGAGCACCGTGCTTAAAAGGTAAACTTGTCAGATTTTTGGTAATTTCATGTTCACATGGTCTCCATTTGACATTTTGGTACGCTAGCATAATATAATATATGATGCTGACTGCTAGTACGCAATTGCAAGCACGCCACAGAAACGTGGGTCTTAATTAAGCAGTAGAATACTCAAGGCACAGATCACGTAAGTTAATTACTAATGTCACTTAATTAGTTATTTGATTTGCATGTACGTATTTAAGGAATGAGAATGCTCTAGTACGCAACTACAAATATGGTTTCTCGGGGTTCGCAGCCCGTCTATCAAAAGAGGAGGCGCGGTTAATCGCTCAGAAACCTGGAGTGGTGTCTGTGTTTCCCGACCCTGTTTTGAAGCTGCACACAACTCGTTCCTGGGAATTCCTCAAGTACCAAACTGACGTCAAAATCGACGATTCTGACCCTAGTGGTAATGGAGACGCCAATTCTTCTTCCTCAGACTCAGACACTATCATTGGTATATTAGACACTGGCATATGGCCCGAGTCTGCCAGTTTCACCGACAAGGGTATGGCTCCGGTTCCTTCACGTTGGAAGGGTACCTGCATGAAAGCCCAAGACTTCAATTCCTCACACTGTAACAGGTAAAATAAGTTAAATAAAAAACCCTTGTTCATTTTTTATGCTTATCTTTCTTGTAAATTGGGATGGGATCATGAGATGATGTTTGAATTGAGGGACAAATTTCAGGAAGCTAATCGGGGCCAGGTATTACACTGACCCTCGGGGGGAGGATGACGATTCTGGCACACCAAGGGATATGATTGGCCATGGCACCCACGTGGCATCAACAGCAGCTGGGAGCACTGTAGCTGATGCCTCATACTATGGTCTCGCAGAGGGAATCGCAAAGGGTGGGTCCCCAGGATCCAGGGTGGCTATGTACAGAGTATGCTCGCAGTTTGGATGCCGTGGTTCAGCCATCTTATCAGCGTTTGATGATGCCATCGCTGATGGGGTCGACGTGCTATCCCTTTCTCTTGGTTCACCTGCTGACATACGCCCACAATTGACCGGTGATCCCATCGCCATCGGTGCTTTCCATGCGGTGGAGCATGGAATCACCGTAGTCTGCTCCGCAGGAAATGATGGCCCTTCCTCAAAAACAGTTGCCAATGATGCACCTTGGCTTTTGACCGTTGCTGCTACCACCATCGACCGGGATTTTGAGTCTAACGTTGTTTTGGGAGGAAACAAGAAAGTGATAATTAAGGTATACATTCCTTCTCTTTCCATTCATATTACATAAGGTTAAGCTTATTAATCATTTGATTTCATAGGAGGAAACTTTGAATTACTTTACTGCTTTTCGTTAACAATTATCATTGTTATCAGTTCTAGCAACCAAAAACAAAAAGGAGAAAAATGCTTTCATTATTGTTTCTATTTCCAAATTTTAAAGCAAAGGGTATAATTATGACAAGTTTAACCTTGACTTGTGTGTAAATCATGATAATTACTAGTTAATAATCTCAAATTTTAAAGCAAGTTTAACCTTGATTTAATTAATTACCTATATGTACTCAGGGTGAAGGTATAAATTTCTCTCCTCTTTCAAAATCTCCCACGTATACATTGATATATGGTGAGTCCGCCAAGACAGAAATTGCGGATGTAGTTGAAGCAAGGTATGCAAATCTTGAGTTCCTTTACCTTGTGGTTATATTACAGTTACGTCCTAAATTAGTATGACACGGTTATATTACATTTACGTCCTAAACTAGTATGACACTTTGTTATCTAATTTGTCTCAACACACGTGAGATGTTCAGAAATTGCCACCCAGGTACGCTGGATGAAAATAAAATCAAAGGGAAAATTGTTCTCTGCGAAGACAACAATGATGAATATTCGATTTCTTACAAAATTGATGAGGTGAAAAAAGCACAAGGAGTAGGTGTAATAACTATCAACGACGAAACTGGAGCCATAGCATCTGTCTACCGCACATTTCCAGCAACTGTGATAAGTTCAAAAGATGCCACTACAATCATCCAATATGTGAATTCAACCAGGTAAGGATGGCATGGCAAGCTCTGTAAACATTGCTTTCCAATTGATTTTGATTTGAAGTTTCTGTAAACGTTAACTATGATCCCTGCTTACTGAATTTAAATTTTTGCACACGCATATCCTGAAGCAACCCAGTGGCAACAATTCTAGCAACTGAATCAGTGAGTAATTATAAGCCCGCACCTATGGTAGCATACTTTTCGTCCAGAGGACCCTCCACCCAGTCAAGGAATATTCTCAAAGTAAGGATTAATGAATAATGATGAAAGCCATTTAATTTACAAATGATTCCCCCTTCCTTAATCCAACCAAAACACAACACATATTCCTTTGTAGCCTGATATTGCAGCACCAGGAGTTGACATTCTTGCAGCATGGATTGGAAACGACACAGACCAAGCTCCAAGTGGAAAAGAGCCTCCCCAATTCAACGTCATCTCAGGGACTTCCATGGCATGCCCTCATGTTTCTGGGATTGCTGCCACCGTCAAATCTCGGAACCCCACTTGGAGTCCCTCTGCAATCAAATCGGCCATCATCACTACAGGTCAGCTAGCCGCCCTCTTTTACTTTTAGTAACTTAAATGTAATTTAATACGCACGCCTCGGTTACATTTGGTATCTTTCTTAGTGCAGCAACCCAAAAGAACAATCTGAAAGCTCCCATAACTACGGATTCTGGATTGGTAGCCACACCTTATGACTATGGTGCAGGGGAATTGACAACAGCAGGACCATTGCAACCGGGGCTAGTATACGAAACCACCACTACTGACTACTTGAACTACCTCTGTTTCATAGGCCTTAATATAACCAGTATTAAAGTCATCTCAAAAACTGTCACCGATGGTTTCTCTTGCCCTAAGGATTCCAGTGCTGATCTGATATCAAACATCAACTACCCTTCAATTGCAATTTCCAACTTCAATCCAAAAGAGACCAAGAACGTGACCAGAACTGTTACAAATGTTGGTGGAGACGATCAAACAGTCTACTCCTCTGTCGTCGTGGCTCCCAATGGGGTCAGTGTCAAGGTGACTCCAGGTAAACTGCAATTTACCAAAAGCAGTAAAAAACTAAGCTATCAAGTTGTTTTCTCCTTGACTTCAACCTCATTGAAGGAAGATGCGTTTGGGTCCATTACGTGGACTAATGGTAAATATACTGTCCGAAGCCCCTTTGTATTAAGTGGTAAAAGCAACCTTGAGTAAATGCTGTGATACATTCAGCAAAGCCTATGTACTTCAGTTTTACAACATAAATGGAAGCAAGTATCTGCTAAATGTTAGGATTGTGGTATCTTCTAATAGACTTATTTAGTTATCTGGTAATAACAGAGAATAACGCGTAAGAGCTTAGGGAAACACAGCAGCAAAAAAAAGAATAACCTCCTCCAGAGTCCAGTCCAACTTTATTCTCTTCATTGCTCAATAAAGAACATCAATGATTTAGTAATTCATTCAAAACCAGAAACCTAGGCTTCCTCGTTTAGCTTGCAAAATTTGTTAAGTACAAACAACAGTTGCAGGTAAAACAAGAGTACAAAGTGTTGTAATGTTATTTTCCCATTTTTTAAAATTCAGTTTCATTTTGGTGTCCCAATTACTTCAAAGGTGGGATCTTGCGAAGGATATCAGAGACAATGATCTCATAGGCTCTCTGAGTTGGATGCCCAGCATCCCAAAACACATGGGTTGAAGGATTTGGACATATGAAAGGATTGAATTGATTACACGACGCTCCAATTTCGACAGTCCCTGTACCACAACACCCGTTCACCACGTTATTGAACCCTGAATTTTGGGGGTTTTTGATGATGTCAAGCAGAGGAGTATAGACATCAAGGAAAGCTAGCTTATAATCACCAAGGTTTCTTTTCAAAGAACCAAGCCCCGATGATAACTTGGTATTGAATAGCTGCGCTTCTTGATTCGTAATCTCGGCACACAACCTCGTTAGTCCTCCCAATGTAGCTCTTGCTCCAGGCAAGCATCCCAGTGGCAGAGTACTCAAGACCCAAACTCGTCGGGCTCCAAGTCCATATAGATCCTTCATGTTATAACTTGTAATTTAATTCAATTGAATATACAAAATACAGTTCTTAAAAAGAAATAATTAACATAATAAAAAGTTTACCTTCAAGAAAGTGGAAGCCCAGCCAACTAAAAGATTCGCATATGAAGGGAAATCAGACTGTAATCGCCTTGCCGTCGTAGAATAAGTAATAGCAATGTCGTTGTTGCCTGCTGAAAACAGATATAAGCTGTTGGATACGATGCTATTTGCTTTTTCTTCTCCCGCAATTCTTTTCAGCTTTCCTATGTAATCTTTAAACATTCGTAGTTGGGTGGATAATGATAATACACCCTGTTTTTTTGTCCATTCGCAAATTAACATTCATAAGAATTTATTTAAGCCCCAATAAAAAAATACACTTGTTGATGCAAACACCACCTGTATGCTAGCCGTTAAATTGTCATTCCCAGAGCCCCCAGAAGCAAAGCTTACGCCAGTGGAAAGATCTTCACTGCGGAGGTTTGGGTCCAGATATGCCGGCAAAGTTTCTTTGATTCGGAGAGCTGTCGCTGAAAGGCAAATATTTACGACATACGTGACTGAACAAGAAACCCAACATGACCCAAAAAGAAAAGAAAAAGCAAGAAACTATGGTTGGGCCAAGAATACTCGCTTTTTTTGTGGACTGTCAAGGCTCAAAATAATTGGGTCAGTATCAAGTAAGAGTTGGTCTTAATTAATGGGCATGATAGTTTTGGGCTTCAGATATAAGCCCATTAGAATATAAGGCTTTAATTTAATTTGAATAAATTACATATACTCCCCTGAAGTTTAATAAAATTATAGAAGCCTCTCATCATATTTTGAAAATTTACATAAACTTTCTTTATAATGAGATTTTCAAGCAACTATTTTCTTTTATTTTTTCAGAAATTTTTTTTTTCTTCAATTCTTTATTTTTAGATTCCATAGAAGCATAATGAGAATTGGCTGCCCTCTATGTCCTAAGGTAGCAGTAATCATGCATGTAAAATGTTCACTATTACAAATGAATAAATGAAATATGGTTGGTAAAATTGAAGGCATATAATATAGAGTGAAATTAATAAAATGTAGTTGGTGAAGTGAACATACACTTTTTAGCAAATTAAAAATTAGACCAAAAAAGAAGAAAGAATTGAAATGCAATGGCATATATAGCAGATCAATTGGTAGGTACCTATCAAGTCTGAGGGAACTTTTCCATTACTGAATCTTCCGGAAGGTACTCCTCCCCTGAAGTCCCTTCCATATGGTGGAAAATTGCACTTAGTTAACGTATTAAGATTGTTGTTATTGCCAGTATCAAGGATGGAATCTCCAAATGCAAACAATGCCGGAAATTTTCCATTAACTGGTGCTTGACTTTGTGCTTGCTTTATAGTAGCGCTATTGGCTAGCAAAATTAAAAGAACCCTAAGTAGTTTCTCCAGTAAAGAGTGCTTCATTGTCCCTCCCATTTCTTCTTCTAGCAAATATAGTGTGATATTACTTTGCTTCTCTCTTGCACTTTAAATAAGGAAGATGGTAAACTTTATAACGAATGCATTTTAATCTTCCATTGATAGAATTTTAAAATGTTATTCTTCATCCCTACTGTTCTTGACCGTATTTTAGACATAGAACTCTAACCGTAACCACCGGATTGTCATTTAACTCAACCATTAAAACGCATTAACCTACTATAAGTACCCGAACTAATTAGATTGATGTTAGCCCATATCTTCATCCTTTTATTAAATGCAACATTCATCTTTTTATTTACTTTCACTCCATCTAATTCATAACGTACAACAAGAGAATTGTTGCCTTGATCGAACACACAATGAATCACGAAATGCTGGAAATTTGTGCATATATGATGTACAATGCAATTTCAAGTGGGCTGCAAACCTTTGGGCTTAGATCCTCATAATTTTCTTGGGCCTGTTCCAGTACTAGTCCTGTTTTAGGCTAACATTACTAGCTAGAGTTGCTCTTCAGGGTTGGTCCAGTGACAGAAATTCCATTGTCTCATCAACCCGTGTTCGAACTCTCCCAAGTGCATTTTATTGATTCTCTTCTCATGAGGTGGTCACGTCCATGAGGTCATGTTTTTAAGTGGGCCGACCAATAAAACAAATTATAACTTATTTTTCCCTCTTAACAAACAAAAAAGTAGCTGGAATTAAATTATGTTCCATCTCCAGTCAATTTTGGTATTAATGGTGAAATGCTGAACACATGGTACAGCAGCTGCTATATAATTTCAATCTTTTTACTTTACACATACATCAATATATATGCTTCAATATATGACATCATTTTTTCTTATTTTGTTGGAATAAAAAATGTGAAAATTGTGTCAAAAGAAGCTGGGTATATATTTTTTGAGGATTTTGGCAATAAGAATCTCGTAGGTTCTTTCGGTGGGATGGTAGCTATCCCAAAACACATAGTTAGACTCGTCTGTGCAGGTTTGCGGGTCTAGCCGGTTACACAATATGGAAACCTCCAAAGTCCCCGTGCCACAGCAGCCCTTGTCAACAACTTGGAAACCTGAACCAAATTTCATAAAAATATAATTAGTTAAATCGAATCAAATAAAAAAAATTAATAAATATTTTTGCTAGAAGGAAGGGGGATATATACCATATGTGGTTGGGTTTTTGATGATGTGAAGCAACGGATTGTAAACATCAATGTAGACGATCCTTGCTTGAGGCATATTTTGGTTTACGGAGTGCAGCTCTGCAGAAAGCTTAGCGTTGAACATTATTGCTGCTTGGTTTACTTCTTGTGAGCACTCTCTTCCTATACCTCCAAACAGTGTTCTCTGTGATGGCAAGCATCCCAATGGCGGCGCACCAAACACTCCTATTCTTCGTGCCCCCAATCCATATAACTCCTTCAAATATTCAAAGAAAAAAAAAAAAAAAGATAAGTAAGCTATGAAAAACCAAAGAACAAAAAATATAATTATTGTTAGATCACACAAATTACAAATAATTTTAGCTGAATAATTGAAAAAACAAATTAAGATCGATATTAATTATTGTTAAATTTCCAAATTTATTTTTCGTTAACGAATAGTCATACTTCATTTTCAATAGTCATTTTTATTTTGGTGTATATTTTCCATAATCATTACATACTAATAAGTGAATATGAGTAATAAAAAAAATAAAAATTTAACAATAATCATCACCATTTGATTTTTATTTTTTTCATTTAAACTTCTGTAATCCTTAACATTATAGAGGGGGCAATGGGCAGAGAAGGAAGAGAGAGAGTTACCTTAATGAAAGAAGAGGCATATCCTAGAATAAAATCAGTGTAGGAGGGAATATCACATTGAGCTTTCCTGATTCCACTGGCAAAATAGGAATTGGCAATGTCGTTGCTGCTTGCTACCACAAGTATTATACTTTTGGTCAAGATGAAGTTTGTTTTGTCTTCTCCAAAATTTTCTTTCAGCTTGCCAATGTATTCTTTGAATTGTTGCAGTTGATCAGGTAGTGATATGACTGACTGTTTTCGCGTAATAACAAATTAAGTAAACGAGAAACAAAATTAAGAAAAAATAAAAGGAAGTGATAATAATACAGATTCAAGAAGAAGAGTTAATTCATCTGTTTATGATAAAATGCACGCATGTACCAGTAATTTTGGGGTCAAAGGATCGTATCCTGAGCCACCGGAAGCAAAGTTGACTCCGGTAAGGAGATCACTGGGCTGCAAAGTTGGATCCCTATATGAAGGTACCAGATCTTTGATTCCCAATTCTTGCACTGAAAGACATTCAAAGCAACACATTTGGGATTAGGATTAGAAACTTAATAGAAAAGTCATCAGACAGAAGTGATAATTTTCTCTCTCTGATCTTAAAAAGAAGAATGAAATTGTGTGATATAACTACAAGTCTAACATATATTGCTTTTTTTTAAATAAAAAAAATAATTGAGCCAGAGAGGGAGGATATTTAGTGTATGCGTTTTCATTTTAGGTGTGGAAAGTGTATAGAGAAAAGGACATGGTATGGTACGGATTTGATTGGGTACCTATAAGGTCGGAGGGGACCTTGCCATTAGAGAATCTTCCGGTTGGTGTGCCTCCCTGGAAATCTCGGCCGTAAGGAGGGAAATTGCACTTAGCCGGCGTTCTCAAGTCATTGTTATTGCCAGTGTCAACAATCGAATCCCCAAAAATAATGAGAGCTGGAACTGTTTCATTGCCTGGCAGCCGAATTATAGCCTCCGCAGAGTAAAAAAGACGCAGAACAAAACAAACAAGGACGACCAATTTTCTGGGTTCCTCCATATTTGCACAACTAATTGTACGTCCTTGACTACTGACACAGACACAATGTGACAATGCAGAAAAAAGGTAAACAAAATGTTAAATGTTCGCTATATGAGGTTGCTCATGCACGCTGCTGCGTATTATATACTACACAGTTCCTCTAACATGTCATTTATTGCTCACACAAACACAGCATGAGGAAGGTGGCTATGTTCTTTTTTTAAATTTTAAATCTCCATAATTGCTTCAAAAGGTCGGATTCTGATATCCATTCATTTCGGAATTCAGATATCAGAATCCATTGCCTCGACTCACTTTCCTCGCCGTGTCAAACATTATGCCACCAGTTATTATATTGCTTTTCTGGGAATTGAATTTTGAAGGAGTCGAACACCCAGAATCATAATCATCACTCAAATATCCTTCTGTTGTTTATATTAATTATATTATATATAATAGAAAATGATCGTGGTGTCCAATTGCTCTGAGTAACAACTAGGCTGCATGATTGGAATAAGAAGTTATTTTAATATTGCAACACAAAAAAGGAAAATGCTTTGCTGTTGTGAAGCTTAATTCGGAAACCTAATCATACTATAAATAGAATATGAAGCATTATATATTAGATTCCCTTCACACGTCTTTTATACGTACATTTTAGGAAACATTTTAGCTTTTCAATAATTATGTTTCTAATTAATTTCGCAGAATTTTTTTTATGATTAGATAAAATTGTACTTAATAAGTAAACTTTCCTTATACAGTTTTGGATTGCTCTTGAAAATGATAGAAGAACTTTCATGATTAATGACAGCGCAACACGTACAAAAAGATTATAACGAACATGTTTATAGAATAAGTTGGCATGTGTTTAGAAAATGAAAGTTATATATATATGGATACTAAACCTAGCTGGTGATAACTATCAACACTTGCACACAATCTTTTTAAATTATATATGATATCTTCAACTAAACATTCTACTAATTGAGTACTGAATAGTACTTTATTAAAAGAATTTGTACTCAAATTTCGTTGGAAAGTTACCCCTTATTTTATATATATATATATATATATATATATATATATATATATATATATGTAGCCTTCTCCTTGACCAACAAAAATCATAAATTATAATGTAGTGATTGATCTACATTTTCTCCTCACTTAAGTTAAAACTTAATTGGTTTTTTCATATAAAAAAAAAAAAGAGTAAAATCCTTTTTTAGTCCTTGAAAAATATAGCTACTGACAAATTCGTCCTCCAAAAATTTTCAGTGACAAATTGGGCCTTGAATTATTATTCTGTCTGACAAATTAGTCATCTGGTACTTTAATGAGAAAAATTTTGGACCCCTGCAAACCCCTTTCCTATATTTCTTTCATTGATCTTGTCTAGCTATGTTTAAGCCCTCATTTTCTCATTTCAAGTCATTCTTTTCTTTCCACTGATCTTGCCTACTGGAGGATTAATTTGTCAGCGGAATAATAATTCAATGACCAATTTGTCACTAAAAATTTTTGGAGGACGAATTTTTCAGTGACTGCATTTTTCAAGGACTAAAAAAAGGTTTTACTCAAAAAAAAAAATTGGTTTTTATATGAGGAATTTAAAGATATAAATTAACCTAAAAACTGAGTAATCACTAAACCTTCAATTCACTTATTCTTAACCGGACGCAATTAATTTAGACATGAAGGATTTCCATAATATAGTTCTACACTAAGAAAATGGATTGGAGTCATTGGACACGTCCTTTGAAGTTTGAAATTCAAGCCAAAATTATTAAGTTATGTTCTACCTGAATCTGATGCATGTTGGTAGGGTAGCTAGCCATTTTGATATGGGTGTTCCAGTAGAGCCGATGAAATAATAATGGTGAATAAATGCGTTTTCTTCCTTTGTCTGCTGAGAAACACGTGGCACCAAACATATGGCTTTTCATCCGCAGTATGTTATTGTTAAGTTACAAAATTCATGAACGCCCTGCCGTATCATGTAAGTTTCTTTAGCTCAATTAAATTTTATGGATCAAATCCAATAGCATTTCCAATAACTCAAAGGAGTCAAAGCGTAAATTAATACGTACAGTTTAAACTCTAAAGAACCTTATTTGGTTTGATTGGATAAAGAGTGATAGAAGGAAACAGTTATAGATATGTTTAGCTCAGCCATTTCATTTCTCTTTTTTTTTAAAAAAAAAAAAAACTCATAAATATCAAAGTTACACAACCCTTTCCATTAATTATTTATAATGTGCCTGGGGATCAGTTTTGCTTTCACCTTTGCGATATTGAGTCCGAACACTTGAACTGTATAAGCTTCAAAGCCCAGATTTGAGGTCTTTGCAAATTAGACTCATCCAGGGGAAAGAAAAGCGAAAACCATAATGCAGTGGCAATAAATTCACTTCAACTGTATTCTCAGTTATGTAATTTTTGTGGTCCTTAATGAACCCCAAAATGTAATTATTATTCGTGTTGGCAAGATATATGGTAGCTTTCGTACAGCACCTACTAAAGGCCACCCACTCCCACAATATTGCAAAAATATATTTGGATGGATTGTGGATAGAGACAAACTGTTTGGTTTTCTTGTCAAAATTACAATTTAGTTTATTTATAAAAGCATGCAGTTAGTGTTTACAATCATACTAGCCATGAGTAATTAAGATATTAAAATGTTGTTGCGGGTTTAAAGAAACTACAAGTTACAGTCATAATTGCTGTAGGCTGTAGCTAGTCAGGTCATAATTAGTAATGTATTAAGAATTTATATTTAGTACAATGTCAATAGAATCTAAAGTTTACATAAATAACTTTATTTATATATTTTTTTGTAATAAATACTTTATAAAAATCATCTCAATAATAATCGTGATATAATATTAAATCATCTATATATGATTAATTTCAACAAATACACAACAATCCCTCCCACGTTTAGAAAACTAGAAACTTGGCGGGCCTGGGAACATGAAAAGATATAGCAGCTGTCTAAACCTTGCAAGAAAATATTTGTTGACTAATGCCATGAATGGGTGCCAGCTACGAGCTATTGGTAGCTACCACCAAGAAATACGTTAATGTTAATAGTATTATTTACACACTAATTAAATTTATACCGATCGAGACAATTAATTCAATCCGAATTCCCATTTAAACACTTTTTTATATGACTTAAAATTTTCTAAATTAATTAGATGGTATAAGCTAATATGAGTTTCGTTAGTGTGTAGGAACTAGCCGACATTTCTCATTCACGATTAAGAAATTAATTAAGATGAGATTTCTTTTGTCCTATCCAATAATTCCTTGTGTGCTTTCTCAACAAGTCTGACAATTAATAATTTATCTGACGAATAAAATCCTTTCTAAACAATCCCTTCTTTTCTTCTAATTGTTCCCTTTTTTTTTTTTTTTTTTTTT
>QAOA01007183.1:1858880-2004033 GCA_003255065.1 Cercis canadensis | reverse complement strand
TTTTTTTTTTCTCTTTCTGATTATTAACGTTGCACATACAATATATCGAGTTTCCAAACAATATAATAATTTGATAGGAATGGAATAGGACATGTATGGCCTTCGATAGAAGCAGGCCAAAGAATAGATCTGTTTTTTCTAAAAAAGGAAGGGACAAGAAAATAAAGTAATAATTAATATGGAAGTGAGAGCAGTAGTAATTAAAGTGGAAAAGGAAACCCATCTGCTAGGGTCAGCATGAAAGGCAGCTAATTAAGTTTATCTTTTGAACTTTCTGCTTACATTGCTGAATATACATCACACATATAGTAATTAAAGATTCTATCCCAACCTTATGGATTGGATCAGTAGACATACAGATAATGATAGATTAAACGTGGCATGTGCCAAGCCAATATGTATGGCAATTCGCAACCAATGCAAGTACTCTCCAAATATCTATATGTACTCAGATTAATTCTAGCTAATCAATACTGGTTATCTAGATCACTCTTTTTTTATTATTATTAATGAATATTTAATGCATATCAATAATGGTAGTTCATTTTCTAAAGTATTAGACGTGATATCTTAAAGGAGATTATTAAGTCTAATTAATTTAAAGATTTAGTTATGTTTTCTTGTAAATATGGGTCATGCAAGATATCAAATATTTAGCGTGTAAAGAAGGGGGAAGAGAGAGAGAGAGAGATAAGCTGCATAAATAAAGTATTTTTATTTTTTATTAATCAATAAATTAATAGAAAGAAAAGAAAGGAATAAGATCCTATGAGACAGAAGGTAGCCCAGGCAGCCATCCATCCTACGAGTAACTTATTAATCACACTGACAACCCAACTCCATATACATATTATTCATATATTTATTCTCCCACAGTATGTTACAGTATAGTATTAATATGATATAATTAATCAATTATGATCCGTGGACAGAGCTTACCAATTTTGAAACTGCGTGATCAGNCCAGGCAGCCATCCATCCTACGAGTAACTTATTAATCACACTGACAACCCAACTCCATATACATATTATTCATATATTTATTCTCCCACAGTATGTTACAGTATAGTATTAATATGATATAATTAATCAATTATGATCCGTGGACAGAGCTTATCAATTTTGAAACTGCGTGATCAGAAGAATTGGTTGAGATACTTTCGAAGGAGGGGACCTATGAGCTTTCTGTATGCTCCTTCTGTGGGATGATAACTATCCCAAAAGACATAATTTGAAGCATCAGGACAAGTGGCATCCAAATGATTGCATAACACTGAAACCTCTATGCTGCCTGTGCCACAGCAACCTTTGTCCACCACTTTAAAGCCTGCAATTGAAGAAGGAACTAATCATTTTAATTAAAGAAATTTATAAAAACAAAATCATTTGAATTAATATATAGTTAGTGCGCAGTAGTAAAACTTGAGATTACGTACCATATCTTTGGTAGTTTAAAATGATATCAAGTAGTGGGTTGTAAACATCAATGTAAACAATCCTGGTGTTGGGTAAGTTCTGGTTAAGTGAATTTATATCCCTTGTCAGTTTGGAGTTAAATAACTTTGCAGCGTAGTTGTACTTTTCTGCACATTCTCTTTCTAAACCTCCACCAAGAGTTCTCTGAGATGGCACACACCCAATTGGAGGTGCACTGAATACCCCAATCCTCCTTGCTCCAAGTTGATATATTTCCTTCCAATTGTATCCATAAAAAATATATATACACGGTAAGGTACGTAAATCATATATATATATATATATATATGAGCTAAATTAATAGGCAATTTTTTTTAAAATTTAGTCACAATATATAGAGTATGATCACAACACATCAATAAGAAACTTGAGCTTAATTACCTGTAAGAAACTAGTGGCTGAGTTAGCCATAAGGTCAGTGTAAGAAGGAATATCATACTGTAGTTGTCTAGCGCGAGTAACAAAATATGTGTTGGCAATGTCATCACTTCCTGCTACCACAAGAAAAAGGCTATTGGCTATGATGAAGTTTGTTCTGTCCTCTCCAACCATTCCTTTCAGCTTCCTTATGTATTCTCTGAACATCTCTAATTGAGCCGACAATGATATAACTGACTGGTTATAGTCCAAACAAGTTAGAAATCAGAATAAATTATAGTATACTATAAAAATGAAAAATTAAGGATATGAACTTTGATGTTTTTAGGTCGGGAAATTGGAGGCAAAAAATGTGTATACCGCTATTTTGGGTGTCAAAGGATCATATCCAGAGGCACCGGAGGCAAAGCAGACGCCAGTAAGAAGATCACTGGATTGGAGATTTGGATCCAAATATGCTGGTAAATATTCCTTAATACCCAATTCTTCAACTGAAAATTAAGCCAAGTATTTGAATTAGAAGCACTAGTACATATTCTTCAGTAACAACACGACTGTTAATTATGGTATTAATTAAATATGTCACTTTCATCAATTGACAAGCACGAAATTATATGTTTACACTTTGTAATAATATTCAAATTAAAATACAACATTTTTATTGTGAGGGATCTGAAAAAAATTAAAAATCATATATATATTTTTCTTATCAAGGAACTAACTTTGTTATTTCATAAATAATTTTATATTTCTAAAAAATTACAACTATACGTATATCTATATTTACCTGGTCAATTAATGACGTCTTTTGTGGTTCATAATTTTTTTATATTAAATGACGGTACGTACAAAAGTTTAAATATTTCATCTCTCATAAATTACCTCAACTCCTTACTATTAAAACACATGGCTTACATTTATTTTTCTTCACCGTACTCCAATATAACAATTTAATTAACTTTCCTATTAGGATTTAGGCCCCCGGTCAAATATTGATATCCACTTTAATATTTTCTTCTTTTTTTGGTCAACAATATCCATATATACTCTCTCTCTCTATATATATATGTTAATATTTGGTTGAAAAAAATGCAAAATTACGAACTAATTAATGTGCCATATTAAGACATCGAAATTGGACTAACACTTCCCCAAAGGTGTGCTTGATGACAAGGTTTGCACTTTCCCTTCTTGTTGCCAAAAAATAATTTAGTTTTGTTTAGATTCTTCATGCTGTAGTTTAATCATCTCATTTGCATTCTAATTCAAGAATAAAGAAATTTATAAGAGGTAGAATACAAATACAAATATTATCCCTTCTAATTTTCACTCCACAGTTTTATTTCTTAAGACATGACACTCACTAACTTTCCCCCATTTTCGATCTTTTCAGTTTCAGACTTTCATCCATACCAAGCACGTTAATCTAGCTAGCTTGGCCACCTAGCTTCACGTTCAGAATAAATCAACTTATATAGTAGGTTATATATATGAACTCTGTATTATCTTTTAGCAGCAGTTAAAGAGAGAGACGATGACGGAGTCCAAGATATATCTTTTATGAAGCTGTCTTCTGACTGCTTGAACTCAGTTACTTAATTCCAGAATATAGGAGATTTTTTTTGGCTAAAAAATACTCAAATATGGCCCTCTTTTCTGCAAGTAAAAGTTTGTAATTATATTATATATAGCATTTTATGTGGCATACATAGATAGAATCTGCTGCACAGATGGTAGATAAGGTCACAGGCACAGAGAAGAGAGAAAGTACCTATAAGGTCTGATGGAATCTTCCCGTTGCAAAAGCGGCCAGTTGGGAGCCCTCCCTCAAAATCTCTCCCATAAGGAGGGAAATTGCACTTAACAATTGTTTTTATGTTATTGTTGTTTCCTGTGTCCATGATCGAATCCCCAAACACTATGACTGCTGGAACCGAAACATTTGGCGGTATTCTAATCAAAGCCTTCGCTTTGCAGGAAACAACTAATAATAATATGAAACGAAGTAATAAGATACAAGTTGAAGAAGAAGAAGAAGAAGGGAGCTTCGTCAACAGACCCATAGCTGTTGTTTTAAGAAATTCTAGCTAGGGTTTGTCCCCAGCTTCAATGAATCAAGAGAGGAAACGACAAAAAAAACTGAAGTTATAATCTGCTTGCTGCTTCAACGAGAGCATATATGTATATTTATACCCATATTATAGGATTGTGTCCTGTTAGTTCATTTATTGCACGTCCAAGGAGATGATTAGTTGGAACCAACCGTAGATTATAGAAAGATTATGTGCGTTTGTGAGTTAATCAAAATGATAATGTCGTGTCATGTTAGTTGGTGTATATATATCATATATAATATAAATTTCGAGGGAGGGAGGATGGGATGAAAAAGGGCCGCGGCTTAAGAGAAAATAGTACCTCTCAAATTCAAACCTAAGTTTGCTCCGTTGATAGAGCTTCCAAAAATGCCAATTGAGCTAGAAGTTTATTACCTGTGGTTATGATTCATCATCACTGTACGATTTCTCTTGCTTTTCCCTGATTAACCCACAAGCCTCATGTCTCTTTCTTTCTGTCTCTGACCCCACCCCCAATTTAAAGATAAACTGTTAGGTTCCCAAATCCGTTGAGTCTGTATCTTAACCATAAGGCAATATGTGAATGACTTTGGTACCTGAAGATATAAATATAACCTACCGAGTTGTATATATTTTTAACAACACTGACATGCGAATTTAAGTGATCCTGTTCCTTTATCAGATACATTAAGAGATTGCACGATTATGTATTGTCAAATCAATCACGTTGGCCATATCTCCAAAAGGAAGGAGGAAAAAAGAGTCATTCTTGTAGGGAAATTAACAATTTGTCCCAAACATTAAAATATTTAGAATTGAATTTACTTAATAATAATTTCTTATATAAATTTGAAATCACATTAATTTGAATATTTTACAAATCATTTTGTTTATAGATGATTATTTGCATACCTTAATTATCACCTCTGATAAGATTCGGTTTAAGTAATTTCTTTTCATATAAATTCATCTTCTTTTTTTATAATTTTAAGAGGAAATAGTAACAAAGAAGAACAAATACGTTGACTACGATTGTTGTTTTCAATATTGTCTCTCTCTAAACCATATACTCCGCGCAAGTGCAGGGGCTAAGCCCAAATTGAAAAAGAAATGGCAAGGAAGGTGGGGTTGAATTTTAAATGACGAGAAATTATTAACAGGAGTTGAAATCTAGCAACTTTTGTGGAAAAATGAGCAAGCTATTGTCATCAAGAGAACCCAATTAAAACTTGTTTGTACCTCACTTTTTGTGATGTATCTACATCTGCAATTCTACTTTACAGGATGAATTATCTTATTTGAATGAAGAACCGGCGAGGATGCCGTGCAGGCCCTCCACATCAAAAGTGAATCTGTTTTTGGTTGGCTGTTCTAAAGTGGACCTAGTTACATTACTTATCAGTCTCGTCTCTAATTAAGTAATTCGCTTGATTGCAATCAACAACTAAGCATGTATTTTTTATGGGTGTATTCAGCAGTTAATTGTATTACGACTTCGACTTATAGTTTCTGATAATTTCTTCTTTTTTCATCCAACTAGTTAAGCTTATCTATGATAAATCGCTAGAAAAAAAAGAGAGGATATTATCGCGATCAAGGAGATTAATTAAAACAGGCCCAACACCAAAGAGGAGGGGGGGCGGCGGCGGTGGTTGGTGCATACATGTTCTCGTGAAGAACAATGGAAAAGTAACTCATATATACTCCATGCAAGTAGGTGGGTTAATTCGTCAATACATCCGAAATTTGTTAATTAGAGAAGTTCTAAAGTGGCACTTTTCCTCCGTTGCTCTAGTCTCTAGCAAGTTTGTTGGTAAACCACCAGTCCATGCATAAAAGCTGAGAAGAACAGAAAACATATATTATAGCGCAATATATATATATATATGCACACACACGCAAATGAGAAAGACAATTTTTTTTTTTTCTTTACATCNGCAATATATATATATATATATGCACACACATGAAAATGAGAAAGACAATTTTTTTTTTTCTTTACATCCAAGATATCCTTACACTTTTTGGATATAGGATTAATTTCTGTTCGAGACGGGAGCAATAACCGGATAAATCTCTCATAACAAATGCGACTTCAAATATTCAAACTCATGACCTTTGACCTAGAAATGTCTTGGGGCTTAACTTGCTTTCATTGAGCTAACACTTTATTAGTAAATGAAAAAGATAACTAACTCATTTTGTTAATTCTATGTGAAAAGATCCTTCATATAGTAACATACATGCATGGATTTGACTGTTATAATATATCACTGAATAATAGTTCGTCAGATGTGTTATTAAAATTATGAGTTTAATTTCTTCATACAGGTTACAAATGGAAATTAAAAGATATCTTATAAATGAGGAGATTCTAATAATTGAGTATTAGATATTTCTTTAACTGATATGAGCTACCTGTTTTATAATCTCTAAAAGTACAAGATGGAGATCATATTGTATAAAAAATTATTATTATTTAAAATTACACCTAATATAATTAAATTAAATTATAAAAATATTCAATTCACATGAAACTTGTATACGAAAAATAATTGTTGGTTTTGATTAAATGATAAATCTGCCAGAATGTCATACCAAATATTTTGTAATATACTCCATAAGAGCCTCGTTTTCTACACCCATATTATAATTGACATTATTAATTTTCTAATGGCAACAATAACAGTGAAGGCGTACTCCTACAAAGTTTCTCCGTAATTTGGGAGCATAAGAGATAAGACGCAACAACTAAGGCCTGTATAATTAACACACTTGCTTTTTTCTAGTGATCTGGCACTATGGCCCTCAAGAGTTATAACTCGAGGCCCCAGCAGAAAAATTGTAGGAAAACCTAACTTTTGGGACTAGGGTTTCCTTTCAATTTAAATATTGGGTTCAATATCTGCTTAAAAGATGGCATGACATGCATTCCGTAATTGTAAAGATAATTTTGGGTTAGAATACAAAGACACAAATAAACATATATATCCGTTTACCAAAAAAAATAAAAATAAACTTATATATCCATGTGCTCCAGTCCCGTCAGCAATTAAGTAGTAAATGCAGCAGCCCAACCGTAAGAGGCCACAAGCTTGTAATTAAATGGGTTCGTACACCTATACCTAAATGAAAATACAACACACATATCATAATAACGATATTATTTTTATTATCACAATGCATCGTCATCCTTCTGCTCACCTACGAGTACTTTTGTCCTCTTCCTTTATTACCATTTAATAATCCATTTCCCCCAACAATATTCATTAACTAATACACGCAATATTAGTTTGATCATTATCATATATCGGCTTGAAGTTTAAGATGCATATATGGGGTATGTATTGGTCTCCCCATGAATTCCAAAGTTACCCCTAACAGTCCCCATAAAGGGCGAGGTAGTTAGTGGTACTTCTATTGCCAAGTGAATTTAAAGCAACGAGAGAGAGAGAAAGAGAGGTAGCATATGCGGCTATTCCAGTTACACGTAACTAGGGTATAGTTTTATAATAGTTGATGATTGTGATTTGTGAGGGTGATTGTCACCAAAAAATGAGGTAGCTCTACTTTTTAAACTGTTAGGTAGTTTTTTTTTTTATTACAAAAATTTTAAAAAAGAGTTATTTTGTGTGTGATAAAATATTTATTTTTTTATAAAATATAATGATAGTATGATATAAAAAAGAAGGTTTCTTAGATACTTTTAATATTTATGTAGTATGTCATACTATATAAGAATAACTAATAAATAAATAATATGTGTATAAATTAACTGTTTTTAAGTTTGTTTAAAAAATAAAATAAATTATATTTTATATATAATAAAATATGAAAATCATGTATGCTTGCTACGTCAGTGTAGTATGACATACTTACGTAGTATCATAGAATTTCCGTATAAAAAAAATATGTTAAATAAAAAATTTAATTTTTGTCAAAAAAAATAAAGTTTGACACATTTTTTTATATCATGTAATTCTTATATTTTATAAAAAAAATTGTATGTTCTGACGCATGCTAAATAATTTAGTATTTTAAAATCTTTACAACGACGTCAAATTTATTTGATGAGTCCCATTGAAACTCTCCCAACTAGTTGAGGGTAACATTGTATTATTTTTAATGATTGTAGCTTAGCAAAAATTAAACTTGAATAGTAACAAATATAAAAATGAAGTCCGGAATGAAAACTAAGGTCCGTATTCATACACACATTGATAGGATCAGAAAAAATAGAGTTGTTAAGTGGGAACTACCATCTCTTTAAAACACACATTGATAGGTGGACAACCTTATGATAAGAAAATCAAAACACAATCTTTTAAATTTCATTTCCTCTCCCTCCTCCTCATGCCATCCCTTGTCGCCCCTCCCCCTCCCTTTTTCAATTGCAAATAATTTATGATAGAATAGTGTTATTTAGTTAAAGAAATATCTGTTAAAATTTTACTCGAATTTAAATATAATTATTAGATAGAACATAAATGTAAGAATTATATATTTATTTATGTCTGACAATAATTATAGCAACAAATTCTGACTACAGAATATTTTTCCTTATAATAAATGAATGAGCACTGCTGGCTATTAGGAAAGAGAACGAATTAAACTGGCATGTCACTACTGTGTAAGATTAATTGTTTTTCTTTGCATAATGAATCATGGGAATTTAATCGTCCATCTGGTCAGAGTTTCCAGATAACGTATATAGCATAGGATTATCCCTTAATTCATTAAGCGATGAGTAGACGTAGCTAGCAACCAATATAACTCTCTAAACCTTTTTCTTTTTGCTGGAGGCTACATAGACACTTCTAAAAGGTATGTTTGGGAGTTCTTTTGGAGGGGAAAGGAGAGGAGAGGAGAGGAATGAGAGAGTCCACTCCCTTGTTTGGGAGTTTTAAGTTTGAAAGGGGAAGGAGACCAAGGGTTAAACTTTGACCCTTGCACTCCTTTTTTCATTCACAAATTTCAACCCCCCAAATTGGGGGGTTTGGAGGGGTAGAGAATTAATTTACTAATTTACCCATACTGTCTGCCACCATTGAATTGTTGGATAAGAAAAGAAAGCAAAAAAGTTGAAGTTTTATGTTTAAATTGTAATTCTTTTATATTTCTAATTAAAAATTTTAATTATATCCATCTAATGAAAAAAATTATAAATAATCCCTTTTATCATCACTCTAATTTAATTAATTGCAACCCATAAAGCAATAGAATTTGCATAATTTTTCAGATGCACAGTTTATTTTCTTTTTGAAAATATATAGTATATTAATTTTTTTATGACTCATTAGAAGCAATAAGTGTATATTATATATTAATAATTTAATATTTATGAAATTTTACTTTTTTATGAAAATGTACTTAATTAGAGTATGAATTCGGTTATTGTCAATTTTTATTTTTTAATAAATAAATAATAATTACATTTATAATTAAAAAATTGAATTAGAAAAAAAGAGTGAAAAGATAATAAAGGGTAAACTAGTAAAAATATTTTACAATAAGACATTTCCTTCCATTTCCTTTCCTTTTCCTCATTTTAATCATCCAAACAAAGGAGAGGAAAACCCCTCCCTTTCCTTTCCCTTCCTTTCCCTCCCTTTCCTCTCCTCTCCTCTCCTCTCCCCTCCAAAAAAACTCTCAAACAGAGCTAAAATCTCACCCCATTCAGCTTCAAAGGGATATTGGGATTGAATGTTTTTTTTCATTTTTTTTTCTGAAAGTGGGATCGAATATTCTGTGGGTCAGTTAAATGTTCCAGGCTTGGATTATTCAGGTAGCGGCTACTAATGAGGTCAAAGCAAAGGTAAAATATTGGACATGAAGCGTTCAGTAGCCTGGGCATGTTTCCGGCTCGTAATGGGGCAATAGTGTTGGGCCAAACAATGGGCTGAGCTAATAAGTACGAAATTAGGCTATTAGGTTCATAGTACAGAGTCCGACTCAGAAAATAATTAGTTGGGAGGTTTAAGTTGAATTCTACAGTTGCTATATATATAAAGTGATTGGTGGGATATTGACTAATAGGTAAAGTCTTGACTAAGTCAAGTATATGTATGTTCCAAGTAAAAGTACCATTGGAAGCACATGTAAACATGGGATTAGTGGGATTATTGCAGAGAAATAGGTCATGTTAGTACCCAGGGCAGCATTTCGTGAAGGTTTTACGAGTAGAAAGGAGCATCTTTTGCAGGCCAACAACAACGCGACACAAAACTGATAAATCTATTTGTCCTTTTGCTTTAGATTACTTTTCTACTTTCAAACCTCAGTTTCTGTTCGAGTTCAAGCATTATTTGGTTGTGTACTTTGCCATTGCTAATTGCTATTGATGAAAATATTCAAAGATTATTTTGGTTTGGGTTTTGTTACAAAAAAAAAAAAAAAAAAAAAAAAGAGCATTATTTTGATTTCTTGCTAAATCTGTTTAGTTTGTTGGAATCTTGTCACATTTCATGACTAAGGTTCCCCTGAACCCACTTAATTCTAATTTAATTTTTGAGTGCTTTGACAAGGGCTCTAGCTTAGTAATTAATTGGGTGCATTATTAATCATCTTGTTGAAAAAAAATTTAGAAATGGATAGTAATGATGTATGTGAGTGTGTATATGATTGGTAGAAAGGAAGAATGATAGTGGCTTAGAACAGCTGAAGTAAGTTGATGTAAAGAAGAGAAATGAATTGAAAGCTTGACGTGATGGTAATAGTTGAAAAAATGTAGTTTAGTTATTGAAGGAAGAGGTACAAAGCTTCATAACTTTGTTTCTCATCAGAATGACTTTAGTTATTGACTATTAGTTAACCTATGCAAGCTTACATTTTAATATACAAAGTATGCCTTTTTATAGGCAAGTTAACCGACTTGCATAAGTCGGTTTACAGCTGCATTATTTCAAGATTTTTTTTCATAGTCGGTTGTTGGCTGATTCTTCTAATTTCTTCTTTAACTTTACAAATTGGTTGACAGCTATACAATTTTAGAATTTTCTAATATTTTCTTCAAGTTGGCTGCACACTTCTTCTGTTGATTTTTCTAGATTACTTTTCCAACACATCTAAGCCAAATTATTTAGCCAACACAATTGAAGACGCAACTCTTTTGTACCTGGGTTCTAGCTGATGATGGTTATACGAATCATAATTTTTTTTAAGAAATTAAAGAAGGCCAAGAGGAAGCCCCTCCATCTCAAGTTTTCCACCTTTTAAATTTCCACAGTAAGGCTTAATGTTTTTAACAATATTCGTGAAGTAGGTTTGCCAAAGGATACCCATTCACTTAGTCCTACTGATTCTACCAAAGTCGTTCAAAGTTCAGATCCTTCATGCGATGCCCTATAAATATGTAATCTAGTCGTAAAACCAGCTTTAAGATATACTGGAATAATAAGTCCAGTGTTTTCATTTTTATTACTTCATTAGTATCAACAAATAGAATGAGAGGAAGAATTAAGAGGGTATGAGTAGAGTAGGAGACAAAAGGGCATTGTATTGTAGCACCAGTTTTAAGTTGCCTCAGTAGAGTTGGTGCAAATATTTTACAAGGACTGGACCTACGAGCCTTCTGTATACTCGTTCTGTGGGATGAAAACTATCCCAAAAGACATAATCCGAAACATTGGGACACGTGGGAGCCAAATGGTTGCACAACATTGCCGCTTCTACTTTGCCAGTGCCACAGCAACCTCTGTCCGCCACTTTATAGCCTACAATCGAAGAAGAAAACATTTTGCACAACTTAGAATAAAAAGTATACCAGTTCATGTGAAAATAAAAATTATCTAAGTTTAAACTTTGAAATTAACTAATACAGCTATTCTATTTCTATAGAGTAAAGTGATCAAGAGTTTCATTGATCCCATTTTTTCCATTCTCTTAATTATACTCGGTTTGCAAAACAAATAATTTGCATTAAATTTTTGGAATAATTGATTTCCTGAGCAGTGCCGAGAAATGAATGATCAGTCTACAGAAGAGAATTTGAGATTAATTACCATATTTCTGGTAGTTTTCAATGATATCAAGTAGAGGGTTGTAAACATCCATGTAACCAATCCTGCTATTTGGCAAATTCTGGTTAAGGGAACCCAGCTCCTTTGACAATTTGCTGTTAAATAACTTTGCTGCGTCGTTGTACTTTTTCGCACATTCTCTTACTACTCCTCCAAGCAGAGTTCTCTGAAATGGCACACAACCTATTGGTGGTGCACCCATTACCGCAATCCTCCGTCCCCCTAGTTGATATATTTCCTTGAAAAGAAAATTAAAAATATGAAGTGCATGGTTTATGATTAATAAAACCCAAGAAGAAGAGCTTAATATAAATTCCGTATGGATGTGTTTGGGCTAATTTCGCTGACAGAACTTTTAAGCTTACCTTCAAGAAATT
The DNA here is from genome assembly GCA_003255065.1 of Cercis canadensis. NCBI lineage: Eukaryota > Viridiplantae > Streptophyta > Magnoliopsida > Fabales > Fabaceae > Cercis > Cercis canadensis. The sequence continues at coordinate 1,991,709 of QAOA01007183.1, read as the reverse complement.
AGAGGCTGAACTGACCATAAGATCAGTGTAAGCAGGAACATCATATTGGAGTTCTCTAAAGTGACTCAAAAAATATGTGTTGGAAATGTCATTGCTGCCTTGTACCACAAGAAAAATACTGTTGGCTACTATAAGGTTTGTTCTCTTCTCTCCGACAATTGCTTTCAGCTTCCCTAAGTATTCTTTGAACAAGTCTATTTGAGCGGACAATGATATAGCTGTCTGATTATTGTCCAATAATGTTAGAGAAAAAAAAAATTATTTGATTTCAAATAAAATAAATTTTTTGTTCAATTCTTTTGAAATATTCAAAATATATTATTTTATTTATATATGTAATTATTTATTTATTTTTAAATATGATAACTATATATGTAATTAAAATAATTATATAATATCAATTAATAATTACATATACGAACAAAATAATCACATATAATATTAAAGGATAATAATGTACATTAATAAAAAAATTATATTGTATCAAAAAATATTTTAAATATTTAAAAAAAATTTAAAATCATTGTAATTCAAATAATTTTTTCCTCTAAATTTTAAAATTAGATAATATTTTCTCATGAATATGTGTCGAACAAAAAAAAAATGTGTACCCCTAGTTGGGAAGTCAGAGAATCATATCCGGAGGCACCAGATGCAAAACAGACACCTGTGGTCAAATCACCAGGTTGGAGATTTGGATCCAAATATGCCGGCAGAAGCTCCTTAATACCTAATTCTTCAACTGACATATTGAGGAAGTAATTGCAATTAGGAAAAGACATACATATTTTAGAAACTAGTGAAAGCCGAATAGGATCCTAGTTGAATTGATCATATCACAATAGAGAACTCTCTAATAGTTTGTTTGGGAACAAAGTAAAAAATAAATAAAAAATAAAAGAAATAAAAGCGAAAAAAGAATATAAAATCAATTGTTTCCTTCTTTTATCTAGACTATATACTAATAAGAAAAAATGAAAATGAGAGCATTAAATTTATCCATGATAGATGTAATCTAAAATTACAACATGCTCCTGTTTCAATTTTCTTTATAATTACTTTTTCTCCGAAAGTTAGGGATATTAATTTCAATAAAATTAAGGTAAAACAATATTCTTATATCAGTTTCATAAATCATTTCTGTAATATTCTATTCCTCATTAACATCCCTAATATTAATTTACTCCACGCCCATCAATTTTCATTTTGTTCATACAAACAATAACTAGGTAGTATAAGATTGTTTTTTGAAAAAATAAAATCTCACGCATACTAGGACACAAATAAAGGCTTAGAGAAGAGAGAGGGTACCTATGAGATCTGACGGAACCTTTCCATTGCTAAATCGGCCCGTTGGGATCCCTCCCTCAAAATCTTGGCCATAAGGAGGGAAATTGCACTTGGCCAATGTTTTCATGTTGTTGTTGTTGCCTGTATCCATGATCGAATCTCCAAACACTATAACTGCTGGAACTGAGATGTTGTTTGGCAGTTTTACCACAGCCTTCGTTTTACAGGAAACAAGTAATAATAATGTGAAACTGAGCAAGAAGCTTGTAGACATTGAAGAAGAAGAAGAGAAAGACGCGGGACGCATAAAGAGAACCATAGCAGGCTGTTTTGGGTAGTTCTAGTTAATCAGTGCTTCTTTCCCATGCCAGCGCCGGTAGCCGTCAATAAAGAATGAGAAGCAAAGCTATATAATAGAATTGTATCCTTTTAGATCATTTATTGCACATAAGAGATTTAGTTGCATCCAACTGTTGATGCTTTGATCGTACACAACAAAACCGGGGTAGCTTGCTTGCTATTAGTAATCTCTATATTGTTTTTCTTGAGAATGTGTCTATAAAAAATAATACTACATGCTCCGTTGCTCCCTCATCTATTCTCTTTTTTCTATTTTTTTTTCTCTCTCTTCATTTAACATCTCTGTACATTGCACAGTGCTATAACTAGTTATTAGTAATACCATGTTATTGCACCGGGGTAGCTTGCTTGCTATTAGTAATACCATGTTAGTTGGAGCCTCATAAACAGCTATGATTGTACAATTCTTGCTTACTTAACCTAAAAAATTTTATGGCCTAAAATAAGAACCCTAACTTTTTCGTTTATGTCTCCCTTCCCCAATTGGGAAAGAAAAACTGTCACATTTCTCATCTTTTGAGTCCATATAAATTCCATAGCTCAATCTTCACCATACAATTATTGAATGCTTCGGTGGACTGAAGATACAAACATTAATTATGTGCCGTAATAAAGATGGCACCTACTATCATACTCAATTCACGCTCGTAATAATTAAAGAAAGAGAGAGAGGCCAAAAAAAGATGTTCACTCAGTTTGTTGTTTTCACTTTAGTCTTCGTCTCTGAACCTTACTTCATTCAACAAGTGCCGGACAGGCTAAGACGAAAAAAGAAAAAGATGAGTAAATAAAATAAAATTTAAGGAGGGCTAAATTCTTCCATTCATTCAAATATATATACCAGCATTTTATTTTTAAATGATACCCTAGGTAGTAATAATTAATGAGATGATAATCATGTGTGTAGTACTCCACAATCCCATTAAATTTTTAAATAAAATTTCGACTCATAATTTCCATGTTTCAGAGAGCGTACATGTATATCTGTATTATTGAAATGTGTCCTTTTATCTCAATTATTATTGCAGTAATATCAAGTTAGTTGGGAGTCTTATCAAGATGATCGCAATTAATGGTTCCTACTTTTTAGTAGCTCTTTCAATTGCCTGTGTTCTATATTAGATCACCCAATCAGTGTATGGGGGCCTATGGGCCACATTTCTCTACCTTTGTTCCAATTCACAAGTGAGACTAGGGGTGTAATTAATCGATTCGGTTTTTTATTTTTTGAGAGTCAAACCGAACCAATGGTTCGGTTTGATCTGATTGGTTTGGTCAATTTTTATCAAAAAAATCTATACAAGTCATTTTTTTAAATTTGAACAAGAATAAAGTTAAAAATTGAGCCAGTTTTAGACATTTAAAACAACAAAAAAAATACATTTCAAAATAACCAAAACGATATCATTTTAGCCTACTCAGTTTAGTTCAATTTATTTTTGATTTTCCTTCATTAAAACTGAGAATCAAACCAAACTCCTCAATTTTTTAGAAAATAAAACCAAAAACCAAACCAAACCCCTTAGTCTGGTTCGGTCGGTTTGATCGATTTTGCTTACACCCCTAAGTGAGACCACTAAAACCTTCATTCAGCCATGTTCCCCACTTCCTTAACCTCTCTCTATAAGACTCGCGTTCTTTTCGCAACTTTTTACTTCCCTAATGTTATCTTTGGGCATCACCAGACAGCTCTAAATTTTATCGAGCTCCTACAAAAATTACAATTGAAATTCAAAAATAGGATGTCCAGCGACTTTTTACTTTCCCTAATGTTATCTTTGGGTCAAGTGACCAGTGATTTAATTTACCTGCGATTGATTTGGTTTGTCCGGCAAAAGTCAAACTAGACAGAAATAATGTCTATGTGGCAAATTTCTGTTGGTTTTGCTAAACCGTAACAGGACTGCATTGAAGTTGATACGGAACAAGCCTGGAAGATGGGGCCTTAGAAAGTCTTGTCCTCGGCTTTGCTGGCTTCGGAAGATTTAAGTCATGCATCATCCACTACCACATTACAATTATAACCAAGTTGAGGTTGATCATTGTGTATACTACAACATACTAAAGTTCAAATTTGTAGCAGTTATCACAAAATTGTCCTCTGATAGAAACATACATCTTATAACAGTAAAACAATATTTAAAAACTCAGTATGTGGCCATCCCATAACAAAACACAATGTATCGGTGGTTATAACAGATCAGTTGACCATCCATCACTGAATAACTGTATCTCACATCGTTGAAGATTCTTTAGAGCTATCATGTTGTTTCAACCAGTTAAGTTATAATGAATTCCATATAGCTATACAAGTGTGTTCTCCGCATTTTTCTTTTTTACAAAAATTAGAGCAAACTGGAGTATCTCTTCAACAGAGAAAAAAGAAAAATATACACACACGAGCAAGGGGAGGGGGAACCAGAAAGCCCTTGTTCATGAAACAAGCCCAAAGACAGTAATCCACAAAACGTAAAACCCAATCATTAATTATTGACGTGCAACGGATCAATCAGTTAAATAATTGAATTTTAAACAGACACATACATCTTTTAATGAGCACTCACGAGAAATGGGTGCTGGCAAACCCCACACTCAATAGTCTCCGAACCTGAGCTAGGTACTTGGACCTGCAATTATTCCATAACAAAGCCCCCATGAGGATGATGAGAGAGAGAGAGAATGAGCGAGAGAATAATCAGACAAATTTCTGACCTGTAGATGGACAGTGCAAGTAGGACATGCAACTTCCTTCATCCGTCTTCCAGAGCCATCAGATTTGGAGCCTATGAAATAGACCAATTTAATGAGCAGCAGACATTAATTTCCATGTATTCGTCGATAAACTCAGTCACTTCGTTGCACAAGTTATGAACCAAAACTATAATACAATTAATAATTCAGGCTTCCAAAATTGAACTCAGATTAAATTACCTGATGTCTTCCGATTCCTCTCCAGCTCCTCCTACCATAACAATTATGATAAAATAAAATCATCATCCAGCTCCACCCATGTAAACTAATTGAAATCTTCTCTGAGCAGATAAAAATTAAAATAACAAAGAGGAACAAAGGATTGCATGCCCCAAGTATTTACCTGAAGTTTCCTGGCAAGATCTTCATGACTCTGCAACACAGGCTTACTTGCTGCCTCTTTAGCATTACCGAGCCTCTGAGTTACTTCTGCCTATAGATACCAAAGGGACTATAAGAACCCAGTATTCCCAATGCAAGTAAAATGGCTTGAATATATACCCTCCACAGGTTGAATATGAGCTGGAAGGAAAGAAAGGTGAGGGGGGGGGGGGGGGTGGAGAGAGAGAGAGAGAGAAGGCCATGATAATATAAACTCCAAAAAATCCCTCCACAGGTTGAATATATCAACATTGCATGGCATTAGAACCTCATGCAATTATAATACCAAGCACATATTCAGAACATTATCTATGAAAGAGAAACGTCAACAAACATTACACATACCATGCATCTGTCACAGACTCGTACTGGCTGAGCATTCTCATCAGCAGTTAAAGCAATTCTACCATGTGTACATTTGTCACAGAAAATATCCCCACAGTTCCTACAGTGATGCTGTTAGAAGTACAGATGATAACATTAGCAATCAAAGCACGCATTACAGACATATAAGCTTGAGAAAAGGCAAAAAAAGAGAGGGGGGTAGATCAACCTTACGAACAAAAGCCGAGAAATCGGTGCCACATCCTGTACATTTTGAGACCGCTTCATCTGGGACCTACAAACAGAAAGAACCTCATAATGACTCCATTTGATAACACGACAATAGGATGATCTAAAATTAATACAGTCGACAGTTTCCACTTTCCAAGGGCTTAAAAGTGGGAAAAGTACTCTAGCAATGTTACAGAAATTTAATAGACTACTTTTCGGGCCCAATAACTGGGGAAAAAAAAAAATTGCAACAAAATCAACCACTAGCCACTGAGAATACTGCTACCTAGTAATAAAAGTAGTTCAGAAAAGTAAATTTGGCTAAAACCATAACAGCCTTAAAATTCAAGATGCATCTGATGTTACCCAATGATCCTTCTCTTCATTGGCAGGTTTCATCAAATTCATCCAATCAGCCAGGCCTTTCTTCTTTTCTGCTGTCTGTTCATTTGTTTTCAATGATTCAGCAGGCCTCCTGCTTCCACCTATTTCCTTGAACTGCATTGCAAAACGAGAAGAAAAAATTAGCATATAACCAACAGTTCACAACATTTGAAAAAGATTACAAATTGATAAGTAAGCTACGCCCCATAGAGGAAGAAAGACTGTAAACTATTTAACTAGGAGACCTTTATGTAGTAATTATAATGGATTAAAAACTGGTCAAGAATAAAGTTAATAGAAGAGAATTTAATTGCAAGATATACAGTAGAGAACATTTGACAGAATTTTATAAAGAATGCAACTTAACATGTAATTTCAGTTCTTCCAATGATTCTTGTAGACAACTCCTAGATGTCAGGATTAATGCTGAAATATATTAATAGAGTTGAACTTCTACATGTACTACATGCTAAAGAGATACATTTCTACATTCTAGCATTGTCAACAGCCAAGATTAGTACTAGAAGGCCATTTATTAATAGCAAAAGTTCCAATTTGATGCCAATTATCAAACATACAGCTTATCACAATTATCAAGAGATAATTGTGCTTATGCCCCAAACTGTCAGTATGTTTATCTAATCCATATTTTTCATTGATTCACAGACCAAGCATTCATATTCAGAATATAAACTACGCTTGAACTCAGGACAGGGTCAAATTTTCAACATACATGGAAAAGAAATGTAGCACAAACAACATAAATAGATAGTACACAAAAGACCAATACAGGAAATAAAAAACACAACCACAAATAAATTTATTCGTTGACACTTAATGTCTAAAATCTTCAACATACAACGGATCATGAAGTCAATTAGAGGAGAAAAATTAAGGCACATAAGTAACAGCAAATAATATCCAATGGTAAGGAATCTTCAAAGTTCAAACACTACTATAGATGTCACCGGCAAAAACAAATAAGGCAAAAAAAAAAAAATAAGAGCCCTTCAACATGCACTCTGCATTGCAACTCATACAAGGCAAGCAACTAACAATAAATCCCATTCTAACAGCCTTTATTTACAATCCAAGGCAATATAAAAGACTGAATAACAGAAGGATGAAATTCACTGAATACAAAACCTGTATGGTTGCGGCAGTCACTGTATCCAGAAGTGTGTTGGTAGTGTAGCTATTGGATTGCAATCTGATTCGTCTTGGCTCAATATCCACTGAGCTCTTGGACCAAAATGCAAAGGTAGATGAGTCGTATCTCTGCATTATTCAATGAATAAACAGCAGATTATATTGAGAGAAAGTAAAGAAAATTAGCTTCATAAAAATAGTGACAATTTCATAAAGAAAACCAACAAGCTTACTTCACATCTTGTAATGTTCTCAAGAGGATATATTCTCAATGTGCGACTGGTACTTGGATCCAGCATACGAATTCCATCCAAACCAATCTGAAAGAATAAACATTGACAAAATCCTTAATCCAGATCAACATCCACAGGGAGGATGAACAACAGAGAGGTAAAAATAAATGCATGAAGGACAATTTGCTGAACCATTTTAAGCAGGAGATCCTCATGAGAGAAAAAATAAAATGATGCAAAAGCTTTGGAAAAAAATATTTCGAGTCTAAAAGTTTTCCATAAAATTTACATAAGAGTGATAGATGAACAAGGCATGAAAATATAAGCTTTTGATATACAATATAAAGGTTTTTTTTGTGTGTGGGGGGGGGGGGTGGGTGGTGGTGTGGAGTGTGGGTGGGGAAGGAAGCAGTATAAATATAAAGGTTTTATAAAATAACAATGTGCTAGAGAGATTCACCTAATCAATAGGAATAGTTGAAATTCATCTTTAGGTCCCATCATATAAATACATAAAAAGCGTATTCTAACTTTGCNATAAAATAACAATGTGCTAGAGAGATTCACCTAATCAATAGGAATAGTTGAAATTCATCTTTAGGTCCCATCATATAAATACATAAAAAGCGTTTTCTAACTTTGCATTCATTGGCTACATGCACGGCTTATGGCTTTGCACATAGTTCACCTAAGAATTTTCCAAATGAACTGTAAGACAAAAAAGCTTGCAACCTGGAAAATCTGTCCCAGCTGCTCAGCCTGAAAGTTTTCCTATTTTCTTTTAGGGTCATAAAGGATTAACCTAGTTCTACAAAAGAACACTGACAAAACTCGTACGAAAACAAACAAAAATTCATAAATCGTTGAAGTCCCGGAGGATCACAATCAAAACAAAACTATGAGTTATCCATTGTATATAAAACATGATAACGAAGGGCGAACTTAAACAGGCTAACTGATTTCTTGAAAACATACTAATAAAAACAGCGTAACTATGTTTATGACAATAACAAAATGAATAAAACAATTCAACATCAATTATAAAATAATGGTACTCCAATCACAGCTATACCTGTATTTAAACAAAGAATTGAATAAAATGAGATCCTAGTACATAGTTCTATTTCCATTCAATTCAGAAAAAAGCTATACTCTTCTCGTCATACCTGACACAGAACATCCATAGTGCTCTGACCACCACTTTCTGCCAATAGTTTGACCCGAAATTTTTGTACCCCGCTTTTTGCATCTTCTTGGGCATCAGCCTTCGGCACTGCTTTTGCGATCTTGCTTGTCACAGAGGATTCTTTCGGAGAGGAAAAACTGATTGACCTCCCATAGTCATCAAAGGCGGACCAAGTTGACGACTTAGGAGCCGTACCCCGAGCTCCATATGGTTCCGTTTTGCCCCCTTCATAAGCATACACACCATCTCCGTAAACTTCATCACGACCAGAATCATACCTCGAAAGCCCGCTATCCTGACGCTTCCCGTACAAATCCGATCCCAAATCCGACCGGTTCCGGTTAAAATTTCCGTACCTGTCATCGAAATAAGCAGTACCATGATCAACTTTCACAGGATTATCATAAGGATTTTCATATGTAGGAGGCACAGAAGATCCAGGGTGAGTGTACGGAGCCGAGTACAAGGACGAGTATGAAGAATTGGGATTGGGATTGGGATTGGGATTGGGATTAGGAGGAATAGAGGAGGGTGAAGGAGCATAACTTGGGGCCGTTTGATGCTGATCATACGGGGGGTGATAAGATTGTTGCTGCGACAGTGGTGGGTATGGAATATGAGATTCAAACGGAGGAAAGGAGGAAGCCTGAGAAGAAGAATTGAATGACTGCAAATTAGGGTTGGAAGTTGGAGGGTATGAAGGAGCAGTAGGTGGGGCAGGAGCCGGAGCCGGAGCTGGAGCTGGATCAGGATTTTGCGGGTATGATTGATAATTGGAGGCGTAAGCCGTGTAATCAGAGGGAGCGTAACCGGAATTGAACGGAGGTGCGGAGGCGTAAGGGTTCGGGTATGGATCCGCAGGATTAGGAGGGAATTGATGATATGGAGCGGAGCTGTAATCTCCTTGTTGCATCGCTGATTTCAAAAGCCTTCGACGACGGAGAGAATGATTGGCACGCTGTGGCTCTTCTTGATCTGTTCTTTTGGTAGGAAACGAAGACGATGGGGAAAGACTTTAGACACTGAACACCGATAAACGGTTCGAGAAAGGAATATCAGGGATGCTCTTGTGTGTTATCGTTGCACACGCAATTTAAGTGCTTCACCCATTCACACGGGTACACGTTGCAAAAGGATTGCTCATAGTGTTTTAAAAACCCCACGGGTTAGGGAACCGGTGTGATAAAAAATACTAGTTGGTAAGGTTTTATAAGAACCGGTGGTATTATTTCTCAATTAAAATATAATATGTGTATTATTTTCTACACATTAGTATCACCTCAACATCACCTATTATCTAACGTCGTTACTCTTTCTTTTTCACCTTCTCTATCTCTCTTTCACACACTGGGTTGCATCACTTCAAGATTTTCCTCAATTAAAACAAACCAGTTACGCAATTGCTGCTCTAGTATCACTGTCCGTGGATTTTCCAAGGCTCAATTCTACTTCTTCAAGATTTTACATCGATCCCACCCTGCGAAAATTCTGAGCAAGAAGCATATATGAATCAAGAAAATGACGATCAGTTGGGGATTTTTCCAAGTAGAGGGATTTGTTTGGATTTGAATCTCATATTAGGTTCCGTAGAAGGGAATGGGGAATCTGAATCGTTTGCTGAGAATCGAAGCGATTCCTTTACAATTGAAGCAAACAGAGGTGGAGATGAAGGGGAAAGTCGCCGAGAAAAGAAAGCAGAAGTTTCAGAGATAACGAATGCTCGAATACAAACCTTGGAAATCGATGACAATAGAGATGATCGCGAGGAAACGAAATTTGAAGAGCATATCAGTGTTGAAAGAGAAGGAGATAGAAAGGGACGCGAATGGTGTGACGGTGGTGGTGAGGAAACAGTGCCGTTTGCTGGTAAAAGACACGAGGGTGATAATTGCTTGGATTTGAGATATGCGGTGGTGATTACAGCATGAAAGAGAGATGGAGAATGAGAAGTGATGCAAACCAGTGTGAAAGAGAGATGGAGAAGGTGAAGAAGAAAGGGTAATGGGGTTAGATAACAGGTGATGTTGAGGTGGTGCTAATGTGTATAAAATAATACACATGTTATATTTTAATTAAGGAACAGCACCACCAGCATTTATAAAACTTTACCTAAGTTTTATCCGATAAAAAATACCGATTAAATTGTTTGGATCGCCGGTTGAATAGAATAAAACATAAACATAAATCATTAAACTTAACTCATAAGTGAAAGTCTCAAAATTAAATATGTCTAAATATTTATAAAAATAAAATAAATAACCATAAAACCAAAAATTATATAGCATATTGGTGATAAATAACCAAAAATAACAAAAAATAAAGAAAAATATAAAAATATAATTTATATATATGTAATTTAAAATAGTGCTTCATAATATAATTAGATTGTTCAAATAGTAAACATCTCTTATAAATTTATATACTCTCAACACAATCAAGTTCATAGTTTATAACATAACAAAATTAGATAATTATAACAGATAAATAAATAATTAGATAATCACAATAAGAAAAAAAAAAGACAAAATTACATGGCATCAGCTAAACAAATAAATAAATAAGAAACCAATTAAATCGTATATAATAGACCAAGAGTAATTTATATATATGTAATTTAAAATAGTGCTTCATAATATAATTAGATTGTTCCAATAGTAAACATCTCTTATAAATTTATATACTCTCAACACAATCAAGTTCATAGTTTATAACATAACAAAATTAGATAATTATAACAGATAAATAAATAATTAGATAATCACAATAAGAAAAAAAAAAGACAAAATTACATGGCATCAGCTAAACAAATAAATAAATAAGAAACCAATTAAATCGTATATAATAGACCAAGAGTAATTTATATATATGTAATTTAAAATAGTGCTTCATAATATAATTAGATTGTTCCAATAGTAAACATCTCTTATAAATTTATATACTCTCAACACAATCAAGTTCATAGTTTATAACATAACAAAATTAGATAATTATAACAGATAAATAAATAATTAGATAATCACAATAAGAAAAAAAAAGACAAAATTACATGGCATCAGCTAAACAAATAAATAAATAAGAAACCAATTAAATCGTATATAATAGACAAAGAGAAAAAAAAAAAAAGATGAAGATAATAATAAGTAAAAAGTCTTAAGTTAATATTTTATGTACTATGTAATTATGTATTATAATTTTTACATATTTAAATATGTAATATGAAATAAATATATTAAAAGTTAATATAAATTTTTGTACCAAAATAAACTTAGGACTTAAGTTGTCCTAGTAATAATTAAAATTTCCTAAGGTGGTGTTTGGTACTTGTCATATTTGAACATTCATGAGAAAGTGAGATGAGAATAAAAATTTCTCATGTTTGATATAAAGTGATAAAAAATCATTCTTAGGCATGAAAGATACCTGAAAATGAAAATTTACACTAGAGAGGGGAATAAAACATTTCCACCTCTTGAGTCGAGAATAAGACTTTCTTGGGAATGGGAACAAAAAATCCCTTCTTTGCCCTCCTCATCATCATCATCATCATCTGTCACCGGTCCTCTCTCATCGTCTGTGCGAGGCAGTCGATGATGTGTCTGTTCACCGCCGTGAGTTTGTAAAGTGTATAACACTTCGCTGGATGCTCGAGTAAATTTCTTTCATTCCATTTCTTATGTTTGAGTATTATGTATGTTTTTCCCATAAAATCTCTTCTCTGTATTCAGAATCTGGTGAAAAATCTATGAGATTGTGCAATTCTTTCCTACCCAAGTTGAAAATTTTAAATTACCATACTGTTACTGATCTCTAGATTCATGCATCCGAATTCTGAACCTTTCTTGGGTTTCTTCAATTAAATGCCATCCTTAGAGATGTGAAATTTCTTAAAATGAGTCCTTTCCAATTCCAGTATAATTACTTGTATTTCTTGTTTGCTAAAATACAGTTGTTTGAATCTTCATACATGTTTGTATTTGAAACTAATTTATGATTATTTGTTTATTGCTATTTAGCCTTTCAATGTATGAATTGCTGGGTTGATATACAAGTTTTGGATCTCATTGCTGCAAACCTCATCGGACCACCAGCGAAACTTGGGAACTATCATCGAAGGAAGCTAGGACTCCACGTCTTCACGGCTCACCTGGTTAGAGTTGCTACTGGACGGCCAGCATTTCATCACGTCAATGGACCCCATCTTGGACGTGTACTCCCTACAACACCGAATCAAAACCCTCACTCACAATCAACCACTCAACAAAGCAAAAAAATGAGGGGCAAAAAAGGAAAAAATATATAATCAAGCAAAGGAAAATAGAAGATTATTTTCTTTTATTTGAGGGTATTTTTGAAAAAATTAATTATATTCTTGGGAATAGACTAAATTAACCAAATATGGGAATGCTATTATTCTCAGGAGAGTTAATTGTTAACCAAATACATTTTGTTAACTTTCCTAAGAATCTTATTCCTAATAATCACATTCCTAGAAATGTACTAGAGATGAGAATAAAACATTTCTTATACCAAACACCACCTAAGGCTCTCACACGCCCATGTGTTGAGTTTGAATCAACACATGGACATTTTTTACCTTTATAATCAATTTTTTGAAAGGAGAAAAAAACCGGTTAGTTATTAAAAATTAAAACCGGTTTAGACGGTTTACATTGGTTAGACCGATTGAACCGCTCGATTTTTAAAACATTGGTCAATACCCTAAAATGACTTTTTTTTTGCATGATAATGAAAATTATAGATTTTCAATTTATTTTCCTTTTCCTAATTTTCTATTTTATAAATAAATACAATTATGATTTTTGAGATAGGGATATTAAAGGACAATTTTCTCTCTCCAACCTTAACTTAGGCTGCTCAACAAGCTTCAAACAACTCACCAACAAGCAACAGTAGCATTTCATATTTTATGAAAGGTGAGGGCTAAATTGTCACTCAGTTATGCTATTCTTTTATGCTACTACCTAACACCCATGCATGAGATTCAATGAAAGTTACAATATGATTTTGAGGGGCATTTGGTATAAGAATTTTTTTTAGTTTCTTGGGAATCATAACTTGAGAAATTAAGATTCTCATATTTGGTACAAGGTTTTAAAAAAATATTTACAGGCAAATAGGATTCTTGAGAAAAATTTTTGAGCAAGTTTTTCACAAAATAATTCTCATGGAGATGGGTAATATTTTTAGATTCTCATAACATGAGAACCTTTTTAAAATGTAAGAAGTCTATTTTGCCCATGTCCTCATCCCCAAAATCCCTACTCATGCTCATTTGCCTTTCCACAACGCAGTTACGCAAGAGAAGAAGGCTTTTTCAGTGACCACCGCCTCTCGCTTCCCCTTGAGTTCAATCACACTATTTTCCAAGTACGTGAATGCTTTATAGTCTTTTATGGCCAAACTGTTGTTCTCTGGCTTCCCCTTTTACAGTTTTAGGGCAATTTGTGTCTATGTAAATATATATTCACGATTTAGCTTCTTTAGTTCTGTAGATACCCAATATTTCGGCCCGTAAAGTTTTAAGCCCATTATCACCAAGCCCATAAATGAACCCATTCCCTAGATCCTCTAAACCAGGAAATCTTCCTATAAATAAGCGAAAACAAGAAGTAAAAGGGACGTTTTTTGGACAAGACAAAAGGATACATAAAAACTCCCATTCCATATTACCCTCAACATCAAAACTCGGGTATGCACCCGACCTTGGCCATATATCTTTGCAAGTGATCCCACTTAACCAACCTCTCTCCTTTGAATCAAAATCAGGCATCGTCAAGTTCAAATACTATGGGTGGTGAATAAGATCTTGCAAAACCAATGTTTTAGCTGGTCGAGCAGGATTCTTATTTTCACGGTTATTGTTGTTATACATATATTGTCTTGTACTTGTTTGGTTTTCTTGGGATTGGTTCCTTACCTCTGCTGGTGTTGTTTTCGAATGTTTTAGACGGGAGATAACATAAATGGAGGAGGTAGTCTGTATTTGGTCTTTGTTTTCTTTTTACCATTTTCCTTTCTGTCTCATGTGTAATTTCTTACAATTATAATGAACATTAGTTATGTGTTTGCTTTTTAATTAATTTGGTTATGACATGCGCTGGCAATGATTTTGCCTTAGTTGGCTTCAATAATTTAATGTATTTAACTGTTCAATGGGAAATGGACTTGATTGGATGGTTTGTCGTGCTCTAATTGATAAATTGGTAAGGAATATCTGCTTCTAGAATTAGATTATTACCCTTCAAGTCTTTACTCAAAGAGGTTTCAATTATAGAGTCTAATTTTTCTAGGCTTTGATCCACTGTTCGTTCATCTCCAATTAAAACTTAAATAACATGTTCAAAACTTAAAAATGTCAAAGTAGAAAATTAGTCATGTAAGAATCTCAACATATATAAAAAGGTGTCATGAAATAATTTTTTTAAATTTATTTTTTGATACATTTTTTTATATTATGTCACTATTATATTTTATAAAAAAATGTGTTATAGTATATAATAGGTAACTTAATTTTTTAAGATATTTATAATGACATTAAAATTACATTGTAAGTCTCATCTAACTGAAAAATGTGTAGTATAAAATGGTGATAACTTAACCCTCACCTGTTAAAAAATGTAAAAAAAAAATAAATTTAAAAAAATTATTTTCTAACATGTATGATGTCATTATTATATTTTATAAAAAATTACGTATTTCAATATATAATAAGTGACTCAAATTTTTTATATACTCATAACCATATTAAAATTATTGAGTAAATTCCATTCAAATTCACTCAACTAAAGAGAAAATAGCCCTATACCTTCTTAGAAAGGATAAACATAGTGCTCAACTATATATACATATATAAAAGATCTTCACTATGACTACATCTGCAGAATAAATAACTTTTTTTTTTGTTTAAGACCAAATCATATAAGTGAAATTCTTATAATCGCATTGTCCGGTACAAAAGGAGCATTGCGAGTTTTAGCATTTGGTCCGAGCTTGCGGAGCGCTGTGCTACTTGATAGCTCATCGGAAGAAGCAAAAGAGCTCAATGGCGGTGCGGTTCCAGTCCTTTAATAAGTGTCAAATCTTTTATACTGACAGTAAAACTAGAAAGCTTTTTAAACAAAAAGAACACTGCTACGGCTTTAGATAGCTGGCATTTCTTGTGAAGCAAAAAGAAGATTATCAATCTTTCAACCATGCTAATCCATATCAGGAAAAAAGAATTAATTCCCATTTAAGGAAAAGAGGAGAAGATTCTCTTTCAAGTTTCAACCATGCTATATCATGGTTCTTGTTCTGTTCTGTTCTGTTCATACATGGGCCCTTGCTAGCTATTACAAACAAAAAAAATCTGGTAAAACCAGTCTTGTTAAAAAGCCAAACAGGACAAAAGCAAAGAAACAAGAAAGCAAACCCCACAATGACAAAGACCATCTTTTTTCTGTTCCGTCTTTGCCGTTGAGCTTTCCTTGTTATGCTAGAAACACCTCCATGCAACCCTCTTTTGCAGATTTACATACTGGGCAAAAATCAAGCAAAGCTTCACAGAAATAGCAGCAGCAGAGGTGTCTGCAAGGTAGAAACACTAGGCACGAGCTCCGAGAGTTACAGCTTTTACAAGCCATTCTCTTCCTTTGACTCTCCATCTCTTCCTCTTTTCTGTCTCTTCTCTCACAAGGACCATAGCACGACTCTGTGTCTTCACCTCTGTTACTAACCAAAACCATTCTCTCTCTTACCTGCTCAAGCGTGTTGCTCAGGTTTGCAACCATGGCTTCGTTTTCCTTGGCTAATCTTTGCCATGCTTCGCTTTCCATTTCTGCTTTTCTCAAGTGATCCTCGAGCTCTATAGTCTTCCTTGTTGCTTGTGCCAAATCTTCCTCTTTTTGCCTGATCAAGCTCAGCGATTTTGATTCAAAACTACTCAACAGGGTTGCCACTTGTTCATTTCTTTGATTTTGCAGAGCATGTCTTAGTTTCTCGTTCTGTTTCAAACAAAAAGGATCATTTTCATTAATTAGATGATTAAAAAAAAACAACTTTTCCGAGGCTTGATAGAAAGTGTCACCTGTGAAAGAAGAATGCAGTCGATCTCATGTCTCTGTAGCTCAAGCTCGGCACTTACAGCATGAGATAGTGCCATCGATGGAAAGCTATTGCAAGTCGAAGAAGAGGAAGCCCTCTGATTGCAATCAAAACCGAAGCTTTGGTTGTTTAGATGGGGTTGAAACTGAGATTGTTGAGTAGAGTATGGAAGACCGAAAACGAGGCCATTATCAATTCCGCAAACAGGAATGCTCGGCCAATCCTGAAAGCAAATGGGTAATCCTGAATTTTCTGAATAAAACTGGGCCTGAACTGCCATATCTTTAGGCACCGCCCCAGAGAAAGAAGAAACACCAAACAGCACTATTTTCTTTCACATATTTCTTGGCCATTTAATAAGAAATCAGAACTGAAACGAGATGACGGGTAGGTTTAAAGCTAGAAGGTTCATGTTCTCGTTATATCAGAAAAGATGCATGACCTCTCTCTCTCTCTCTCTTGGCATAAACTTTGCCTTCTTTGTTGCTATGATTTCTGTTCTAACTGAAACAGACCATTATGAAAGAAACCCGTGGGTTTGTTTATATATAGTGGGATGGGAAAACTGACAATCTTATTAATGTGTGATTATAATTGATTAATGGAACTTTCATGTGTGATTTAATTGTATTGACCTAATTAAGGAGCTAAAAGAAAAAAGGGGAGGGTGGTGTCTTTTTAAACTTTTTCAAATCTTTTGTTTTTGGAATATCTCTCTCATGCTTCAACTCTGTCTATCGGCCATCTCTTGTAGAATCCCAAAAGGCTACACAACCAATAGGAGCATTTATGAGAGAGAGATAAAGGGTGGCGGAAAACGACGACGTACACATGCAGATTTTGTGACAGAAAAGTCACAGAACTATCGGGTCAGAGGTTTCATCAAAAAAAGAGACAGAGAGAAAGGGGTGCTGGCGAGGGAGAAATTCACTCAATTGGGACGTGAAAGAGTCAGACGTTATAGGAGGGAATCAGAGATTGGAGAAATTGTCAGTTTGGTCATTGGGAAAGGCTAAAGAATAGCAAATTTATTTCCTATTTTCGATCAAATTCTGAATTCTCGTGTCCGTTAAGGTAACGACAAAATTTCCACGTATATCACACTGTTTTATTTACTTATCAAGCTCATAACATTTTTTTTTTAAGAAAAAGAAAAAACCTTCTGAAAGTGTGAACTTGAACAGTTGACCCTTGGATTGTTACTGGGCTTTGTTTGCGAGGCCCGTCCAGCACGACTAGTTACTCGGGCCCTTACCCTGGCAAGCCACACAACGAGGATCAAGAAAGTTGTCGCAAAATCCGTCAATTGTTCATAAATTTCACAGATTCTTTTTCCCGAAAATGGCAACAAAGTCAGTCTTCTAGGGCCACACAAACGTCATTTCAGGTTTTATTAAACACCATAAACAGCTTATACAAAAATAAAATAAAAATCATAAACAGCTATCCCGGTTCCAGCGATGATTGTGTATACACTAAACACCTATACTATATAGGTTCGGATGAGTAAATGGCAGTTTGATTCGCACTTTGCCCATGGAACTTTTGTGGTCAATGGGTTGAGAGCTTGCCACCAACGCTTTACATGTAATCCGCTAACTGTTTACACTTGGTACATGTTAACACGGAGGGAAAAACCTTGATTCCGCGTATCAATTCTCATCTCGATATTTTGACTCAAATATTATATTTTTATAATTTTTTTTATATATTTATAATACTTTTAAATTTAATTATCTAAATATTATATATATATTTTTTAAAAAAATTTCAATAAAATGAGACTCACTAGACGCACCAGTTGCCAGTTGCCTGTCCCTACCAGACAAGCCGGCTAGCAGCAACAAGAAAATCAAGATCGACGATGGATGATGGGTTGTTGCCCATTCATGCTGCTAGGGTTGTAACACTAATTTCTCCTTTGCTCTTTTATTTTTATTTATGGATTTCTCCAATTTTTGGAATTTAAAGCTGAATAAATTGGGGCATGTCATGTAAGTCGCAGCATGTCCGGTAGGGACACATCGGTTAGCCCACGATATGTCCAGTGGGGTCCATTGCCCCGAATTTTTGTTTTCTTAGTTTTTAATTTTTTAAAAGGTGTAATATTAAGGTAAATAAATTTAAAAGTGTTATAAATGTGTGAAAAAATCATAAAAGTATAATATTTAGGTCAAAGTGCCCTCTTGTCCCTTCTCGTTAAAACAAAAAAAAAAGTGTCAAACAAGCGATAAAGAAAGCGTGGTAATTGATTTTAAAGGAAAACTTTTTACACAAAGTCTGAATCGGCTTAATTACAATTCAAATAATGCTAAATGTGAACAATAGTGATGATAAATTGATAATTAGTATATAAATAATATTAATAAATTTTTTATTATGTCAAGCAAAATATAACCACACAGATAAATATATAAATAATTATATCTTCTTATTTTTTGATCAAAAGTTTAAGATAAAGGAAAATGATCCTATTCCAAGACCATGACATATCATAAATTTTAACGAGAGTTTACAGTAATATTTATAAATTATCTACTAAATGGGAATTGATCATAAAAAAATTTAAATTTAAGCTTTACAAATAAAATAATTTGATATTTACTAACTAAATCAATCCCGTCTATTATAAATAATTATATATAAAAATACAATGATTTATTGGGAAGGAGATATCAAATTATTATTTCTCAGCAGGCATAAAGAATGCTACAGAACATGTAACAATCGTGCCTTAACAACATGAGGTGCTTGTAAACAATGGTATTGACGTCGATGAAATAGTAATTAGTACTGTTATGGGATCATATCGAAAACATAATACATGTTATCACTCTAACACGTTCAAGTTTCACGAGTAGAAATTTTCTTTTGATGGGATTTTCCAGAATCCCACATTTTCTCAAATGAGGTCGGAAAAAAAAAGTGTGAAAATAAAATTTAAAATAAATTAAAACATGAAATATGTATTAATGCAATTATTTCATACAAATTATTTAACATGTTCTATATATAAATTCATCTCTAAATAATTTTTCTCAAAATTATCCATTTTTACCAGTTTGGTTCCAAACAGATGGTCAAGTTTTTATCAGACATTATGTTTAGCATAGAGGGAAGATACTGAGCGAATGCTATGTTCATAAATTCGTAACTATGCCTTACGAAAGGAAAACAACAGAGATGAGTCAAACGGTGTCCCAACCTATAACCCCCAATCTAAAGCCATCCAATGTTCTGATTTGATGCCTCCCTGAATGGTCTTCTCAGAACTTACCTAGACGGATAAGCATACATGTTTGGTCTCAAATATCACAAACCTATCCATCATCTTTGAAAATTAAAGATAAATTCGGTTACGAAGTTAGCATGATGCCTCAGCAAATAACCTTCATAAATTGACTGTCCTTGATGATTTTCAGTGCCATCCTATACTTGTCTAGAACGTCTCAGTTTAGGGTGGCATCACTTTCCTTGATAACCTTGTATTTTCTGTTCACTAGAAAGACTGAATAGCTGCAGCCACGCTTCCCTATCGATTTCTTATAATTTCAACCAAAACAATAACTTAATCCTTTCTATTTTCGGATAAAATATCAATCCTTATATTTTACTTCAGGAGTCATGAAATCTCAAACTGACCAATTAAATTTTAGTATTTTTCCACAAAGTTCGTCAAAGTCCTTTATTTATTTACGAGCCCCCCCTATTTGCACACAATTCAATTGCGCACTTGTACAAATATTTGCATCTAAACTAACAAAATCCCACCAAAACTTTATTTAACAATTTAGAAGCCGCACCTCAGCGTGCAACTAACAGTGTTCTTTATTTACTGCCCTTCCTTAATTGAAGAAAACATCACCGGAGAGACATAAAGAGGAAAAAAGGAACAGAGATGGAGATCAAAGGTGACGCACAACTAACTAGAGTCGGGGTTTGGGCAGTATGGGCTCACCGTCGAAAAGGCATTCTTATATCACCAACTATTGAATTTCAAGCATGTACTCTGCTCTACATTCCCATGCTATATGTCAGTAATTACTGTCCATTAATTATTTAGTAAAACAAGATGAAGCAAGAAAGAGATGTCGTAGTCTTCCTACAGAGAGAAAGGGCGATGGAGAAATTGAATCTATACCCTAATTTCCACACCACCATGTCTCTGTGTAGTCACAAAAACACTACTGTATCCACATGATGACATTGGCAACATGATCAAAACCCGAAGTAGCATATTTTCTGGTCTACTCAGACTGACCAAACTCACCATAACTTTTCTAACTCCGCTCACTGATTCTAGAAGGCTGTCCCACTGTGCGTTCCATCTCAGAATACCATTCCCCGATCCGTGTATGCTCTATCATATCTCTACCAGACTTCAGGTGGCGGATAGGTCTCAGAACACCAAATACAGCAAGATCAGCTAAATTAGGATCTGATCCACCTGTCAAATCAAGCCAAAGATTATAAGTCCTCACACTAACATATCCATTATCTTTGTATCAAACACCATCATACCAGTTGAACATACCAAGAAATTTTCGGCCCTTCAAAGCATCTACCCATTGTTCTGCTGCTCCATACAAGGCTGCACGCTCATCAGTGATGTTGTGTTTCTTCTTCAATTTCTTTGACACAAAATACATAGCTGCAGCTCCACCATACTTTGCCACTAACCTCTCAGTGAAACTGAAATTGCCTGAACAGACAGAGTAGGAAATGAAGTTGAGAACTTGGCAAAAGTATACCATGACATTTGTCCAGGTTGAGACAAGAGTTTCTGGATAGAATATTGCTTTATAAACAGGATACAACTAATTTTACTTCCTAATTTGAGTAGGAAAAAGTGAGGAGGGGGAACGGAAACTGATGCCCATATTATGCAATAGTTTGAAGTAAACCTCCTCTCCCTATACTCCATATGCATTTTAACATACTAGGTGAGTTGGTTTTCAAGAGCTTCACAATAACACCAAAATGGGTTAGTTTTGTCCAGAAACAATTTCTCTCCTTTTTTTTTTTTTGGGGGGGGGGGTGTGTGGTGGTGATGTATGTATGCCAGCCAGGGGCATAGCATAGAAAAACCCTACTATAAAATGATTACAAAGTTGCTTTAAGAATTAACTTGACCGGCAACCAATGATACAAAGGGTTGACAAAGAATCTAATCTTCAGGAGTTTTTAATGATCGAGAAAGCATATAGATTTAATATATTATTTTTCATATTGAACATCAGAAAGCATCACAGACATTGCGGAATGGATGAACATGTCACAATAAGGCATCAATATAAGCCCAGAGCTAGCCATTTCACTAATAGCGTGTTTGGTTTTGAGTAGGGGGACCCAAAACCATGGTAATGGGGTTTACTCAACTCAAAACAAAACATTGTTTGTGCAGATATGAAGATCTAATAATCAGTCAAATACAACACAAACGCATGGGACTTTAAGAAGTGAACTTAGAGCTGAGACCATTCTATCAAGCATGCAAGTGGTCATCATATGAATCATCCATGCTAATCCCACATTAATATAATGCAATAAACTATTAAATCTACTAAACAATTTCTCTTCATATTTAAAAAATGACAATAAAAATAAATTTCAAGCAATAAATGGATGCTTTTCTATCCTTTTTCCTTCCCTTTTTTTTTTTTCTCTAAAAAAGAAAGAGATGAATTTCTATCATTCTTCAGGAGATATGAATTTTTTTGTGCATAATTGGCAAAGAAAGGTTTAATGATCTTTGAGAAAAAGGAAAAATGTTTTAAAATTGTATGAGATTAGTCTCTGTCTGAGTACATAGGATCCTAAGTCCTAACCCTACTAGGTGATTTTAACTTCTTTTTCATATCTAAAGTCATAAGAGCTGGGGTAAAATTTGAGGCATTGAATCACATCTATCCATCCTAAAATGATTATCAGAAGCTACATCTAATTTTTTCCTTAAAAAAAAAAAACACACATTGCAGCCCATATATATTAGTAAAAAGAATCACACAAGCTACAAAACTAGCTTAAGACCAATATTTGTCAAGCATTACCATCTACAAAAAGCCTTCTCCTTCTGACTTGATCCATAGACTCATCTAGTACGCCTAACCCATACTAATACAAAAACAGTTTCAAGTTGGAAAGGCTTAGACCCTTTGTAGAGCCCTAGCTGAATTTCCTTGTCCTTGGTGGAAAGGAGTGAATACTTGGGAATTTTTAGTTGACAGTATTGGACAAGCATTATAGTAATTTTGAAACACATAGTCTGATTGTAGTTCACATGTCAGCTACAAATAGCAACACAGGTTAATTGTTCTTATGTATTAAATGATCTTTCTAATCTCGAGAGGATCATACCTTGAGTGGTGATATAGTCAAATGATTCAAGAGCCTCAGGTACAGTTCGATATATATTTGGTGACAAAACATGCACCAAGTGATGATCCACCCACCTATGTCACAAATAACATCATAACATTCAAGTAATTGTAACTACAGTTGCACAATCTTAGAATAAATATTAGAAGTTCAACAAGAACTGATAATAAATCAAAGAAGAAGAGTGTTTATAAGTTCTAATAATGGCAGCAGCAGTTTTCACAAGATGTCAATAGTACAAGCCTTTTTTTTTTTTTTTTTTTTTCTTTTTNCTTTTTTTTTTTTTTTTTTCTCTTTTGAGTAAGAGAAGTAAAGATAAGCAAGTAAGTAGTCCAAAAACTAAGAAAGAAATAGATCTATATAAACAACATACCCACGCCACTTCTTCTCTTCATCACCGTTTAGGTCATAATCAGGATGCATCTTTATGAGCAACTTATCAATTATGTCTGCATAAGTTGGGGAGTTTAATAAGTACAAACACATTCAGTAAGAATGAGATCTCAAATTTGTAATGTTCTTTACATTCCATCACAAATGAAAGTATTCTAAAAGTTAAAACAACTACGAACCTGAAGAATCAACCATTTGTTCACCATCAACCGTCACTATAGGAACCTTCTTGTAATCAGACCACTTGATCTCCTTTTTGTTGATCGGATTTACTTCCACAAATTTGTATGGAATATTGTAATAATCCAGGAATGCTGGGAAAAGAAATGCAAGGAATCATGAAATTACATATTGATGGATAATATCAAAAACATTCTGCAAGGCAAAAGATGGTCCTTTAAGTGGATTTTTATCAATGAGAAAACTCCTAGCATATAATGGATAAATGTCTTTTAAAGCTTTTTCAATGGAGACCCAAGAAACTGGCTATCTTCAATGGAGGAACAGAAGCAAGCAAGGAAAAAACGGCAACAATGAGAGTCAGAAAATTTAAAAAAATGCAAGACATAAAAAAAGAAAAGCTTTTTTTGTTTGTTTGTAATCATAGCAGCAGTGATGGATAAAAGGTTTGGTATACGTATTTATCATAGCAACAAAGAATACCCAAAATAAGAATTAGTTCATGATAAAGCAATCAATCACCATCGTCAGATTGATTTTTCTAAGGA
This sequence comes from Cercis canadensis, assembly GCA_003255065.1. Taxonomy (NCBI): domain Eukaryota; kingdom Viridiplantae; phylum Streptophyta; class Magnoliopsida; order Fabales; family Fabaceae; genus Cercis; species Cercis canadensis. The sequence continues at coordinate 1,967,818 of QAOA01007183.1, read as the reverse complement.
AACAAGGAAATGGATTCACCTTTAACCTTGTTGCAGAATGGGCAAGCCTCATACTGATAGAGCACGACGTCTTTGGGCTTGAATCCCGCTGCGCGTGGCAGCCCCGTTGCATGGACGTGTTGATTGAGAGAGGTGGCAGCAGCAGAGCTGTACATGACCCCTGCAATACTGCGAGCAATAGTGGGGCTTGATATCGCCAAGCGATCAACAAGCTTGTGTGACAACCATTGAGGGTTGGCGCCGGAGCATGTGCCATACGGGGCCAATTGAGGTAACCGGTGATGAGTGGTGCCACTGGCAATGGCGGAGATGGTGGTAGAGTCGATTCTTATGGCTCTGCCTAAAAACATGACTCGATTAACCCCTCTCATAGTGCCTAATCTTAATCTACCCAATTGCTGAAAGTCCAAGCTCACAGGGTTCTATAACAAAAACGATGTAATGTAATTTCGTCGATAAATTTAGCAAAGCTTACAAGTGTAGAGTAGAAAACAACTATACCGGACCTGAGAGAGAAAGTGAGGAGCAAATGGGCGTCCGTAGGCGTTTGGAAACACAGATCTGCTCCGCTCCACTCCAGGGTTTAGGGTATTGCTTTTTNTTTTTGAAAAAGTCTTAAAAATCTTTGGTAGCTATGATCTTGTTGCGTTTTGCCCCATGCTAAAAAAAAAAAGAAAGACTTTTTAAAATTTTTAAAATGTAAATTTTACCCTGACCATAACATCCGTCTATTCATATGCACATGATATAATTAATCTGAGCTATAGTGTAATTTTATAAGAGTATAAATAAAAATAAATTTATAAAAATTAAGGTCAAAAATTAATATTTAAAAAATTTTGAGGTCAAATTATAATATTTAAATTCATTCTTCCGACGTGAGAGTCATAGAGGTAAAATGTACCTTTTAAAAATGTAAGAGAATTTTTTCTACATTTTTAAAGTAGTAAAGCGCAGCATAATTTATAAGAGATTTTAGGACCTTTTCCTTTTTTTTTTTTTTTTNTTTTTTTTTTTTTTGCTAATATAGGGTTTTGCTCAAATATTACAAACTACGCTAAAAGTAAGCTTACAAGGCTAGGCCGTCAGGCCCAATCTTGCTCTGGCCTCTTATAATTTAGTCTTTAAATGGTTTATGTCGGCCAAGATAATTGGACAGTGGGAACGCGCCTTAGGAGCGTGACAGAAATCCCACACTAATAAGACTTATTTTTAAATCCATGAAACTCCCTAGGACGTTACATAATTCTTCTTAATACTAGAACAATTAGACAGAAGTAAATTAATATAAGGAGAGGGTATTAATGGTATCACACAAACCGCGTTCGATTTGGAGTCGGTTACTCTAGCTATAAATATGACCTTTGGCCCCCCTTTTCGACTAATTAGCTTTGTAGATCCGAGAGTTCTTCAAGAGCTCGTCGCCGCCTGCAGTGCCCTAATCCTAGGGTTTCTTGAAATTGAGGGGTTTCTTGAAATCGGACCATACAGCTGCTTTAAAATCCATAGAGAATCATTCAGATTCCCTTTCATCGCCGAACGTTTTTGCGATTCGAAGAATCTCAGACAATTTTAGCGATAATTGAAGATGTCTAGGTGCTTCCCTTTCCCTCCTCTTGGGTATATGAGGAATGGGGCACGCAGCGAGGCCTTGATCGAATCGATTAAGGTTTGTTGAGCAGTTTCGTTTTTGCGTTTGTGCTCAACTGCATGTATTGAAATTTGTAAATAAATGCGAGGCCTCTCTTTCTACATCAACACGGTCCTAATATGACTAATCAGTGTTTTGATGAATTGGGTCTTTTTTGTACAAGTATCCTACTAAATTACTTGGCCATAGTGCTGAGGCCAACTTAAACCCGATAATAAGCTTAGTTAAGGATGTAGGAATACATGGCAGAATAATAAGCTTAGTTAAGGATGTAGGAATACATGCTTCTGCCATTAGGAAGGGCTCAAACCAAGATTAATGCTTTTGATGAACGGAGATCTGACATACCTAGATCTTGTTTAATCTAGTCCCCCAACATTTTTTGTGATTTTATGTTTTAAAGAAATATTTTCGGTTAAGAACGCATTTGATTCACCAAGATGTAAGTCTTTCCAAGTTATAATTAACGGCTGGGGTTTTGATTTTTCCAGTATGGTTGTGATTGCTGTGAAAAGAAAAAGCACCCAGTTGAAATAACCTGGCCTTTCTTCTACCTTGGAATGGATCTAATTCTTTTCTTTTAAAATTTATTATGGGTGAATCGCCATCTTTGAAATCATATCATATTAATTTATTGCTCGCTTTAGGGGGTTCTTACCCCTGTATAGGCTTTGATATTAATATTAGTGAAGTTTCTCTTTGTGGCATGATGACTGTCTTGTAAGAGATGAATGGTTCTTTCTTGTGCTGTTCTTCACTCTCAAAAGATGAGAATGGATTCTTATGTAGCACTTAAAATTGTATTTGGACAAGAACAAGACTGAGATTCTTGTAATAGCTTGGAATGCTTGCTTCTTTAGTCTTCCCTATACTCTATTTGAAAGTGTTATTCTGGTGCTCTAAAGCTCCAGAGAGATAGAGAGAAGGCCGAGAAAGAACGGAAGAAAGAAAAGAAGAGGGAGAAGAAGGAGAAAAGGAAAGAGAGGAAAGTGAAGGATGGAAGAGCCACGCATGCTTCCGATGGTAAGGGGAAAGAGTCTAACATCAGTAATTTGGAGTACCACCAGCTAGAAAAAACCAGAGCAGAGGGAAGCGTTGGTTGGCTGCAAAAGCGTGATGATGATGATAATGACCAACTTGAAAGGAGTGGTATTACAGAGGAACATGACCAACCCGTCTCCTCACGGGAGCTGTGTTGCTTGTCTGACGGCACTCAAAGCAGCAATAAGAGAAAAAGGAATACCTCTCCATCTAGTCATGATCATGGTGAGTAAGCTTCTTCACGGATGATTTACTGTTTATTCTTTTTTCCTTCTGCACCCATATTAAAATTCAATTTTGTACACAGGAACTGTCATTAGAATTCGACTGCCATTGAGAAAACATAGAGAACCTGAAGCATCACAACACGATGACCACGTGGTGTCTACTTCTGGAAGTGTGGGAACTGCAGATTCCTTCACTCAAGAAACTAATGGAAGTCTTCCTCAGCAACGATGCTTCACCAATGCCGAGACTTATCAGTGTGTGCTAGATTCTAATTCTGAAGAATGCAAAGAATTAGAAAGACTAATTCAGGAGAGTGCTGCAGCTTTTTCCAGTGGCAATTCACTTGAAAATGGAAGTCAAAGCGTGGCATCAGTGTATAATTCCTTATTTCAGAATTGGGTTCCTCCTCCAATCAAGTTTGAGGGAAGCAAGTCTGAAAATATGGATTGGCTCTTTCCATCAGAACTGCAAGAAAAGCCAGTCTCTAAAAAACTTAAATCCGCTGCTAACGGTCCTCGTTGTTCAAGCCCAACTCTCTGGCCGCGTGCCCAATGCTTACCCGAGGTTGAAATGTATGCGTTGCCATATGCAATTCCATTTTGATTCTTTGAAAAATTTGTTTTCGCATGGCTAGATCTTGGATGACAATACCCAGTTATGAATGAGACGTGTGACAGAATTTTCAAGTACAGGTGCAATATTTTTGGTGAAAGCACCTAGGAGACGGGGTAGTGCCAATTTTGGGCGATGTTTTTCTTGTGAGGAAGATTGATCTGAATTTTTGTCTCCGCTACCTGTAGTAGTTGAATATGTACATGTAAACAAATTTTGGTATTTTGTAATTTTTTTACAAGTTATACTTAAAGAGATCAATGAAACTCAAATGTCTCGGGATCAATCTATACTTTACGATGAAGTAGGTAGTGGTCCAATGGTGATGCATTACAAAGCCAATAAATCTATAGTTAACATTAGTGTGTTAAACAGAATGTATGATCAAGAGGAAAAAGAATTAATATGGTGATGAACTGAATCAACTGGTGATATATTGTTATAATTTCATATCTACTTCAGTAAGTCTATGATTGGAGCTTTATGTCTATGTGACTATGTGCTGTGGAGCCTAATTTCAGCTCGGGGTGTGTTGGTTTTAGCCCACCAATGTCTTGCAGTTAAGCCGAACCAAGTTTTAATCCAAAAAAAAAACTACTAACCAAACTAACTAAACCTAATCGAGTGGGCTAGTTTCGTTTCTCGGTTGAGCCTTCTTATAAGCCAATTTCAATACGTAAAAATTTGAGATGAAATCAGTAAACCGATACTGAAAGTTCAAAAGCAAATCCAAGTGCCAAAATCTTATTTTGTTATATGCTGGCATGGGGTTTTTACATCTTACCTCCAGCAAATTATTGAAATTTCAAATCCTTTACTACTAAATTAAATTATACCTGATGGCATCTAAAAAATTATACCTAATGGCGTTTCTAACCTTTTTTTTGGTAAAAGCATACATAACAAACTAAAAGAGCAACAGAGGAAGATTAGAAGCCTTATGTTAAAGGGACACAATTTAATATTAAAAAATAATTTAACTATATTTTTAATATATTTTATTTTGTCATATACTATTCTCAAAAGATATGCTTATAAAAATGCCCATAAAAGTTTTGATTGTAAAATTTAGAGTTAAACTCTTTTTTAGTCCCTGAAAAATTCAGCGATTGACAAGTTAGTCTCCCAAAAATGTTCGTTGACAATTTCGTCATCGAATTATGGTTCCGTACAACAAATTAGTCCTCAAATTATGTTCGCTGACAATTTAGTCCTCGAATTATGTTCGCTGATAATTTAGTCCTCGAATTATAGTTTTATACGACAAATTAGTCCTCAAGGACAAAATTGTCAACAAACATAATTCGAGGACTAATTTGTCGTACGAAATTATAATTTGAAGACGAAATTGTCAACGAATATTTTTAGGGAACTAACTTGTCAATCGTTGAATTTGTTAGAAACCGGGTTTTACTCTAAAATTTAGCACGACTCTTGTATTGGACCCTTTTAACACTGCGGGCCTTTGTGATGGTCTAGGCTCTAAAGTTTTGAACTGACCCAGCACCCGAAGTCGCAGCTCATCGTCAACGATCTTCACCTAAGATTCAACATTTGAATTGGGTGCTTCCACGTTGGTTCCAAGTTGTAACTCAGGGCGAGGCGAGGGATCTCCCATTTCATCGTGATCAAAGCCAGTAATACCTAAGAAACTGTAAAAGTTGGAATATGATATCAGGCGGAATCGAGGACGAAGAGAAATGGCTCGCAGAGGGGATAGCCGGCATTCAACACAATGCATTTTACATGCATCGCGCGCTGGTATTTTAAATCGATCCCAACCTATGCTACAATTTTTACCAGATCTTTCATCCTTGTGACCTTATTTGAACGCTTTTTCCCCTTAATTCTCAGGATGATAACAATCTCAGAGAAGCCCTAAAATTCTCAGCTCAGATGCTCTCCGAGCTTCGAACTTCTAAACTTTCACCTCACAAATATTATGAACTATGTAACATCCCCTTCTTCGCTTGTTTACTTTACGGTCAATTACTCTTTGCTAATTTTAACTGTATTTTTCTCGGTTGGCTAAGATATGAGAGCCTTCGACGAGCTGAGGAGATTGGAGATGTTTTTCAAAGATGAAAGCAGGCATGGCGTTTCCATAGTTGATTTATATGAGCTTGTTCAGCACGCTGGAAATATATTGCCTAGACTGTAAGTTCTTTTTGGCTCCGTACTACATCATGTGAATTTTTGTGCACTTATGTTTTAGTTACTTCTCTAAATCGAATGAGTGAATATTTTCTCTGATCACCATAGCGTCACTGGATATGTTGTTTCACAGTTTCGTTGCTATCCTAATTTATAAATTTAAATTTTCAATAGAGTAATTGAATCTTGTGTTTGTTGCTTGTCCAGGATAAGGATTGAAGTTTAGTATGCTTATAATCTAAATGACTTTGATGCTTCACAGTTATCCTGGTAGTCTAGTGGATAAGTTGTTGAAACCATCTTTTGTGTCTACTCTTGCTGCATGACTTGTGGTTTTAACTGGAACTTGGAATGCTGGTTACCATTGTGTTATCTTTTCTTGTGGACGTGATGTTCTTATTGTTGATGTACCAGGTATCTCCTTTGTACAGTAGGATCTGTTTACATCAGATGTAAGGATGCTCCAGTCAAGGATGTTCTTAAAGATCTCGTTGAAATGTGTATTGGTGTTCAACATCCAATACGTGGTCTCTTTCTCAGGAGTTACCTTTCTCAAGTCAGTAGAGATAAGTTGCCTGATATTGGTTCTGAATATGAAGGGTAAAGTCCTCACTTCGTTGGAAATGCAATCTTTATACAATTTGGGCAAAAAAGAATTAAAGGGTGCCACTGTTCCCTGCAGGGATTCTGAGAGTGTGATGGATGCTGTTGAATTTGTTATACAAAATTTTACAGAAATGAATAAGCTTTGGGTTCGATTGCAGCATCAGGTTCATTGAACTTCTTTTAAACTCTTTATTCATTGTCATCTTAGGAGATGCATAGCACCACAGTACTTGCATGCCATAGAGGTAAAATGAATCATGAGAGCATGATTTTTGGCCATGCAGGTGTTATGGTGCTTGTGAATCATGCATAATCTTTGGCGATCCTGAGCTGAGGCCTTCAATTGGGCTTTCTGGTCTGCAGGGACCCGGTCGGATAAAAGAGAAGAGGGAAAAAGAAAGGAACGAGCTTCGCGATCTTGTAATCTTAACAATCTGAAAGTGTCTTCTGATTAAGCAATGTGTTATATATTTTGATAGATAAATTATTCATTTTTCTTTTCTTACATTCATTATCAGGTAGGAAAGAATCTCCATGTTCTGAGTCAGATAGAGGGTGTGGACCTTGAAATGTACAAAGACACTGTTCTTCCAAGGGTTTTAGAGCAGGTCTGACAAAGTACTCTGTTTTCTCAAAAGCGACTTTTCCTCTGATTGAAGCCTGGTATTGTAACATTTTCTATTTATCTCTGAACTTGAAGTCTAAATTGGCTTGCACAGGTTGTCAACTGTAAAGATGAGCTTGCTCAATTTTATCTGATGGAGTGCATAATTCAGGTCTTTCCAGATGAGTACCACTTGCAGACTCTTGAGACACTGTTAGGTGCTTTCCCCCAACTGCAGGTGGGGTAACTGGTCTGAAATTTGAAATACATGACCTCCTAGGTGCTTGAAGATTAAAACACAAGAGGTGTAGGAATTCTGATTGTCTCAAAACGTTTAACCTTGTCGAGAGCATAAGAATTTTTTTTATATGTTCGAACAAATAGAAGCACAATTGTAATATTTCTTCATTTCTATGTCTTTGTGGTTTTGTTTGGTTGTTTACTTACTTCAATCTGTGTAGTTAAGCTTCTAGCTCTTGTAGTTAATATAGATTCCCTTATTTACCTGAAATATGTCTCATCACAGGGTTTGATTTTAAAGGTGTTAATAAGATTTTGAATATAACTCTTCCTACTAATGTTATATAGTATGTGGAGCCCTGTGACTTATAGAAAGATCCTAATACATTTGATTGACCATAATATAGGCAATTTGGTATAGTGTTTATGCTACTATTGATATTTATTGTCAACCTAGAATTGAATTAGATGTTAGTAACACTTTCAATCTAGGTGCATGAAAAATTGCATATGAACTAACACCTACTATTACTATTATCATCATCACCATCAATATTGTGTTTTTGACTAGCTGTTGTTTTACCTACCTGAACCATGCATGGCTATTAGTTCTGTTCTTATTTTTGTTTATTAATATTTTTTCTCTCCCCGGCTTTCCTGATACCATTAATTTTCAGCCAACAGTAGACATCAAGACAGTATTATCTCAGTTGATGGAACGGTTGTCAAATTATGCTGCCTCTAGTGGAGATGTAAGTCATATGCACTTGTCATTACCAGTTAGACTTACATATGTTGTTGATATAATTTCTACCTCAGGTGTTGCCTGAATTTCTGCAAGTGGAAGCATTTGCCAAATTAAGCAGTGCAATTAGCAGGGTAAGGTGACTTTTTTAAAACTCGGTATCTTTTATAACTTGCTATACTGAGGCTATGACAACATGTTTGTCATGGTGGTTCTAGGTTTGGGTGTCATATTATAATACATTCCTTTGTAGATCAGATTTGGAGTATAATATCTATATAACAGGATAATTACTTTCTCTCAATTTTGTATGAGTGAAACAAAATGTTAAATGTTCATTGTATTGACTTGATTTAACAAGACTTGACCTTAGTTCTCCTGCCCTAAAATATAAGAACTAAAGAGAAAAGAAAATAGGGGTTTCACTTCTTTGTGCATACCAATAATACTTTTTATCAACTGCAGGTGATAGAAGCACAGGTTGACATGCCTATTGTAGGAGCAATAGGTTTGCATGTCTCTCTCCTTACATTTACTCTCCATGTTCATCCAGATAGGCTTGATTATGTTGATCAAGTACTGGTACGTTACCTCTCAAAACTTTTCTTTTTTTCAACCAAGGTGACATCCATATAGCACTGTGTGCACCGAATTTGTTTCTTGCCTTAGCTGAATCTTGTCTGGAATTTTATGCAGGGAGCCTGTGTTAAGAAGCTTTCTGGAAAACTAAAGCTTGATGACAATAGAGCAACAAAACAAATTGTTGCACTTTTAAGTGCTCCATTGGATAAATACAATGATATCGTTGCAGCTTTGACGCTGTCAAATTATCCGCTTGTGATGGACCATCTTAATAATGAAACAAATAAAGTAATGGCCATGGTTATTATCCAAAGCATAATGAAGAATAATACTTGCATCTCTACTGCTGATAAGGTTTGCTACTTTGCTATTGGTTTAGCATGATGAGTTTTCCTCTGTTCAAACATGGTTAATACGCTTTTTGCAGGTTGATGTGTTATTTGAATTGATAAAAGGGCTTATCAAGGATTTGGATGGAACAGCTGTGGATGAGGTGCGCCTGAGATTTTTTTTCCCCTGTACAAGAGGATACTATTCTGTTCGAAATCCATAATTTTTCGAGTTTTTATTAACTTATTTAAAAAATATCTTTTGGTGGCCAAGTTTACTAAGTATGTATAATTTCTTTTCTATAAGAAGTTGCAACTAATAACTCTTGACCCCAATCTTAAGGTTGCTTTCGTCCTATCAATAGGTTGATGAAGAAGATTTTAATGAGGAACAAAATTATGTTGCCCGCCTTATACACATGCTTCAAAATGAGGACCCAGAGGAAATGTTAAAGGTAAGTTTAGAGTCAACTGCATCTAGATTATTTTTCTTTCTTTGTAATATTTTTTACTTATTGAGATTTTATAAATCAATAATAGCATTATTTGAACTCATTTTTCTACCTTTTTATACTATATAGGTATATGATGAGTGGATGTTACAGGAAAGCTGAAGTCACCTTTTAATGTAGTATAAGATAGATAAAATTTTGCATGGATACTGAATACTTTTTTTTTTTTATCTCTCTCTCTCTCTGTTTCATTTTAAACGGCAAGCTGATGCATCCTTAAATTGAATTCATCCTAGTCTTGTATGTGATGTTTTCACTATGTTGGGCTTCTTATAACTAGTGGTTCACTAACCTTCAGATCATATGTACCGTGAAGAAGCATATTACGAGTGGAGGACCAGGGCGCCTACCTTTCACAGTTCCAGCCCTTATATTTTCTGCACTTAGGGTATATTTTCTCGAGTGTACTTCTATTGCATTTGTTTTATCTATATGTTATATTTTAAATGATTTACAAGTTAAAAACCATATGATGGTGGACTGAGTGGTACTCAAGTGGGGCCACCAGAACTCATTGTGTCCTTAATAATGTGAGAAATTGGTAGTGCAAGACTCCTTTTAACCAACTACACCAGAAGTTAAAGATTTGTAGATAAGGAAATATTTAGTCCTGTCTTCCATTTAATCAACCCCTTAAAGGAGCTTGTAAAGTTTTTTTGTGATTACTTACACAATTTTGAGCTATGACAATATATTTGACTTAAGATTCTTGAGTTTAGCACTTGTCATGCACGTAAGCCTTGTCTCATCTTAAAACCATGAGATAGTTCTCAAAGTGACAATTGTTACCAGTTATTGAGAGAATAAAAATCCAACTAAGTTTCAATGTCTAAGTGGATATCCTCAAGTCATTAGGGCCTGAGAAACCTTACCTAAATTACATGCTGATGCCATGTAGTTGTTCAATGTTTCATTTTACTAGTATTGCATCAAATATGTATCTCTCAGTTTAAATTTCCTCTTTCATTGGGAGTTAGTTCATCTGAAAACTAATTTGGGGCTGAGTTCTTGAGAGTAGTCTATATGAGTGAAGAAAACTTGACTTTTTTTTTTTTTTGGCAGTTGGTTAGACGATTGCAAGGGCAGGATGGAAATGTAGTTGGAGAAGAAGTTCCTACAACACCAAAAACAATATTTCAGCTTTTGAATGAGGTGATTTTAGATGTGTATTTTCATCACAAAATATACTCTGGTTTACCATCACCAACAACTGGAATGCTTTTCTCAAGAAGGATTCTGTGTTGTGCACTATCACATTCATCTTTTGTTCATACCAATCTGAAGAACATATCTGCCTGCAGTAGTGTGTTCGGTTACTTCCTATATTTGTTTAAGATTATATGCACTAAGGACAAATAGCTATTATTTTGTTGCAGACAATTGAAGCTCTTTTTTCTGTACCATCTCCTGAACTGGCATTGAGGCTGTATCTGCAATGTGCTGAGGTATGTAACTATTAAGTTTGACCCTGCAGAAATGTTGATCAAATTAAGTTTGGTTGTATCTCCGCATATTCTCTGCCAACCCCAGATGATCTAGAAAAGGTGATTGAGGTTGGAGTTGGAAAGAGAAGGGGCTTAGGAACTAGTTCTCTACTGCTCAGAATTATGAATGGGGCACATATTTCCAGATTGAAGGTTAAGCTCTTTAGTCTGAATAGTGAAATTCTTTCTAATGGCTTTCCTCTGACGGGGCTTAGCTACAATCTTGAACTACTTACTACAGTAGTTTCATGCAATTATCATATGCCCACACTTTATCAAAGTCAGAATGCATATTATCTTGCTTATGACCCCTTGAAGAAGGAGCTTCTCACGTTGGACAACTGTTTAAGTGAATAATTATCTGACTTTCCTTTTCTTTTAATAATCAGGCTGCTAATGACTGCAACCTTGAGCCTGTTGCTTATGAGTTTTTCACTCAGGCATTTGTATTATATGAGGAAGAAATTGCGGTAATTAATAGCAAAACAGTCTATTTTAAGATTTTCTTAATGTCTCATTGACGTGTAAAAGGTAGCCTTTCTTAATTTATTTAATGTTGTGCTTTTAGGACTCCAAAGCTCAGGTAACTGCAATACATTTAATCATAGGGACTCTTCAGAGAATGAATGTCTTTGGTGTTGAGAACAGGGATACTTTAACACACAAGGCCACAGGGGTATGAATATTCACATGTTCTCCGTGTTTCCTCCATCCCTCCCTCTCCCATCGCCATTAAAAAGAAAAATTCTAGTCATAAGCATCTGATTAGACCATTGAATCATGGCAATCGCTATTAAGCTTGTTTTTGTATTCATGCCAAACCCTAAAGTGTTCTTTCTTTTTGTAGTATTCAGCAAAACTCTTGAAGAAACCTGATCAGTGCCGAGCAGTTTATGCGTGCTCTCATCTCTTCTGGGTTGATGATCCAGATGGTATCAAGGATGGAGAAAGGTAAGCTGATACAGGATTGAGGTGGTTTAGTTTGCATGGTTTGATTGGTTTCATGCATTGACGTGTGTGCTTGATTCAATGTTTCAGCAGTAATTATGGCTTTATTCCGTGTCTGTCTGCTGACTTTCATTACTTTTGATGCATAGGCTTAGCACTGCTTTTTTTTTTTTTTTNGCACTTTTTTTTTTTTTTTTTTAAGAGGACTTAACTGAGGTTTCTAATTTTCCTTGTTTTTTATTTTTGTTGGGGGTCGGGGGCTGGCATCTTACAGGGTATTGCTTTGCCTTAAGCGTGCCTTGAGGATTGCAAACGCTGCTCAGCAAATGGCCAATGTAACAAGGGGTAGCAGTGGTCCAGTAACACTATTTGTTGAAATACTGAACAAGTCAGTCATGTCAAGCTACTACTTGAATCTTCATATTTGATATACTATTTCCAATAATAATAATAACTTTCAAACTTACGGATAAAAATGCTCCAGGTACATGTATTATTTTGAGAAAGGAAACCCACAGATCACAAGTGCTACAATCCAAAGCCTGATAGAATTAATCACGACTGAGATGCAGAGTGATTCTTCATTGCCCCTTCCAGCTTCAGATGCTTTCTTTTCCGGCACATTGCGGTACATCCAGTTCCAAAAGCAGAAGGGTGGTTTATTGGGTGAGAAATATGATTCTATTAAGGTTTGAATTCTTGCTTTGTGCTAATATTCCTCCAAGAAGCAAATATCAATTCCAAAAGTCAGCAAGCAGTTTAGTCATAATTCCTCTTGCATTAAAGTTGTTACATGAGCTTGAAAGCTTCACGTTTCTTAACGGCTATTGGTTGATGGGATTTGAGTGATATAAAATCGATTATTTGAGTGGACCCATTAGTTGTGTTGTTGCCTAGTTCATATGATAATTGTTTTATAAATGAGCAAACACAATTAGCTAGTTTCATAAATGAAATTGGCCGATGCCATAATTATACCACATTAGAGGTTGCTGATATCATATAAAATGGAAGTATCTGGGCAAATGTTATCAAGCCACATATAATCCCTTGATTGGATTTTAAAAAGCCCTAAAATGTCATTCCAGACTATACACAGCGTCCTTGAATTTAAAGGGTTGGTAGGTCACTACCTCCTGTTAATTCCATTTGTTCATCATAATATTGAACAAGCCTTGTGTGCCTTCCTCTTCTTTTTCGTTTGCTTTGGTGGCTGGAGAACTACTTTTATAGCGGCATCAAATACGGCTTTCACATTCTGCAGTCACAAGAACAAATAATCGTAAGAAGGGCATAAAACAATTAGGATTTGGGCTTAATATTATTTTATCATTTTCATTTTTAAAAATAATTTAAAAAAGGAAAATAAGTGAAAAAAAAAACCAAAGAAAAATAAAAACAATCATTGCATAATGCATAAATGATTGGCGAGTAATAAAAACCGCAAACCTGCTGCGTTTTTGAACTACATTCAATGTAGGCAGGAGCACCAATCAGCTTTCTCAATTCTTCTCCCTTCAGCCAGATTAAAAACAAAAATCAAACATCAATGTCGAGATCAACTAAAGTAAATTTAGATTCAGCAATAGTTACTACCTGTGATGTAGTAATAAGCCCTGCACCAGGATGGTCTACAAAGAACTGTTTATCCTCCCGAAGATCTGCAGATCAGATTGATCATTCAGTTTTGCATCCCATTAAAAACATTCAACTTTAGCAATGAATTGGTAGAAAGCTCTTTCATAATCAGGGTACAGGATTTATCCTAGAAATAACCTTATCTCAGTTATTGATATCCAAATAACAAAGACAATTGCTGCTTTCATCACGCACCACCAGACCACAACCTAGATATAAATCCATGAACTCTCCCATGCCTTTATCTCCCCCAAAGATATAACAAATCAAACTAAGAATTCTCACAACTCTGCTTCTAATGCAATTTTTTCCTTCCTCATTTCTCCTTAAGCATTGAGAACAAGTGGTATTCCATACACTGATTAGATGAAATTTCCATCTACACATTAATAATGTTATATAGCATCCCTATCAATATAATTTATGAAATTGGGAAAGTTGATGACTCCAAGCCTGGTCCTCAAACTCAGAGTTGATGTGTGAAATTTTTGTTTTTTTGAGTTGATGTGTGAACTTAAAAGCTAGAAAAGAAAATAAGAAACAAATGTCCTCAAAATTGTTTTTCTTGCCAGTATTAATCAACTGGTATGAACTGTTAAGTTATAAAAACCTTTAGGACCTTTTGATGACAAAAGGCAAGCAGGTTGTAACTGACATGATTATCTAGATTACTTAACTTTGCAGGATGTAACAATCATCTACTAATAAGAGAAAAACTGGCTTGGAACCAAATTTTACTATATTGGCAAACACCCAATTACATGCATATCAATTAAGATCTAAGAACAGTATGCCAATCTATTCAAGGATGGGACAGGACAAAGGCTTACCTAACTTCGTTCCAACTAGAATTATTGGAACACCAGGGGCATAATGCCTTAGTTCAGGGATCCACTGAAATGAAGAGCAAAAAGTGCAATAACTTTGTTAGTCAATGGAAATGCAGAAACGGATATAAATAATCACCAGTTGAACTGAATTCTCCTCAGTCGAGGTAAACCTTCTTCGCAACATTTTCATAGCTGGCCTTGCTTATAAGGGAAAAGGCAAGTATAAAGACATCTGCTCCACGATAGCTCAAAGGTCTTAATCTATTATAATCCTCCTGGCCTGTCAAAGCATAAGTCAAACCACAAAAACAAACATGTTGAAAATGATAAGCAAATCTACAACTTAAATCCATGGTTGTAGTGTTACCAGCAGTATCCCACAACCCTAGGTTTACGGTGCTTCCATCCACAACAACATTAGCACTGAAATTGTCAAAAACGGTTGGCACATAGTCCTGTTATTCATGACCAACAGAAACTGAGAATGTTAACACCATAAAGCTCTAATGTTTAGAAGAAGGAAAAATAAAAAAATCCATCAGAATTTGGAAAGGTGACAGAAAGAATAAAGACTCCCTAACTCTACAGCACAAATCCATTAACCTTAGTTTGTACTGAGTAGGCATATTATGTGTCCTGATGTTCAATCCCTAGCTGACAATCTTGCTTCTCTACTTCTCCATCCCTCTACCCGTAATGAAGATAATAAGTGCACTACATCCAATTTCTCTAGCCAGAGAAGTTAAATAGAAACATTTAGAAAATTTGCATTCAAGGTTAGAAGTAGAAAACTGCAGCTGGTATGAGTTCCTAATTTGATAAATTGCAAGCCAAATCAAACATCACTTTGAAGCTAGGTAGAACCTAGAAAACCAATCCAATACGATAACATGAATTTCTGCCACACATATTTGTTAATCTATGGAAATTTTCATGCCGATTTTCTATATAAGAACGAACATATTATACTTAGGAACAACTCAAAAGAGAAAATAAATAAACAAGCATTATAAAGATTGATTCTATCTTCATTTTTGCAACAAGAAAGAAACCAGAGACAACAGTAGAAAGGAAGGAAGCAGTTAATTATCATAGATTCAAACAAGAAGAAAGGAACATCGCAGCGGATAAACTAACCGTGGGAAATGTGTTGCTAGTGTACGAAATCAACAAGCAAGTTTTGCCGACAGCGCCGTCACCGACTGTGACGCACTTGATGAACCTGGACGCGCTCATTTTACGAAGGAAGTCGCAGATCTTCTAGTTCTACACTAACAAACTGTGAAGTAACAATGCCTCTTTCCAGAGTCTCAGATTTTCTTCCTTCTTCCGCTCATTCAAAAAGAGAAGAGTTCACTGAGACTCCATCTCTGTGAAGGAAAGAAACCCTAGCAGTTTCCAAGTAAAATCTTGAAACGTCAAGTGCACAGTACTTAGCATTAAACCCTACTTGCAGGCACAGAGAGAGAGAGAGAGAGAGCAAATTGGCAAAATGAAATTGAAAGGAAGTGGACGGCAAAGCCTGAGAGGCGAGGGAACCAATCTCAGGTTCAAAAAAATAAAACTCACTGGTTCAATAGTCGGCTGACCCAGACAACTTTTTGCCAGCTATATCATATATGACCATCAGGTCCTCCTCATACAACGCTAATCCATTCAAATTTAAAATTTTGTATTTTTCTTATTCTTTGTTTTTATTTTTGTTTCTTTTTTGTTAATTCTTCTGAAATAAAATAGAATATCAAAGCAACGAAGACATAATACATGCAAATGATTGCCTGCACCTTACATGGATGATTGAAAATCTAAACTCTAAATTTATTCTTTTGGCTTAATCGAATTTCGATTCTGTTATTTTTATATTGTTTTCAAATCTTCATTACTTATTGCATAAAACTTTGATCTTACTAGAAAAATACAAAAGCATCAACCTCCCATAATTATTTCGTTTTCTTTTTGTTTTTGGGTACTTTTTTTCTTTCAAGATTGATGTGCCACTGACCGCGCAACAAAGTACCAAATCCCATCCCAACTAATAATCTACGGAGATCTTGGAGTTGGAGGCACATNTATCAAAGCAACGAAGACATAATACATGCAAATGATTGCCTGCACCTTACATGGATGATTGAAAATCTAAACTCTAAATTTATTCTTTTGGCTTAATCGAATTTCGATTCTGTTATTTTTATATTGTTTTCAAATCTTCATTACTTATTGCATAAAACTTTGATCTTACTAGAAAAATACAAAAGCATCAACCTCCCATAATTATTTCCTTTTCTTTTTGTTTTTGGGTACTTTTTTTCCTTTCAAGATTGATGTGCCACTGACCGCGCAACAAAGTACCAAATCCCATCCCAACTAATAATCTACGGGGATCTTGGAGTTGGAGGCACATGGGAAGGGAAAAGTGCAAAGCTCCATGTGCTATTGCCTACTCCTCACTTACCCTTAAACAACCCTCTACTTTTCTATGGGCGAGTTGTTGTTGTTGTCTCCCGAATAAAAAAATATATTTTATTTATTTTAGTTCATATAATACTTGTATTATTATATCCATTTGCTCGACACAGGAAAGTCGGAGTGGTTAGGGACAGGGTGACCCTACCTTGACCTACATTTAACGGCCAACTACAACGGAGTGAGAAGGTGGGCCCCAGGAATGGAGTTTGATTGAGCCTTGAGGCTGACCGGGGGTTTAATTCGTAGATTCTAGATTGATCTTACTTGATAAAAGTTAAGCAAAAAAATATTACAAAATTTGTAAGTAACGTTTAAAACAAATCAATGATCTTATAGTGAGGAACAAATTTGAGGTATATTATGCACAATTACAAGTCTAGGCTTTTAATT
This sequence comes from Cercis canadensis, assembly GCA_003255065.1. Taxonomy (NCBI): domain Eukaryota; kingdom Viridiplantae; phylum Streptophyta; class Magnoliopsida; order Fabales; family Fabaceae; genus Cercis; species Cercis canadensis. The sequence continues at coordinate 1,950,758 of QAOA01007183.1, read as the reverse complement.
CATATTGTTTTAACTTGGAATTTGTAGGAATGTATTAATGGGTCAAGCTTTCTCTTGTTGTAGGCTAACCAATTGCTTATAAATGCTATTAATGGGTCAAGCTTTCTCTTGTTGTAGGCTAACCAATTGCTTATAAATGCTATTTGTTTTGGCAACGAGGCGATCATGGGTACCCATTTCAAGGACCCTCCCATTTTGCAGCACCGCAATGGAATCTGCATCGCGAATAGTTGATAACCTGTGAGCCACCAAAATTGTTGTTCGCCTATCCATAAGCTTATCAAGAGCCTCTTGGACCAGCCTCTCTGATACAGTGTCCAATGCACTTGTTGCTTCATCCAAAAGAAGAATTGATGGGTCTTTGAGAATAGCTCTAGCAATTGCCACCCTCTGTTTTTGTCCCCCTGATAACTGCACTCCTCTCTCTCCAACCTCACTTCCGTACCCTTGAGGCATTCTACTGATGAATTCATGAGCATTTGCTGCTTTCGCTGCTTTCATTATCTCAATCTCCGATGCCTCCTCATTTCCATACTTGATGTTTTCATATATTGTTGTAGAGAATAAAGCAGGTTCTTGTTGAACTAAACCAATCCTCAACCTTAAAGATCTCAAGTTCACGCTTTTGATATCACATCCATCAATTAGAATCATCCCAGAAGTGGGGTCATAAAATCTCATTACCAGTGAAATCACAGTACTCTTTCCGGACCCACTTTGGCCTACTACTGCCAGACTCTTTCCTGCTGAGACTTTGAGGTTTAAGTTCTGGAAGATGATCACATCTGGTCTCATTGGGTAATTGAACCACACTTTTTTGAACTCTATTTCTCCTTTGACATTACTTACCATCTTTGACTTGAGATCGTTGGGAGTGATGGCTGTTTTTCTTCTCAGAATATTGAAAACCGACCCTAGTGCTTGTGACCCCTTTACAATATCTGGGGTAAGAGCTAGTGTTTCTGCTATTGCCAGAGCAGTGACAATTAAAACCATAAAGGACTTCATAATATCTCCAAAGTTTGACTCTCTCTGCTTGATTAAAACAGATGCATACCAGAGCCCAAGTGCATAGGAGCAAAAGGCAAACAGCTGCGTTATACCATAGCCAAAACCTGATATGTGGCCTCGTATAAGTGCTTGCTTGTTGGGTTTGTTCAATTCAGAGGCAAACTGGATTGAGATTCGATCTTCTGCCCCAAAAGCAGCAACTGTACGTATATTAGCAATGGCTTCACGTGCCACACAAGTTGCTCTAGAGTGGGCACGGCTGTAGTCTCCTCCAAATCCCTTGAGAAAAAGTTGCTGTTGGTTCAAAACACATTCAAACAATTAGAATTAAGCTATTTTGGTGGCTAAGCAAATAAAGAATTAGAAAGAATGCATGCCTCATAAAAGCTAAATTAGTGAAGCCGTTTTTGAGATTAACCTCTGTGATTGACGCTCCAACAAGCAGAGGGAGGCAGGCTACGACCACAGCTGTTAGTTTCCAACTCAATGTGAAGGCAATAACAAATGCTGTTACTGTGAGTGATACATTTTGCACAATTGTTGAGAGTCGATCAGCCAGAGCACTTCTTACTAATGTTGCATCTGCAGCTAGCATAGCTGTTAGCGACCCAGTGTTGTTCTCATCCAAATCAAACCACGCAACTTCATTGGTAAGAATTGCTGCAATCATATTATTTTTAAAGGTTAAAGTATGAAAAGTGGACTATATATGCATATGATTCTGATAGCATCTTTAAGGAGTACCTGAGAACATTAATAAGCGTACACGGGCAGTGAGACGCTCTCCCATCAGTGTATAGAAGTAGTGTTGCAGCAGATAAATAGGTATCGTAATAACAGCCGCTCCAACAAATACAAGAGCTACCCGATCAACTTCTTGTTTGATTTTAGAACCATGAGGAGAATAAAATGCAGCCAAAATATGAGTGATTCCAAGGGCAAACAGAGGAGCTTCCATGCCAGCCATAATTGCACCCGTGGATCCTAGTATTGCATAGGGCCACTCTGGTGCATTCAGTTTCAATAGGTCTAAAATTGATGGAGTGCAAGCAGAGTTTGATGGCAAGCCTCGCTCACTTGACTTCAGGTCTCTTATTGTAATTGACTTTAGCTCCTCCTCATAGTTTTGATTTTCTGAAACTTCTCTAAAACTAGAATTTTTTGAACTCCCAGAACGAGATAAGGAGCAAGAACTTGTTACATTTTCTGATGCCTGCAAGCTCACCAGATTCGCATATTCGCCATTTTTGGACATCAATTCCAAATGAGTCCCACTTTCAACGATTTGACCGTTCTTCAAGACCACAATTGTATCAACGTCTCGAATGGTGGATAATCGGTGTGCAACTATTATTGTTGTCCGGTTAGACATTATCTTGTCTAGTGCCTGCTGAACAATGAGCTCTGATTCTGCATCCAGAGCACTGGTAGCCTCATCTAGAAGTAATATCTTTGGATTTCTGAGCACGGCCCTAGCTATAGCAATTCTCTGCTTTTGCCCTCCTGAAAGTTGGGTTCCTCCCTCCCCAACCTGAGTCTCATAACCATCAGGTAGTCCTTGAATGAAGTTATGTGCATTTGCAGCTTTGGCGGCTTGTATGATTTGATCCATTTCAGCATCTTCTTTCCCAAATAAAATATTCCCTGATATTGTTGTGGCAAACAATGCTGGTTCTTGACTAACCAAACCAATTTGCTCTCTCAACCATTTCAATTGAAGGCTCTTTAGGTCGTGCCCCTCCAAGAGTATCTTACCTAGTGAAACTCTATGCATTAGCCTCACCTCTTAGGTAATTAAAATTATAATATATACTAAATCAATCGGAATTTGGGATTTTCAAATGAAACAATTTTGTCCTAGATAATATTCGATTGATTACCTGAAGTGGGGTCATAGAATCTTTGGATCAAGGAAATGATTGTGCTTTTTCCTGAACCACTAGGACCAACAACTGCAATGGTCTTCCCAGCGCTTACTGAGAAGCTCAAATTTTCAAGGATCATATTGGACCTCGAGGGATAAGAAAAAGAGACCTCACAAAATTCAATTTTCCCTGATACTATTGGTAGAACAGTCCCATCGTCCAACCTTCCAGAGGATTTTGAAACTGATGCAATCATGTTCATGATATTGGCAGCAGCTGCACGCCCTTTAGCTATGGATCCAAGGTTTGGAGCAGCTTGACCCAGAGCACTAAAACAAAGAGTCAAGTTTTAATCGAGAAAATGATTATCTAAAATTCATCATATCAATTTGGAATAAGAAGGACTTACAATCCACTAAAGATGACATTAATGATTGTTGTGAATGCTTTCCCACCATTTGTCTTGTGGTGCCTCACAAGAATGCTTGCATACCAGAGAAGCAATGCCCAAGCACAAAACAACAGCCCATATGTAAATCCCACACCAACTCCTTTTGCAAAACCACCCTTCTTGCCCAGCTTAAGAGCATTATCAAGTGACTTGGAATATTTAGCAACTGCTTTCTCTTCTCCTACAAATGAGTACACAGTACGTACCTGAGAAATTACCTGATCCATAAAAACAGAGTAGAAAAAGAAAAGATGGGTTATGCACGGTATATTCAATAAATCACGTTAAAGGAATGGAATCAAGGCTTACCTCTTCTGCAACCTTGCCTGCTTCCGCATAAGCAGCTTCACCTTTTTCTGATAAGGTAGACATAATTATTGTATAAGCTCCCCCTGCTACAGCTATTAATGGAACAACAGCCAAGGTGAGAAGTGTAAGCTGCCATACTGATGTGAATCCAATGGCAAATCCAACAATGAATTGAGAAAGGTAACGTATGGTATGTCCTGTCTGCATTGAATACAACAATAAATAGGATCAACGAAGCATCCTTGACCAAATTTTTATATAATGTATATTGAAAAACAGAACACCTCTGTTTGCTGTTAATTATACCTTGTCACCTATTGCATCTTGTACCAATATAGCATCGCTGGAAATGTGGAAAATGATATTAGCGTCTCTGGCTTCGTTGTCAAAGAAATTAATATCCTTTTTTAGAACTGACTGCAGATACTTTAACCGCATACGAGCTGTTTGCCTTTCTCCTGTTTGCATCCAGAATGCAACTCCTGAAGAATTGAAAAAAAAAAATTATATATATAAATATTATCATTGGAAAGAAAGAGAAAGTTTTAGTCATAATGAGGTGCGAAAGATAAGACAATATACCAATCCAAGCGAATACCAGAACGACAAGACCAAGATATACCAAGTACAAAGCATGCTGCAATACAAGAAAGTGTCATTCTACAGATAGCTTAGGGACTTATTTACGAAAGGGAGACACGTAGAAAAAGCAATTAATATCGATGATTCCAGGAAGTTGTACAGTCAAGAGTGAATGTACCTCAGAAACCCGTGAAGACAAATTGTGAGGATGTTTGGATAGATGTCCCAAAGAATCAATCATACGTCCGAACAAAACAAAGAAGACAGGAAGAGCAGCGCCATGGACGCACGCCCCAAGGCTTCCTAGGAACATTAAAACATAGTCAATATTATCAGCGGCAGCAAACAAGCCAAAGAAGGAAACGCTCTCGCTTTTGCTTGCTTTGGATGGCTGGTCCATTTTAGAAGGTGGGTTTTGTTCTGAACGCGAATTGGAGGCAAGTTCTAGTTCTTCCATTGCAATTTATTGAACTCCAACCTTGCAGATAGAGAGAGAGGAAGCAACGGAAAGATAAATAGGTGTTCATGTATTACTCGTGGAGTTTTGTGGCACTCAATGTCCCTTCCCGCCAATAAATGTAAAGTGTTTTAATTGAGTACCCCAACAAACGTCTCGGCTCAATAACTGCCGTTTTGGAAATTTTGTCAATCATAAAGCTAAAGGGCAATGGTTAACGAGTGGCATATAAAGCACGCACGTAGCCACCATTATCAACTATAACTATAATTATAATCCCCAGTAATTAAGCCAACAACCTCTGTGCCGATTTTCTAGTTCACAGAACCCAACTTTCTCCTAGTGTGAGCCCAGTAGAATAGCCCCCCATCCTTGTTCTTATACATTCAGCTTAATAATTCACTAGATGTAGGTATATATATATATCAATTTCTTAGGCTATCATCATGGCTGGCAAAGCTTGAAAGGACCACCATTCCATGGTCCACCAATAATTGAAAAGGACTAGTGTAGAAATATATACAACGCTTTTACGTCAAATGGAATGGGTAACCATGCAAGAAATTTGGACAATTAAGGAATCTCTTTGAAAAAAAAGGAAAAGGATCACATGTTTTAACATGGAAAATGGAGCTCAACCTGGTAAACGGCAGCCCTTTGTAATCACAAGTTACCTAAATATGGAAAAATACAGTGCCTGGAATGTTAAAATAAAAATTTTGAAAAAAATAAAATGAAAGTGCCACACTCCCACTGCCACATGTGAAGCTGCTAAATGCTATAAAGGTCGAACATGTTAACGGGTATTCTCCAGAAAATTAAATTCCCCTTCCGTTCAATCGCAAGTTAGCAAGTTACCCATGGCAAGGAATAACATGCAAAGATAGAAACGGAAGGGATNATGCTATAAAGGTCGAACATGTTAACGGGTATTCTCCAGAAAATTAAATTCCCCTTCCGTTCAATCGCAAGTTAGCAAGTTACCCATGGCAAGGAATAACATGCAAAGATAGAAACGGAAGGGACTGGGGAAAGGGGTTTTTTTTTTTTTTTTCTCCCATCAAAGAGTAAGGGAAGGACACCTTAGTGTGGGCTGGGATTTGCTCGACGTGGGTTCTGCAATTGCAATGTTGACTTTATACCCCTATTTTGATATCATGATTCTAATTTCTGCTGCACCGTAGGGTGGATATTTGGTCTTTTTGTACGGTTCTCAAATAAAATTTGATTTGATTTTATTGGGTTCCATTCATAGGTTTAAAAATGAAAGCCCAGTCCAATTGAAGGCTCAGCCGTTTCCAACTTCCTATTTCATATTTTATTTTTTTCACAACATAATTTTATATTTTTAGTGTGAGGTTAATTTTTATTGGAACTTTGATATGTTATAGTTATTAGTGTTTCAAGTGGGGTTTGAACTCATGATATTATTTTAAGATTCGTTTTATGTGAAACTTAATTTATCAATTGTGCCACATATGGTTGTTATTTCATAAATTTGTATAAATTTACACCTTTGTATTTTATTTCTTTCGGCTGTGAATCCATTATAGCAAAAACATTTTAATCAATTTAGTTCTCACACTTGTATACCCTAATATAAACTATTATGAATTGATTTGGAAACATTTGTTCATATATCGGCATATGATGATGGTTTATTAAGCATGAAATTTTGTGGAATGCAAATTACATGGATGAATCCATCCGCAGTATATAGGCCTATTGACTTCAATATTATACTTTGATAATTTATTTACACAATTATTATACTTTTTAACTTATTTACTTAAATATTACAATTTTTAAAAAATTAAAAACTAAAAAGAAAAATTAAATCTGCGCAATAGGCCCCACCAAACACACCGGTTATCAGTCGGCATGTCTCCATCGAATACGCTAGTTGACAGTCGGCGTCTTCACTCTTCTCTTTTTTCAACTACAAATTTATATGTTGCTTAAGAAAAAAAAAAGGTGAACGACTAACAAATGAAAGAAGAAGAAGAGTTTATGTTGCTTAAGAAACAAAAAAAAGGTGAACATTGCAGTTGACAAATAAAAGAAGCAGTTGACAACTAAAATAAGAGTGAACATGCTGGCTGTGAGTTGGCGTATCTAGTAGGGCCCATTGCATAGATTTAATTTTTTAAAAAATTAAAATATTTAAGTAAATAAATTAAAAAATATAATAATTATATAAAAAAGTTGTCAAAATATAATATTAAAGTCAATAAATCACAATATGTATAATATGGTTTTTATCGTTAAAAAAAAATGATATGGGGGGTATCATTTCTGTAGATAGTACAAAAATTATTTGAAAGACTGATGTTAACTGGTACAGTGGTACTATGAGTTATTAAATTATCGTTTGATGACATATTTAAATATCGATCTCATATCAAATCATATTTTTTGCTGATCTATTTTTTTTTTTTTTTGGTTAACCAACGGCGAAAAAGCAAAAAGCAAATTACACAGGAACTGCTCTGGGTATCGAGACGCCCATGCAGTCCTCTAACAGCAACTCCCTGCTGATACAGATGGGAGGGTCATAGAACTGAACAACATCAAAGTACCATCGTGGCCCTTCCTAGCTAGTGCATCAGCGCACTTATTGCTCTCCCTAAAAATATGCTTAATATTAAGCTCCCAAGCTTGACGCTGCATATCTCTAATCTCTTGGATTAAGTTGAAACAAGGATGGTGGCTGCTGCTGCAGCTAAGCAAGAGCTGCATGCAGCATTTCGAGTTTGTCTATGCCTCTACTTCGTCCTTTTGAGCTATATAACCGGGAGTAACTTATATTCCTCCCAGAATCTTATTCTGTCTAATCCTAATAAAATTTAAGTACAGCTGGTGCTAATTAGGTTCACCTGTACAAGTACATGCTGGTGCTAATTGCCTACGTTTTCAATCTTTAGCTTTCTCATAGCCAGTAAAAATGGATATCTTTTAGCTTTCCAAAGAGGTGAACTGGAGGAGGAAGTATCATTACGGTGATTTGCTGAGTTTGTCAAATCAAAGCAGATATTGTAGATCATTGTACTGGAATTAGTTGTAATAAATCTCACAACTAACAGGGATCGAGTTTTACCTTAATTCATGAGAAACTCCAGCGTTTTAACTTTAAAACTATGAGAAATTATTTGCGGTGGACCAAAAATTTCCACCAGCTGCGACTAGATTGCTGACACGTGTACCTCAAAAAAAAAAATGCTAACTCCGTTTTTCAGTCGTCGTCTTCTGTTTCTTCTATTAATTGACAAAAAAAAAAACTCTCCTCGCCATTGACTCATGCCTCCGCAGTCACTACAGAGATTACAAGGTTGTCTCAAAGGCCTTCAAGTCAGTTTCTGCGTTCAACATTTCATGGTTCCAAACAGTGTCTAACAACTGTTCAACCCTTCAGATTAGCTTAATAAAGATTCCCTTCAAGAATCTAACTGGTACTATCTCGTGGAAGTTTCTGAGGAACATGACCAATTTGAAGGTTCTTGATCTCTCTGGGAATTCTCTGCAAGGCTTTGTCCCAAGCTCGTTTTGGACACTTCCAAGCTTAAAGCTGGTTAATTTAGCCACAACAGGTTCGGTGGCACCATTGGGTTCAAACTTACTTCAGAAAACGGCTCGTTTTCGCGGGTTGAAAGCCTCAATCTTTCCCACAACAGGTTCACCAATCTGGTTCAGCTTTCTGGGTTTTCTAAATTGAAAGTTCTTGACCTTTCTCATAACAATTTGATGAATCTCCCCTCTGGGTTTCAAATTAAACCTCACGAAGCTTCAACACCTTGACCTCTCACGCTGCGAAATCAAAGCCAGTGTGAAACCCATCTCTGTTCTACAAGAACTCAACTACTTGGACTTGTGGTTCAACAAGCTGAATGGTAGTTTCCCTGATATGAAAAAAAACTAACGTTTTTGAATGTTTCGTTCAACAACTTCGACGTGAGGTGTCTTTTCGATGGCTACAAGATATTTCCTAAGCAGCTTTGATTCATGCCGGTCACAGATTCAATTACAAGAACAGAAATTTTTTCATCTTTTCCGTGATTTCCTCATCTTCCGAAGGTGACGGCGTCTGGGGCATCACAGTTGAACTCCTTCTGCAATGACGAGAGAGGCACAAGTCGATGGCGAGGAGATTTTTTTTTTTTTTTTCAATTAATAAAAGAAACGGAAGAAGAAGACTGAAAAACGGAGTTAGCAATTTTATTTTTTGAGGTACACGTGTCAGCAATCTAGTCCCCGTTGGTGGAAATTTTTGTAATTTCTCTACAACTATACATGGCATGTATTGGCCATTTAGATGGTAGAAAATAATGGTTTAGAAAATTAGAGGGGAATTTCTCATATGATCTTAGATTGAATTAAATTTTATTGATTGATAGCTATTGCATTTTTTTTTTTTTGTTTAATGGAGCTTCTCTATTTAGTAGAGGTCACAGGTTTATCTCCTTTTTCTTCTTTTTTTCGTAGAAAGGAAAAAGAGAGAATTTACCCACACAAATTTAAGGATAAAGTACACAAAACATTATAATTTATAAATGATAACATCAACTATCTAAAGAAATACGCATCATCTTTTGTGCACCCCAATTCAAAAAACATAGGTTTATCCCCTTAAAATTTTTTTTTGTTTGTTTAATGGAGCTTCTCTATTTAGTAGAGGTCACATGTTTATCTCCTTTTTCTTCTTTTTTTTTCGTAGAAAGGAAAAAGAGAGAATTTACCCACACAAATTTAAGGATAAAGTACACAAAACATTATAATTTATAAATGATAACATCAACTATCTAAAGAAATACGCATCATCTTTTGTGCACCCCAATTCAAAAAACATAGGTTTATCCCCTTAAAATTTTTTTTTGTTTGTTTAATGGAGCTTCTCTATTTAGTAGAGGTCACATGTTTATCTCCTTTTTCTTCTTTTTTTTTCGTAGAAAGGAAAAAGAGAGAATTTACCCACACAAATTTAAGGATAAAGTACACAAAACATTATAATTTATAAATGATAACATCAACTATCTAAAGAAATACGCATCATCTTTTGTGCACCCCAATTCAAAAAAACATAGGTTTATCTCCTTAAATTTTTTTTTTTTTTTTGTTTAATGGAGCTTCTCTATTTAGTAGAGGTCACAGGTTTATCTCCTTTTTCTTCTTTTTTTCGTAGAAAGGAAAAAGAGAGAATTTACCCACACAAATTTAAGGATAAAGTACACAAAACATTATAATTTATAAATGATAACATCAACTATCTAAAGAAATACGCATCATCTTTTGTGCACCCCAATTCAAAAAAACATAGGTGGTGAACACAAAATTCATCAAACAAAACACTGTGCTACCCGTTATTCCCATCCATTCTTAAAAAGAAAATGAAAACAAAAACAACGGTTATTCATCGAAATCAGCAATTTACCCTCGCGGATCCGCTTAACAACCTTACATAATACGTAAACGTCCGTCGCCGATCCCTCTTGCCATAATACCATCACGAGAACAATAAGAGCTTCATCGGAGACGTAGAATTCGTCGGAGATTGTCAGTTGCTCCGGTGTCAATACCTGCTGCTTGAGCATTGCAACCGAGTTTTGGTCTGAGAGAAAACTTGGGCAGGGGCAAGCTGCTCGGTGGCGGAGCCAGATTGAAGACGGAACCAGAAAAAGTTTCGATATTTTCCACGGCAAGCGAACCCAGTTCCTTCCCCATCAACAGTGAAGCTGACGGCGATAAAACGAGAGGAAGATGCTTGGGAAGATAATTTGGGTCGGGTCCCAACCGATTATCCGAAGCGTCCGATATCGCTGATTTTAAATCTCTCTTCACTTCCTCTCGCTTGGATTTCTTTGGTGTAAGAGAGGGATGTCTGGTTCTGTTTTTTGGATTAGTGCGAGGGCAAGAGAGGCCTCGGTTAAGGCTTCGAGAAAGGAGATGCCGTTGAACTGCGGAAATAGGTAGAGGAAGCAGAGGTGGTTGTTGTTGGCTGTGTGGATATTGGTTATTAATATACACAGAAGCTGATGAGATTGGGTTGGAGAAAGACAGTACAGAATGCGCAGGAGCGTGTAAGAGTCCTCCATAGTTGTCAAAATTCTCAGAGGCTGTGGAAATGAAACCTCCTGCGTTGTTCTTGTTGCGGGTTTTGATTCTGATTTGCTTGTAGTTGTAGGGAGCAATTGATTGCTCTGGTGTGTAAGGTCTCAGAACTGCGTCCATTCAAAATAAAGTTTGAGAATGGATCTTCAAATAATTATATATTAAAAACTATACACGGAAAAAAAGCGATGATCTTGTTCAAAGTTTCAAAACAAACGAAACGGATCAGTAACCTGTACAAATTACAGATTTTAACAAATATGAGAAGAAAAAGAAAAGTGACGTTAAGCCCAACAAAAAATAATTTTGGAGCTTTTGATCCGAGCGGATCTCAGAAACCCTGCTTTCTAAAGGGTCTATCTTTATTTTCTATCCCAGCAACTTTCTATGAACCTACGCTCGTACCATCTTTTTATATATCGCGCCCTCAACGGCTATTTCTATTTCTATCTCTTTTTTTCTTTCTTAAAAAAATTTATAAATTATCGTATCTGCATTTTTTTAAAACTTATTACGCATGTTACTATTACTCATAATTTACCGACAACAGTTGCGGTCGGCTATCTCTATTCTCTAAGTCTAAGACTGGGGAATGCTGAGGGCGGCAACCGCCGGAGCGATGTTGACCGTTGGATTCTGCCTTTAGAAATAGCCGTTGAGAAGATGGTGACCATTGATAACGTCATCGGGTTCCCCGAAGTTGGTCTAGTCAAACAAGCTGTGAGAAATCTTAGCCATACACGTCTTCAACACGGTGGGTCCCAGGATTTTGATATTCTCCCTTTGTTTATTGCCCCGTGACCTTTGTTTTTTAATCTTTTACACAGGAAGAGATCCAGTCATATTAACTTGAGTCATGTTGCTTAAATTTAAGCCGTTCATTCCATTAAAGGTCATTTCAACCATTAAAACACATTAATATTTAATGGTTGAAATGAGCTTTAATGAAATGGACGACTCAGATCTAAGCAATATGACTCAAGTGACATGATCGAATCCAAATCCCTTTTACACCATTTGTGGAGAACTTCCTGCCGGCGTTGCCGCATATAATGAATAAGAATTACTTTAGATATTTATACGGTATAGGAAAAATTAAACTATTATTTTTTTAGGTTTTTAAACTAAATAATAATTTTTTCATGAAATAATAAATGAACTGATGGAGTGTGTTGACGGTCGCGAGACTCTCCGCAAGAGGTTGGAGTGGGAGGAATGGAGCTCCTTGGCAGATCCGCGAGACAGTATGGTATTGCCTGAGGAATGAGAGACGGTGTGGGGTATTAATCAATTTCTGAAATTGTTAGAAAGATTAACTTTCCCTGCAGCAATTGCAGATTTTCCTCTCGAGTTGATTTAGCATGCAATTCTGACATTGCTACAGCTGACATATAAGAAGGATATGTACTAGGCATGCTCCCATTGCCTATCTCAAAATCTCCGAATATAATTTATATATTGCTATTATAAATATCTTTTGTACTCACATGAAATATTAAATTGCAGGACGTGACTATATCACTCTTTTAGTTCTTAGTTGAGCTGTTGATGTCTCAGTGAGTCAGCCCCTTTCACTGTCTGGTTCCTTTCGATTTATCATCTTCAGTTGAGAAAAGCCTAGTTGCAGCAAATAAACCGCATACTGTTTCTAAAATAAAATATGTAAAACTGCTAGCAAGGAGAAATTAAATATAAATTTATAATTGGACAAAATTAATAAAATGATATATAACAAATAAAATAAGTTACATGTTATAATCGCAATAAGGTTGTTGGCCTGATATAATTTCGAAGGAATATATTGAATTGGTTCATTTGGCCAATTATATCGGTCATTACCATTACATGAGCTGCGCACCAAGGTGGGAACAGTGATGTGGATCCACCGACCAATGATTAGAGGTTCCCACCTTTGTAATAAATCTATTTTGCTTTCTCTCTACTATAGTATAATAGTTTTTCTCTTTGGTCGGTTCCTTAACGTATGGCATCACTGTCAGGCACATTCAGTTGAGCTTGAGACCACTTCAGCATAAAATCTACTTGAAAATATCACATAGAAGAAACTAACCATGAAATAAAGGAATTTTGAAATAAGCAAATAGCATTACCTTATTTTTTCTTCAACCCCAAGAGGCAAGGCGAGACTGTGACCATAGTTTTATTCCCTAGCTTAATTACCTTATCTCTAACTCGGGTTGTAGGCTTATTTACTGCAAAAATATAATTTTAAAAATAATTTACTTAAAATTAGCATTTTAAAAACTATTTATCTGACATATTTTTGAATAAAATATTATAAGACAAAGCAATAAATAGAGTATCACTATTTTAAAAATAGTGTCTTCTTTAAAAATTATGCTGTATGGAAACAGCAGGACTAAAAAAAAGGGAAAAGTCTAAAAAATCCCCCTAAATTATACTCTTAATGTGTTTTACCTATCATGCTTCAAAAACATAGGAAATATTTCTTTCAACTACGAAAATGTGCGTTTTACCCCCAAATACCAGACGGACATTCATTAATGAACGAAAAGAATTACGTGTCATGCACGTGCAATCTCAAAACTCAGAAAATCATAGCTAGGAACTCCAAAACCCTTCAAAAAATTTGGAGGAATTTGTTCTTAATTAAAAAGGAATAAGAGAATAAGTAAAATCGCAACTAAGAACTCAAAAAACCATAACTAATATCCTCAAAACTTGCTTGGGTAGTGTTAGAAAATGAATTTCGAAACCCCTTAAAGAATTTGGAAAAAGATTGAACCATTTGAAAAAATAAATTACTTGGGTAATGTTAGAAAATGAATTTCGCACAAAACTCCTTAAAGAATTTGAAGAAATTCATTCTTGATTAGTTGGATTGAGTGACATGTACCGTTGTTGCTGCTGTTACCTTTAGATTTTCGTGCTTCATTATGAGCTTTAATCTTAAAACTAATAGCATAATGTTGTTGCAAATTTCACAAGCTTTAAAATGGTATATGATTTTCAAATTTTAGTTGAGAAATGAAAGAGATATGAAGATGACCCGAATGGATTTGAAAAAACGGGTCAGATTCTAAAAATGGATACCCGCTGAAGGTTGAAGGTGATCATTTTTTAATATTATAATTTTGCCCTAAAACTTTTTAAATATTACTTTTTTACCTAACTTTAATAAATTTATTTTCATTTATACCCTTATAAATTACACTATGGCCCAAATTAAACACTCCACGTGCTAGACACGTGATTCTTTCTGTCCATTAATGGACGTCCGTCTGGTATTTGGGGGTAAAATGCACATTTTCGTAGTTGAAGGAGATTTTTCTTACATTTTTGAAACATGAGGGGTAAAACGCAACAAGAGTATAATTCAAGGGAGTTTTTTGGACTTTTTCCAACAAAAAAAAAACAAACGGAGAGAGAGAAGAGAGGGGAGAGTGTGTGACGAAGAGAGAGGAGATAATGGCAAAGAAAAATAGGAGAAGGAAGAAAGATAAGACAATAGAGGGGAGAGTGTGTGAGGAGGAGGAATAGAGTAGTGCATAAAAAGATGAGAAGGAAGAAAGAGAAAAAGAAGAGATGAGACAGGTGTGAAAAATAAGATCTCACTATAGTTTTTGGAGTCATGCCTATTTATAAAATAATGGATCCCGCTACTTTTTTCCAAGCGTATTCATTAGAGTCTCATTTTTTGTAAAGTAGTGGGATCTCATTGTAAATGCAAGCGTTATAACTTTTTAGTGGAATAATTATCATATTTGATGGTAGGTATCACTATTTTAATGTAATGAGACTCAATCAAAAATATTATTTTTAAGGGTTATTTGGTAGACGAATTTTTTTTTTTTTGTTATTGAGAATCATGTTTTATGAGAATAATGATTCCTGATAATGTTACAAANAAAAAAAAAAACAAACGGAGAGAGAGAAGAGAGGGGAGAGTGCGTGACGAAGAGAGAGGAGATAATGGCAAAGAAAAATAGGAGAAGGAAGAAAGATAAGACAATAGAGGGGAGAGTGTGTGAGGAGGAGGAAGAGAGTAGTGCATAAAAAGATGAGAAGGAAGAAAGAGAAAAAGAAGAGATGAGACCGGTGTAAAAAATAAGATCTCACTATAGTTTTTGGAGTCATGCCTATTTATAAAATAATGGGTCCCACTACTTTGTTCCAAGCGTATTCATTAGAGTCTCATTTTTTGTAAAGTAGTGGGATCTCATTGTAAATGCAAGCGTTATAACTTTTTAGTGGAATAATTATCATTTTTGATGGTAGGTATCACTATTTTAATGTAATGAGACTCAATCAAAAATATTATTTTTAAGGGTTATTTGGTAGACGATTTTTTTTTTGTTTGTTATTGAGAATCATGTTTTATGAGAATAATGATTCCTGATAATGTTACAAATGCATTTTGTTGAGTTTAAACATTTATGAAAATGTTAAACAATGTTTTCATGAGAATTTTGTAACCTCATATTTGGTTCTAATACAATTTTTCTAAGAATCTTAGCATTTTTTTTCACAAATACCCCTATTTATTTTAAGTCAAAGAAAATAATTAAATTACTTCCTATAATTAATGAATATATATTTTAAAATTATTCCTTATTTAAAATTAAGAATAAATAAAAAATAGCACTAGAAACTAACAAAAATAAAATATAAAATAAGGTACAAACAAAAATAAAATAAAGTTTGTATTATTACGATTATGTCATTAATAAATTGTATATTTTACTTTTTATGTTTAAAATATTTTTTCATGGCATAGAAATTGAAAATTCTCACCACTCCCCATGAAATTTTTTTGGTGAGAAACTTGCTCCAAAATCATTATTGAGAATCATACTTTTTAAAAAATATTTTTTAAAATATTGTACTAAACATAAAAATATTAGTTTCTTAAGTTAAGATTTCTAATAAACTAAAAAGAATCTGTTTGCCAAATACTCCATTAAAGTAATGTGATAAATTTTGTACGCATTTCTTTGATTAATTTAATAAAAAAAATATCCCAAACCAATAAAAAGTTTTCAAACTATTCAATTTCTATAATTTCTTTTAAAAACAATATTTTTTGTGTCAATTAACCGGGGTTGTATGTTTTACATTTACATTATAACTCAATGGTCCAGTAAGATTGGCCCAAATAAAATTACCCAGTATGGGTTATGGGTTTAGGGGTTTTAGGGTACGGTTTCAAATAGATTTGTCCTTTCACATGGCCCATTATTTTCGTGAAAGTATAGGGCCTAAGCTCCCTTAAAACGCCGTCTCTAATCTCTATTATTGAAAAGCCCATTTCAAATCTCTACGGGTCTACGCCACGAGTTTTGGTGACGGACATCATCATTCATCACAAGCCATTATTGCGCTCCCCGTGTGTGTGACTGTGGGTTCCCCTTCCCCTTAATCCCACCCATTTTCCCCATCATTGAATTGAAATTTGAAAGTTTGTTCCTGTCACATTACGTGACGAGGGACATTTTGTCGGGAGAATTACCCGACAAAAAAAATGGTTTTCCCAAATAGAAAGCTATAAAGCGCCACCAATTGTTTTTCTTCTGAATTAATTATAGTTCGTTATCTTGTCCTTTGGTAGAGGATATTGTTACGGAAATGTTTTAGATATTTTATTATATGTTATATTATATAAAAATAATTAATATATAAATAATATGTGTATAAATTAATTATTTTTAAATTTATTTAAAAAAATAAAATTAATTAATTTTATATTAAATAAAATATAAAATTTATATATACTTGTCACATCAATATAATATAAGAGGTTTCTTAGATACTTTTAGTATTTATGTAGTATGTCATACTATATAGAAATAACTAATAAATGAATGACATATGTACAAATTAATTATTTTTAAGTTTGTTTAAAAAATTAAATAAATTATATTTTATATATAATAAAATATAAAAATTATGTATACTTGCCACGTCAATGTAATATGACATACTTACGTAGTATCATAGAATTTCTGTATAATATAATATACATATATAGTATTTGGCATAATAATGCCGAAGATGGCCCAAATGTTATTTTTCAATAGCGTGTGGACTGTGGACAATATAATTCTGCCACAGGCCCACGGGAGCTCAAGCAAAAATCTAATGAATTATTGCAGGCAAAGAAGCATAACGCCCCACTCTTTTTCCATGTTTCGGCGATTTTATCGTAAGGGAATTTTCATGGCCAAAAAAAAATTATACGGGAATTTCTGCCCACATGATGCATCTCAAATTCTCTTTATTCATAAAAATAGAGGGAATGATTTGGAAGAAATGAATTAGGGTAAAAATTACATTTATCTTGTTTGAGAAAATAAAGTGAATATAGGATGGGTGAATCACTCAAAAAATAGGGCTACAATAATTTTAAATTACATAACTATCTTTTTAAAATATTTTTTTGGTAGTTTGGCTTCGACAGTAGATTCAACATAGGATCTATAAGCTCTGAAGACAATTTCAGTATTACTTAATTACGTTTGGTACTATCTTTTTAAAATATAATATCAATAAAAGTTAGTTGTAAAATTATATATAATAACCTAAATTGGATCTGTTATTAATATAAAATAATTTTATATTAGCACTCAATATATTGTCACATTATTAAAAATTATTTCATTTATTTTTTAATATAATAATCACATATATAAATATAATAATCATATAATACTAATATATATATATATATTTTACCCGATATAATATATACTTAAAAATTTATTGTCTTTAGCACTTTTTAGTTTTTTTTTTTCTCTAGAACTTGATTAGAATTAACTTAAGAAATATATATATAGTCTCACAAAACATTAGCCATTTGTATGGCATAATTCTGCCAAGTCACGACATATTTGGATAAAGAAGATTCTAATCCCATGGAAAAAGATGACAAGACATTTGCCCTAAAGTTTTTTTTCTTGTGAAAAAAAAAATATAGGACACAGATAATTTATTTTAACTCCAATATTAAATACCTAATAACAAGAAATTACCAATAGTAATAAAAATCAAAACTTTTTTTTTTGGGTAGATAAATCAAAACTTATTGAATGAACACAAATGTAGCCAATTTTTTTTTTTTTCTGTGTGACAAATTTAGCCAATTAAATCAACCCTCAATGTATTATATCTATTTCAACAAGGAAAAGAAGAAGTTGAAAAACTCTTGAAGCCATAATAAGCTAAATATTAGAAAAGACAAACGACAGGAATGCCGGAAACACAAAAATATAGGCAACATCACCGGGAATCAGAAGGTGGCAATTTGTCTCAAATGCTAACAAAAAAGACAAGAAAAAGAAGAAGAAACGGCAGCAATTTATAGAGTAGATATATTTTACAGAATATTATAATGGAGTTGTTATTTTTTACACTATAAAATAAAGATTTTTTTTTTTAATATCTATTATATTTAGACATAAAATAAAATATGATATTAATAAAATCGAATATAAAAATAGTTGATATTTTTTTTGGCTTTTAGATAATTTTACCAACATATTCTTACATCTCCAACCTCCGAGCTAAAGAGCTGACGAGGGGACTGGACTGGACCCTCCATTACTGCTAGAAAGTTGATATTTCCAAATTCGAAGCAATAACAATCCACATCCCTTGGATGTTGCCGACAGTTTGAGGTACCTCACGCGCTTGCCATTTCCTTGTCACGCCATTGTGTGGATCAAACGGTCGTTGAAGGTAAAGATTGGCCACCACTTTTAATACTCTTTTATTGCACTTTATGATAATAATTAGATAGATATAGACCATCTGCAGGGGCAGGTTCTTTATCTCCTCTACTTTTCCCACAACCCAGAATGTGCTTTTGAGTGTCACTCTCTGCTACTAGTCGAACAAATAGATTTTCTCTTGAGGGTGTTGTAGGGAAAGAGAGTGGGAGATGGGTATTTTGAGTGTCATAACGAGTTTTTTCGGATTTGGAGTGGGTACTTCACTCGGACTGGTGATTGGGTACTATCTATTCGTATATTTCCAGCCAACAGATGTCAAGGTTAGTTTCTCCCTCTCATTCAATTTTTATATATATATATATATATATATATATTTTTTTTTTACAGCATTTGTAGGGTAAATCGTTTTCTTCCTGTTTGATTGATTGTGTTCCGATTACAAATAGCCTACTGTCATTAAGCTAGGGATCCTATTTGAGGAATTTAGCAGCCGGAGCCTAATACTGTAGCTTTCTCTAATTAACGAACAGAAGTTCTTTGTCAGCCCAGTCCTCCTTCTATTCCGAGTAAAATGCAATAGTTGCCTTATTCTTTTTAGATTTTAACTAAAATGTTTTTCTCAATGTTGTATCTTAGAATGTCATTCTTTCAGTTACATAATATCTTGTTCTGGACTTCTTGGTGTAGAAGAAAATTTTAGAGACAGATGAGAGTTTCAAATGGTTGATAAAGATTTAGAGAGGGTGCCGAAACTCCATTGACTGACCATGAAGTTATGGAGCAATGGAAACGAATTTGTTGTGGGCCATGCTTAGGCTGTAAGCAATAGTGGAGTCTCAGATTTAGCCCAGGGATAGACAAAATTGAAATGTAAATGAGCATAAAAGTAAAATTAATAACTACACATCTAATTTCGTGCGAGGAGCTAAATAAATTCCAATTAGGCTATTTAACCATTTCTGGTAGAATTTAATAACTACACATCTAATTTCAGGATCCCACAATTCGTCCTTTGATTGAGCAAGATTCAAAAAGTCTGCAACGGTTGCTTCCAGAGATACCCTTGTGGATTAAAAATCCAGACTATGATCGTGTATGTTATTCTTTTGATATCCTATGCCTCCTGCAGATTTTTTTTTTAAGTTATCCTGGAACCCAGAAATGTTTTGTATACTTATTCATTTTGCTTGTGTGCAGCTTGACTGGCTTAATAAATTTATTGAGAATATGTGGCCTTATCTGGACAAGGTATGCGCTCTTTTTATTGATGTTCTGATCTATCCTGTGGTATTTTATGTGTATTTCATGCATCTGTTTAGATATGAATTTATGAAGAGTACCAACAATTCATATTTTTTAGGCAATTTGCACGACTGCAAGGACAATGGCAAAGCCAATAATCGCTGAGCAAATACCAAAATACAAAATTGATTCAGTTGAATTTGAAGCACTTACCTTGGGTTCTCTGCCACCAACTTTTCAGGGTTGAGTTCTCTCTCTCTCTCTCTCTGTGACAGATACACACACACACACACACACAGATACATGCATCGCACAAGTATGATGCGTGTGCAGCTGATGTTATGTACAACTCCTGTATAATGGCATATGACCTCATTACTCAACAAATAATTAGTAGGTTTGTATGTTATCCCCATTTTTTCTTCACAGTTTTGATACTTCACGTGGCCCATCTACATACATGTATTGCGTCTCACACTTTATTGCTCTGTCCAAATAATTAGTAATCAACAATGACCATACACATTCCCTTCAATCTGGTCATTTCTTATTTCCCTTGCATTATTTATCTTTCGTCCTCCATCATATGTAAACACTGCTGGGCTCTTAGTAAATAGAAAAAGTATGGACTGATGGTTATTGATCTTGATCTGAATACACGCCAGGAATGAAAGTCTATACCACTGATGAAAAGGAGTTAATTATGGAACCATCAGTGAAGTGGGCGGGGAATCCTAACATCATAATTGCAGTTAAAGCATTCGGGTTGCGAGCCACAGTCCAGGTATATCAATGCCTTTGTGACTTTTTAAGAACATATGAATTTTTTTCTGTTTGATACTATTTCACAGCTGCAGAAGGTTACATGTGACATGCACACAATTTGTTATCGTTCAGTGAAAATGGCCTTTGGAACATTGTAGGTGGTTGATTTGCAAGTATTTGCTGCTCCACGTATCACTCTGAAGCCTCTAGTTCCAAGCTTTCCTTGTTTTGCCAATATATACGTGTCTCTCATGGAGAAGGTGTGTATGATGTCACACTCCTCAATGACTAATTTTTCATTGTTAAATAGTAGTTGCTAATGAGGACTAAGACAACACTTTGGGGGCTGTTGTATAAGAAAAATCTTGATAAACAAAAGAACAATTTTGCATGATGTTTCCAAACACTCAATCCTATATTTTGGAAATTCTATCTGTGTGTGTTTGTGTATCATGCAAGCACAACATCCACTATAGTGTCACACCTTCCTTTGTCTCTCTCCACATTTATTTTTCTTACTCTTTTTCTTCCCCCCCTTATATTGTCATTTTAATTCCTTGGTTTGCAGCCACATGTTGATTTTGGACTAAAACTACTTGGAGCAGATGCAATGTCTATTCCTGGCCTTTATAGGTTTGTCCAGGTAGCATTTTGATCTTTCCTCTAAATTTTCCAGCTTGCTTTTATATAGTCATGCTATTGTTCCTATAAAAATCTAGTGCTGATTTCTCCACCCTGTCTTTTCCCACCAGGAGCTTATTAAAGAACAGGTTGCAAAAATGTATCTATGGCCCAAGGCCTTGGAGGTGCAGATAATGGATCCAACAAAGTAAGCATGTGTAATTTCTTCCTTTCATTCAGTTTACAATATGAGATGTTAGTCTT
The DNA here is from genome assembly GCA_003255065.1 of Cercis canadensis. Lineage (NCBI taxonomy): Eukaryota > Viridiplantae > Streptophyta > Magnoliopsida > Fabales > Fabaceae > Cercis > Cercis canadensis. The sequence continues at coordinate 1,929,380 of QAOA01007183.1, read as the reverse complement.
GATAATTTTCTTGGTTTGTCAGGGCCATGAAATTACCTGTTGGAATTCTCCAAGTGAAGGTTCTGAAGGCAGTGAAGCTTAAAAAGAAAGATCTCATGGGGGCATCTGACCCTTATGTAAAACTCAAACTCACAGAAGATAAACTCCCTTCAAAGAAGACAACTGTTAAATACAACAATTTGAATCCAGAATGGAATGAGGAATTTCATCTGGTCGTCAAAGACCCAGAATCTCAAGTCTTAGAGCTTAATGTTTATGACTGGGAGAAGGTAATTTCTTCAGATGCAGTTCCTGATTAGAATTAGTTGGAGAGATTGCCTCTAGGACTCCTGTAGGAACGTCCTGCTGGAAGCTAGGAATACTGTTGAGTCACTAATTTCTAGCCCTATCTATGTTCTGTTCTTTTCCCCTACAATTGACGTAAATACAAGTAGGAAATGTAAAATCCCATTATTAAGCTTAAGTAAACTCTTATATACTATATATACAGATCTCCGGTCTCTCATATATCAGTTTTGTCTTACATATTTTGAGCTATATGTTTCTTTTGCTTAGGTTGGCAAGCATGAGAGGATGGGTATGAATGTCATTCCATTGAAAGAGCTTATTCCAGATGAACCTAAAGTAATGACTCTTGATTTACTCAAGACTTTGGACCCAGATGATGTTCAAAATGAGAAGTCACGTGGGAAGCTCGAAGTGGAACTGTTGTATAAACCTTTTAAGGAGGATGAATTACCTAGGAACGAAGAAGACTCCAATGCAATAGAAAAGGCTCCTGAAGGAACACCTGCTAGTGGTGGTTTGCTTGTAATTATCATCCATGAAGCCGAAGATGTAGAAGGGAAACACCACACGAATCCGTATGCACGATTACTTTTCAGAGGAGAGGAGAGGAAGACCAAGGTATTATATACTGATTGTGATACGTGAAGTTTGATTTGTCATTTTGGATGTTGGCATTTTCTTCCTTTGGTAAATTGTTACAACTTCTGTTGGGAGAAGATTACATAACCTTAGTCATTTAGAAGTAATTGATCTTTATTAAACGTCATAGACCTTCTATATATATGATTGAGCCTGTAATCTAACGCTTATAGAGAACCATTAATCCCACCATCTGTTTATGCCTCTTTGCTTCGTAGAAACTTGTAGCTAATGGGCACCAATGAGATTGCTGTCATCATGACTTGGTTGTTACATGGCTTGGCTTGAGATCGTGACAATCCATGCCCCAAAAAAAAATGACAATCTCTTCATTGACAGTCTGCTGCTTTTTAATACTCCTCTTTTTATTATGATTCTAGTGGTTGTAACATGGCTTGGCTTTAATTGACTATCACTTGTGTCACTTATACAGTATGTGAAGAAAAACAGAGATCCAAGATGGGAAGAGGAGTTTCAGTTCATGCTGGAGGAACCCCCCACCAATGACAGGCTTTATGTTGAAGTGCTAAGTTCCTCGTCAAAATTGGGCATCCTGCATCCTAGGGTAACACACTGTATCATCGCAAAATTATTTTGTACCAACAGTCAACTCATGCATAGTGGAGTTTATTCATATTTCTCTATATCTACCCTTGTTACATTTAGGATGATTCTTATTTTGACTATGGTCTACCGCATAAATGCATACTTTTGAAAAATAACCGGGAAAATATTGTTCAGAAAGAAACAAAAACTCTAAAGAAAAGCTCTGAAATTATACATTAAAGAGTCATTTTGACTTCTAAAGTCAGATAATATATGGTTTTCTGCATTATCTTCTTCCAAACAGGAAACTCTGGGTTACGTGGATATAAGTCTAGCTGATGTCGTTTCCAACAAAAGAATCAACGAGAAATATCATCTTATTGACTCAAGAAATGGCCGCATTCAAATTGAGCTGCAGTGGAGAACTCCGTGATGATGGCAATGCTTCTTGAATACAGGACCAGTTCACATCCGGTGTGCATAGTTTTGTAAAGAATTCTCTCTCCTGTTGACGTTCTTATATTTCAGTACTCTCAAACTTGTTAGATGTATCTGATACATATAAACAGAGGATAGTTTGTTATTTTTCAAGTGTCATTGTCCTGTTATGTTTTCATTGACTATGCTTTTAAGATGTACAATCCACTGGGAAGCACGCCATAGAAGCAGCTTGGAACCGAAAATTTTGACGCATCAATCAAATTATGGAACCAATAAAAGGCGGACGCCATAAGATGATTCACATTTTATAGATGTTTCTACTTTGTACTAGTATTAATATAATGACTGCATAGAATAATAAATGTGTGAAGCCTAAACTAAATTATACAGTTGGCAATAATATAGCAACGGGAAGGGGTATTTTACCCTGCCTAATCCTGCCATCTGTTACCCAACTTTAAAGGCAATATATGCTCGTTAATTTGTTGATATCCAAGTATATAGAGAAATAATATGACTACATTTCTCCGTGACCGCATTTCCAGCTTGAAATGAGATAGCATAGTTTCGTGTTACCAAATTAAAACATGTAATCACTCAAGTCTACTGATAAGTATGCTACTCTGCATCCGCAGTGACCCTCCTTCCCATTCCTCTGACACTTGGCAGTCTTTGTTTTACAACGATGAAATACAATTCTTTGATATTCCGTTCCCTTTTAAGTTCTAGACATTTTAAGTTGTAGACTTCCTTATCTTTTGCACAAATTCATGAAATACAGTTCTTGACGGGCCTTCTTCCTCTTAACTTCGGCTTAGCTTATTTCTTTCTTTTTTAGTTAAGATTCATGATTTTCAACAGGTACAAAGACAAAGTTATGTGGGTATTTTCGTGAAGCACATTCTTTGACCTTCATACTCTCTTTTTAGCAAATATAAATGCAAGTATAGATAAGGTAGATGACGCAGCAATAGAGAAATTTCGCGCATAGAAACAACAACTTGCAAATGGAAATTTGATGCGTGTTAGTCAAATTACTTGAGTAAACGTGATTCACATATTACACGTGTGCTCCCATTTTCAGTATAGTGAGTGCACAATCTTATTGTATGTTAATATATATAATAATTGATATATGCAAGCAAGTGTGAAGCAAGCACTGGGTATTTAACAGGAAGGAGAGAGAGAGAGTGCTATCTATTAGTATTAGTGTATTACACTATTACTAGCTAGCTTGTGAGGCAATACTGGGTATATCTATATTTATCAACAATAGCTTTCCAAAAAGAGATTCCAAGCTAAAGCACCTCCATGATAAATGAGAATAATATTATTTACATACTAATAAATTTACATTTATTCCTTTGTATATATATGTGATATAATATATCTTATTAAACTTACTTAAAATTTAATTGAGTTTTACCTAAATTTTTTTATACCACTTAAATCTTTTACGTCTCTGTGCATTATTTCTCAACAAAAGAAGCTAATGATTTGTTAAGTTTATGAAAACTTTTATGGGATCGGAAAATCATACAGATGTGCTATTTAATTTGTTAGGCTCATTTCCATCCTTCCAGAAGAATAAGAAAAGTTAGTTAGGCTCAAAGAATTAAACTGTGTGCCACATAGAAGAGGCTACAAATAAAAAGAGCCAATCGTGGAAGGTTATATGCACTGGAAGACAATAATCCACTGTCACTATCATTACATGGTTGAACATTTAGAATACCATCATTTTTGAAGAGCATGTACCACACATCCACTTATCAGTGGCTTCCAATTTCCAAAACAATGAAAGATTTGTTGAGCGAATAGCGGCATGAGTAATTTTTAGAAGTTTCCTTTCGCAAGAATATTGACTTTATTACACTCGCAATCTTTACACAAGAATCACAAAAAAGAAAACTTGTCTTTTACTCTCTTTGAGCGCGATTCCTATGTTCGTGTTTTTGTTCATTCTAGTCTCAAACCAGACAAACGAGTTACCCGTTAATAACTCGTAGTCAAACAAAATAGCGAAAACAAAGTCATAGACCTATAGTCATAAACAAAGCTAGAGCTAAATGGAGTTTTGGGGTCCTAACCAAATAACCAATTGTGATAAAGAAAAAATAAATTACTTTAATATTTAATTTCTTGATGCAGAATACCCTTTAATCACTTTACAAAATACGAATTTGTTCTCCAATCTAGTGGATGATGGTTGAAAAAAATTAAGAATAGATGCTTTGCCTTTTTATGGGCAACAACTTGTATGGTTCTCAAATTATCCCAGTAATCTACCAACAAGGAACAATATGCCATCCGCTTAAAACAAGTTTTTGTTCATTTCATTGGGAGGCTCATGGAAAGCTACTTTGTTGCAATGCCAATAGGTTATAAAGACATTGCATGTACTGTACGTAGAGCTAAGTCCACGAGTAGACTTAGTGAGTCTACGATGCCAATAGCATATAGCATAGTATAATATGTTAGATGCTCCTACTCTTGTATAATTATAAAATGCTCTACGCCATATTTGATTGCACTGCATAGAGCAGAGCAAGCAAATTTGTATGAGCAAAGAGTAAGCAACAGAGCGATTGGTTGTGAACTAAGAGAGAGATGAGAACTGCTGTCAGTTGTTATGTTCTTCTGTGGCTGCACTTAACGGTTTGCACCTGCACCGCTTACAGTGACCTTGATGCACTGCTGAAGGTGAAGGGTGGCATGAAGAGTCCCAAAGCCAAGGGTGGAGTGCTAGAGGATTGGAAATACTCGTCGTCACCATCCTACCATTGTTTCTTCTCTGGAGTAATATGTGACGACAACTCGCGAGTGACTCAACTCAATGTGTCGCTTATTCCTATGTTTGGCTTCCTTCCACCGGAGATTGGACTGTTGGACAAGCTGGTTCACCTCACCATCACCCAGAACAATCTCACGGGCTATCTTCCCAAGGAATTAGCCAGCCTCACTTCTCTCAGGTACTTGAACATCTCCCACAACGCCTTCACGGGCCATTTCCCTGGAGAAATTACTCTTGGTATGACACAACTTGAGGTTATTGATGCCTACGACAACAATTTCACGGGACCGCTTCCTCGAGAGTTGGTGAAGCTCAAGAATCTTAAACACCTTCAGCTTGCTGGCAACTACTTTTATGGGGAGATACCGGAGACTTATTCAGAAATTCAAAGCTTGGAGATTTTACACTTAAACGAAAACGAACTCACAGGAAAAATTCCAGCGAGTTTGGCTAGATTGAAAAATCTCAAAGAATTGTATATTGGGTACAATAACAATTACAAGGGAGGAATCCCGCCCGAGTTGGGTTCAATGGAGTCCCTTCAACTCATAGACATGGCTAGTTGTACCCTAACCGGGGAGATTCCTCCGAACCTGAGCTCTTTGAAGAACCTGCATTCCTTGTTTCTACAAATGAACAATCTTACAGGAACCATTCCTCCTGAATTCTCTTCTTTGATTAGCCTCAAATCATTGGATCTCTCCATCAACGCACTAACTGGTGAGATTCCACTAAGCTTCTCCGACCTCAAAAACTTCACTCTAATCAATTTCTTTCAGAACAAGCTTCACGGCCCCATCCCAGCCTTCATCGGTGATCTTCCAAATCTGGAAGTGCTTCAGCTTTGGGGTAACAACTTTACCCTCCAATTACCAGAAAATCTCGGTAGAAATGGAAAACTCAAGAAACTGGACGTCGCCACCAATCATCTCACCGGATTGATTCCTCGGGATTTGTGCAAAGGAGGAAAGTTGGAGGATTTGATTCTGATGGATAACTTCTTTTACGGCCCTATTCCCGATGAGCTTGGTAACTGTAAGTCTCTCCAAAAGGTTAGAATTTGCAAGAATTTCTTGGATGGATCAATTCCAGCGGGGCTTTTTAACTTGTCTTCAATGGCGACCCAAATTGAGCTTAGTGATAATTCTTTTTCTGGGGAGCTACCATCATATATTTCAGGTGCTTCACTTGGAATTCTTACACTGTCTAACAATCACTTCACTGGGGAAATTCCTCGAGCCATTGGAAATCTCCACAACCTGCAAACTCTATCACTTGATAGGAATCGATTCGTGGGCGAAATTCCCAAGCAAGTATTTGATTTGAAGATGTTGACAAAGATTAACATAAGTGCCAACAACCTTACCGGTGAAATTCCAATCTCGATTATTAACTGTACTTCATTAACGGCGGTTGATTTGAGCCAGAACAGGCTTGTTGGCGAAATTCCAAAGGGTATTAAGAGTATGATAGACCTGAGCATTCTGAATCTCTCTCGGAACGACATGTCAGGGCAAATTCCAGATGAGATTCGATTCATGACAAGCCTCACTACCCTTGATCTCTCAAATAACAATTTCGTTGGTAGAATTCCCACAGGCGGGCAATTCCTTGTCTTCAACGACAGGTCGTTTTCCGGGAATCCCAATCTATGCTTACCACACCATCTCTATTGCCCATCTTTGGTGTACGCAGATGAGGAAAGGGGTAGAAGGCATAGGCCTTTTGGTTCAAAATCTACCAAAGTCATTGTTATTGCAATTGCACTGGCTACTGCTATGTTATTGGTGCTGGTTACAATTTATAGAATGAGAAAACAGAAGCTCCAGAATTCCATGGCTTGGAAGCTCACAGCATTCCAACGGCTTGAGTTCAAAGCTGAAGACGTGCTGGAGTGCTTGAAGGAGGAGAACATAATAGGGAAGGGCGGTGCAGGGATTGTGTACCGGGGGTCCATGCCAGACGGTATTGACGTGGCAATCAAACGATTGGTTGGTCAAGGTAGTGGACGAAACGACTACGGATTCAAGGCTGAAATCCAGACACTAGGGCGGATCAGGCACCGAAACATCGTGCGGCTACTCGGGTACGTATCGAACAAGGATACCAACTTGTTGCTTTATGAGTACATGCCAAATGGAAGCTTGGGAGAGTGGGTGCATGGGTCAAAGGGTGGGCATTTGCAGTGGGAAAGCAGGTATAGAATTGCGGTGGAGGCAGCCAAGGGTCTTTCTTATCTCCACCATGACTGTTCACCTCTAATCATACATAGGGATGTCAAGTCCAATAACATATTGCTGGATGCCGACTTTGAGGCGCATGTTGCAGATTTTGGACTCGCAAAGTTCTTGCACGACCCCGGAGCCTCTCAGTCCATGTCCTCCATAGCTGGCTCCTACGGTTACATTGCACCAGGTTCCTATTATTTCTTCTTCATCATTCATCATTCATCCACTTCCACTTTTTGCTTTTATTTATCTTTTTATTTTTTTATTCTATGAGATAAGCGTTAGGCCCCAATCTGGCCCAAATGTTTATTTGGTCTTGAGGCTGCTAGCTTAGTTTTGGGCCATAATGACTTGTTACTGGGCTCCCTTAGAAGCCCAATATTAATTATGCAAAATGAAAAAAAGAATAATTCTATCACTTCAATTAAGTTTGGGTGGTAGACTTATTGCTTAGAAACAAAGCGAATTTTTTCAATGATTTGTTTTCAATACATGTGTTTAATAATTGGCAGAATATGCTTACACTTTGAAAGTGGATGAGAAAAGTGATGTATATAGCTTTGGCGTGGTGTTATTGGAGCTGATAGTTGGAAGAAAGCCAGTGGGTGAGTTCGGGGATGGGGTGGACATAGTGGGTTGGATAAAGAAAACCATATCAGAACTGTCTCAGCCATCTGATGCAGCATCTGTGCTGGCAGTGTTGGACCCCAGGCTCAGTGGCTACCCATTAACAAGTGTCATTCATATGTTCAAAGTAGCCATGATGTGCGTTGAAGAAAAAGGATCCGCCAGGCCTACCATGAGGGAAGTTGTTCATATGTTGACCAACCCTCCTCACTCTACTCCCGACCTAATTAATTTGTAGATAATTACTTGTGTTTTGTTTTCTTGTTTGCCTTCTAGTTAATAAACGCCTAAGAATTGTGATCAGCGTGTACGTGACAAATAACTTGTGACCTATTGCTGTTACTGTGAAAGACATGGCTACGAACTTTCATCTATAAATTGTGGGCACCAAATCAAATATGTATTAATGATTTATGTGTGTTTCCTTCCTCTCAACTCAAATGTAAAAAGTAGTATGATTTCTGTTGTGCCTTTATGTTTGGTCTTTCAATAATGTAATAATGTTTCCCCAAAAATTCAACGTAATTACTATTTTTAAGAACATTTCAAAATTCGAAATGCTATATTAATATTATGAATTGTATATAATTTTACAATTGCATATATTTTAGGATTTCTAAATTTGTTTGCCAAAATGGTAAATTAAATATGGTAATGGGTACTAAATAAAAATGTGTGTTTTCTTTAATGATCAATGGAAAGCAGTTGACTTCAAACAAAATAATATGCAATTTTTTTTTTCATATGTCTTATTTTATTTTTTTGAAGCATAAATATGAAGTGATATATGAAAATTGAAAAGTACTAAGAAGATTAATGATGTATAAAGAGTTAAAAGTCAAAATGACTTGCAATTATGTCTTAAATTATAATAAACACAAAATGTTAACATTAACCTTCTGCCTATTTATGCCTTTTTTGTTTTTGTTTTTGAGAATCTCCTTTTCGGTTTTTGTCATATAGACATGGCCTCTTAAATTAAATGTACCAAATTCATACATCCGCCAAACAAAAATTGTCTTCAGACCAAAAAAGCCTCATATTTCAAAGAAGAAAAAAGATCAGGCCCATCATAGATCGATTTGTCAAAAGCATGGACCTTTTGGAACATTGGGGTTTGGGCAAACCAATATCGTTTTGAATAGCGCTGAAGCCCATCAATTTTGATTTCTCACCACCTTCTTTGTATTTTAAATCCGCTGCTGTTTTCTTTCCGCCATTTCAAGTAGTCCGAGGGGAAAAAGCGGGAGAAACCATGGACATGAACAGTCCACCCCACTGTCCTAACACGGTCACGGTTCGTCGGAATCCTCACCGGAAAGCTCGAGCTACACCTGCAACTGCTCCGACAAAGTACTCATCATACCCAGATTTTCCGGAAATTTCCGTATTTCCACTTGAGGAGATTTTGTCTGCAGGACCAGAGAATCCTCCATTAGAACCCTCTTCAAAACCTATCGGAGAATCAAAGAACATCAAAGTTTTTCTCAGAATTCGACCTCTCTTCGCATCCAAGGGTTATGGTAAAGTGAGTTCTATTGCTGGTTCAAGAGCTAAAACTGCGTGGCCTCAAAACCCAGCAAAAAAGAATACAGTAGCAGGGGAGAAGAGTGCGAAGAAGAAAAGCTCCAGAGTTTGTGTAATTGTCAACGATTCACAGACAGTGACACTATCACCTCCAATAGATTTGCAGGACTCGAAGAGAATTAAGTCAGAGACTTATGGAGGTTTTTCTCATGTATTCTCTTCAGATTCGTCCCAGGTAATCATTGTTTTCTTCTCTTTTCAGTTCGCTGGGGTTTTTTTTTAAACATGCCATGCCATGTAGAATTTCTTTTTCCTCTTTCGGAATTAACAATGTGATAATTTAGGTTGAAGTGTACGAGAGAATGGTGAAACCAATAGTGGAGGACTTCATTAATGGTACAAGTGGAATGCTGGCTGCAATGGGGCCTAGTGGGTCTGGCAAGACGCATACCGTATTTGGGTGCCCAAGGGAACCGGGCATGGTACCTCTTGCCCTTCGACAAATTTTGAAAGGGAATCAATCATCGAGGTATTCTTTTGTTCTTTTTATGCCCAAATCATTTATAATGTAGAAGTTATGCGAATTAGTCCTTGATATCATTAAATCTGAAAATGTTGTAATTCAACTTAATAGTTTGAGAGCAAGAAACTAATTTTGTGTAACGGGTATAACATGTTGGTTTCCCCTTTTATCTCCCTGTGGCATGGGGTCAACTATTAACAACAAGGTGTTATACCACTACATGGGAAACTTTCACTTTATAAGCACAATAAATAGAGTAGACATAATTATAAGTGCAGTCAATATTATTTCTGTTATTCTGGTTGTCAACATAAACATCAGTGCGTAACAAGTGGTCTTAAACCTCTCTAGTTTTTAATTGAATGAAATGTCAGTTTCTTCTTATGGTGCGACTCTCAGGTCCTTTTACATATCAATATTTGAGATATCTTCTGAACGAGGTAAAGTAGAGAAGCTGTTTGATTTATTACCAGATGGCGCTCAACTAAGCATGCAGCAATCAAATGTAAAAGGCCTACAGGAGGTTAATAGCTACATATGCTTTATGTAATATTACTTTTTCTCCGTATGTGTATCATGATGATTGATGATAATCACTGTTGCATTTATTGTATTTAAGAAAACAGGTTCTCATTTCTGATGCCGGACATGCAGAGTTCTTAATGGCACAAGCAATGGTAAAACGTGCCACTGCAATGACAAACACGAACAGTCAATCAAGGTAAATGCAAAACTGGAATCTAGGAATGCTGCCCCTCCCCACCCACACACACACACACACAAAAGCCTATGCCGTTGTGGAAACCTGAAAATACTTTATTATAGGTATAGGTGGCTTGTACTGGGTTTTTTCTTCTAAGGATATCTCTAGCTATGGTCTAAGTAGGGGGCCTGTGGGCTGTGTCGTGATGGAGTATTTATAATTTTTAGTATGTGTTGATGTGTTCTGATATGAAATCTTATGTCATGTTTTAGGCTGCTTTTTCTTAGTTGGTCTTTTACTAATAGAATTTCTTTTTTGTTGAGGGGTTTACTAATAGAAGTCTTGTTCCAGTTAAAATGTTTATTTTGTTTGAAAAGACAGAAAAAAGATGAATCATGCAGAGCAGATATTCAGAGTTTGTTTGGAATAGACCTACGCAAAATAGTTGTTATTCCTGTTAATATTCCATAGGACTCGTTATTCTATTTCTAACGGAAATGAGATCTTATTAGTAGTTTTGATTATTCTTCCAATAGTTTATGATTGTTAAGTTTGGGTTCTTCCTCTTCATAGCCGGTCACAATGCATAATAAACATTCGTGCTGTTCCCAAAAAGTGTGAAGGAGTGAGTGCTCAGTCAAATTGTGCTGTTTTGAGTATCATTGACCTTGCTGGAGCGGAAAGAGAAAAGAAAACACGGAATCAGGTTTGTTTGTTTTCTTATCATATTGTTTTGAACAATAGGAGTTGATTTTAAGCATTGTGCTGTTTGAATGCACCTTTAGGATATTGGAAGCTAAATAATTCCTCTCAAAATCAAATCAGTGTTTCCTATGCTATCTTTTCTAAAACATATGTTCATCTCTTGAATCCAAAAAAGCGCAGCGAAACATATTGGTGAACATAAAAAATGAACAACAGTGTTAGTAAGAATAAGGTTCATTGTGATACGATTTTCAAACTTAATTTTACAAATTATTCTTGTAGTGGCCATGGTATATACAGTAGGTGTTCTAGAAAATCTGAATGATAGAAGCTTCTACTTATTATTGGAGTAAGATTCTTTGTTGCCTTGATAAAATTCAATATCTGGTTAAGAGCAACTATTCTGAATCATAGAGAATTTACAAATACAGAATTGCTGACTTGAGAATATAGATACAGTTCGCAATTTTATGGAATAAATATTTTGCTTTCACCTTCATCGCAACTTTACTTTGTCATGTTGTAGGGTACAAGATTGCTTGAAAGCAATTTTATCAACAACACGTTGATGGTGTTTGGCTTGTGCTTAAGAGTATGTAACCTATACTTCAAATTATGAATCCATGAGTCATTGTTTTGCTTCGGTTAACTAGTGTCATTTTGCTCACTGAAGAACTTAATTCATTTTTATATTTTCTACTGGAAGACTTATAATCTCTCTCTTCCCCTCTCTTTTCACATTCCTTCCTTCTCTTTTTGTGTATGCGTTATGCTGATTTATTTCTACCTTCAGTCCCTATTGGAGCACCAAAAGAATCCCAAGAAGCCATTGCAAAAGCACTTCCAAAATTCTATGGTAATGTTTCCACTTAATAATTGATATATTATTGGCCCTTGATGGGTTTTGGTTGTGCTCTCTATTATCATTTCTTTCTTGATGGTTAATGTTATACCAAAAAAAAAATGTTGGTTGACACTCTATTATTATCTCACTTTAGAAATCTCTTCAAGACAGTAATTTTGAATTAGAAATGAAGTACACATTTTGCTTTGTCTAAAACAGTTAACCAGGTACCTGCGAGATTATTTGGAGGGCAAGAAGCGCATGACCTTGGTATGCAGATTCTTTTAAATTTAGTTTTCTCCATGTCCAAGCTGTTTGAGTTGTATTTTGCATTTTGGTGATTTTCTTTTAATGAGAATCATTAGTCTATTTCCCATAAAATTTGTATTTAATTTTTCTCCAGTTTTAGCAAACTTGGTAAAGTTCCTTATGTTTTCTTTTTCTTCTGTGTCCACAGATATTAACGGCAAAATCAGGAGAAGAAGATTATCTTGATACATCTCATTTACTCAGACAGGCTTCTCCGTATATGAAAATCAAGTAAGATTCTTCTACGCCCCTCCTCCCCCTCTCTCTTTCTCACTTGAATTTCATATTTATTGCGATGTAATTTCTAAGAATGTGAGAGCTTTTGTCAGGTACAATGAAGTTGAACCATCAAATATGGTTCCTAACAAAAGGCAATACCAATCATCATCCACAATGGAGCATGTGAAACCATCATCTACATTGAAGCATGCAAAGCGAATTAGGCTTGTTTGCTGTGAAGATAGCGTGCGGGCTCTCTCTCTCTCTCTAGCTTCTCCACTTCCTTCCCAAGCTAGAAGAGATTTACTTACATTAAATCTCATTTAAATTTATTTTTTACCGTAAACATGCCCAAGCATACGATCTGGAGTGGCACATGAATAGATGCATTAATTTTGACCACCTGAAGTTGAAATTCTCTTCATATTAGCTTTTTGTGTGAACTTCTGGTTTTGAGTTTTGTTGGATGATCTGAATAGGTGAGATATTATAGACATGATATAAAAGAGGCAGTTTACTGAAATGATTTCATGCCACACATGTGCATGGAGGTACTAAGGAAAATGTTACTTGGAAAGTAAGAATGTTTTTAGATGTAGAAATAAGAAAGAAAGTCAATAACGCACGTGTTTTGTTGTTATTTTCAGAAAGGAGTGAAGAGAAGATAAGAAAGTACGGGAAATATGGAGGACATTGTTGCTTTAAAGTTAAAAGCTAGAGATATCCTCTTGAATTAGCAAACTACCATTAGCCTCTGTAAGCTTAATTTGATTATTTACTAGTCAGGACGCTAGAGAAACGATTTGCTAGGAAAATTGAAAGATTCAGGGCCAAAAAGGAGATCGAAGGCCTAGTACTAAATAGTTATAACTTTCTCTTCTTTGTCCATGTGAATTCCAGATTTGAAGTATTATCTCTGTGTTTACCATTAATTTCTCTTAAATAGACATAAAGAATACTGATATAGTCACACTGGGCAAATTCATTTTTTCCCCAGCACGGACAACTTATGTATCTGCAATTTGATATGATTAAGTGAAACATAAAATTATCAAGATGTACATTATCTTCATATCCATCAGTGTGAGAATTATTTTGCATGCATGATCTGTAGAGCCTTTTCTCCTAAATAGATTCAAGAACTTGTATAAGTTCTTTTGTTTTCTTCTTTCAAGGATACTTAATAATCTGTTGTAAAATTTTTTGCTTGTTTTCAGAATGAAGAAAAGGGTGCTGAAGAAAGGCACATTTCTGAAGAAGGTTGTATGACACATTCAGAAATGCGCTAAAGTTATCAATTATTAAATTTGACATTTATACTTATAACATTCTTTCTCTTATTTAAAATTTTCATTTCCTTAGTTCAGAATTATCACCCTAATGTTTATTTTTTTGCAGAGGCTTCAAGAGTCCAGGAATCAGATTGTATTCCCTTGAAGTCAGAGTGTAGAAGCTGGGCTCAAAGTGAGAGAAACCATCTTATCATGCAGAATTTTGCTAAAGCTATGTGGAGTGTTCTTAAGCAATACAATGCTAAATTGAAGGTAATAACTAAAAATAGTATTTTGCAAAACTAGCCATTATTTTATTGACTTCATTAGTCACTTTTTCTTATGGTAGGTGGTTGGTCGAGGTATTTGTAGATAAACTAACTGGCGGCATATAACTTACACGGTTATACCTATATTCACATTCAGGTAGCAGAAGTGGAAATTCAAAGTCTCAGAGAAAGCATAGGATATGAAAAGCAGAAATATCTGGAGCTGCAAAAAGATTTGAATGAGTTTAAGGCTTGCTGCACTTGTTGCAAAAGAGGGAAAGTAGATACTTATTTTCAATCTCAACTTGGGTTGGATGGACTTATATCTAGTAATGCTGATGAGGTTTGTGTTATATTTTTCTTTCTTGTTATGGAACTTAATTATGTTCAAGTTCACTTGAATTTTCAGTTATAATTTCTGCAATTTGCTCTTACAAACTAATCAGTATTTGAACACTTAGTTCTCTGTTTAGACAAATATAGGACTTAATCTTTATGATCTCAAAGCATCTAAGTGCATTAGGGCCCGTGTCTTTTATGCAAATGGGGAAGGGGGGCTTCTGGCATCCAGCTAAGTCAATGTTTCATCCTTTATCAATCTAGATGCAAGAAATTTATCGAAATATCTTCTATTACAGATTTCATTCCCCTCATGATTTTGGTTGTAACATGTGATTTTATTTTATTTTATTTGCCAAACTGAAGACTGTCTACATACCATGGATTTTGAGATTAACATACAAATTGAAGCTGCTGTTTGCTTTATGGTTAGACATTAGTTACTCAAGTTTTTAGTTGTTCCTGGATGCTTGAATCCTAGTGACTGTATTTTGATTGTGGGTCAAGGTAAATGACAGAGCTGTTGATCCAGATCCAAACAAGGTCAATTGTGTTGACAATGAGCTAAAATCTGAGGTCACGGTAAGGGAAATCTAGGGACTGTCCAGATTTTAATTTTATAGTTGTACCATTGGAGATCTTTTCCCCCAACTTCTCGAGTTCGTAAGTAACATCATGGTTTTATAGGAAAGCTTGACCCATTTTCCGATAGGCAAGAGTTTATATGAGCTTCTGATTGTTAGACAATCATGTAAGATTTTTCATTGTCTGTTCTTTCCAGGAAGCATTTGATGCGCAAGCATCACCTGAGAAATACATTTCAGTTTCCCAATGCTGCAGCATTCCTGATCAATCAGATAAAGAGCCTAGACTTGGTACTTCCCCTGAAAGTTCAGATAGGTTAGTGGAATGACTACAAATTTGGCATGTGGTTCCTGTTGTATTTCATGCCTTTGAACTATTGTGCGGATTATTTTTATCCGAAGTTGTTCTTACTTCCTGCTCGCTGCAAATAATTTAGGGAAGTTTCGGCCTCCTCATCCAAACCAGAGGATCTTAATGCTTTGGAAGTTAAGATAGAGAGCCATAAACTAACTGTGAGTTGACATTCTATCCCTCGATGCTGTACACGTCTATATATTTTGCTTCTTTTAGTTGATTTTCACAAAATAATTTAATGACTTACACGAGAATGAGATACGTATGAGGAGGAACCCAATTTTATGAAAAAGGGGGATTTTGTCTGGAATATGGATATGTTAGGAAAAATTTTAAAAGCGAATATTGTCGCAACTGGTAATCCAATTGTAGTTTTAAACTTCCCCAGAGCTTGAGCAGAAAATTATGAAGAATTGAAAGACAAACACAGAGCCGAGAAGACAAGATAAAAAAAAGTGGCGCACTTGTAAATTTTATATTTTAAAAAGAAAATTACTATAAAGTGGTCTTTTCATTGGTGTGATTACTTGTATTAGATTTATCATGCAAAGCTCTTGTGGCAAAGGTTTCTGAAATCCTCTCTCCTCTTGCCCATGTTAAATCAACTTTTCAGGAATTATTGGTTTCTTCACCATTTCCCAAAGATGAAGCGTCGGGTCCTTCCTTACCCAAAGATGCTTCTCCTCCTAAAGAATGTGACCTTGTGGATGAGTCCAAGAGAGATCATACAAGGGCCACCACCTCCTGCAACGCTGAGAGGCCGAAAAGGTCCGTTATGTTTCGATTTATCCTTGACTTAGTATTATTTTCTAAAACTTGTTTGTATCAGTTTTTTAATATTTATAATTATGATGCAATCAGGAGACTCATGCCTTCTTCTTCCATATTATTAAGGGATTTGAGTACCCTGGATCTTGCTGATGAGACCGAGAAATCAAAGGTAAAATAATCAATAGTGATCTTACCTCTGCGTTTATACACGCTTCTAGCCTTTTTTAAAAGAGTGCCAAAAGTTAATTAAAAAGTCATGAGTCTTATACTGACTCCGGAGACATAATAATAAATTTTGAAATTTCAACTGATTTGCAGGGGAGTAGGGGCACAAGGAAGTTGGCTGCCGAGGATCTGAAAAGAACAAATGGTAGCATCACCCTCCTCCGCTTGTTGAAGAGCAATCTTCATCTCTGATCTGATCTTAACTTCTTACATGAACTTAGTTTTCTATTAAGTGTCAACTTTTTTTTTTTTTCTTTTTCTGGGAATGATGCCTTCGGTCAATCAAATACGTGCATAGTTTTGTTGGTAAGATAGAATTATAGTATAACACATTTACAATGTAAAGCTGCAATTAATAGATGACCTTTGCTCCCATAATTGTTCATAGTTTGGGGATGGAATTTTGAATGTACATGTCTGAAACAATATTCGATAACCATATAAATATCAGGTTTCTTGTAGCCAAATAACTTACCTTTATTTCTTTAATTTATGAACTGGCCACGTGAAAAATGCACGTGATGCATAGGAATCCCATGATAATGACCAGAACGGGACCATTCCTTTTCAGTTTAGACAACTTCTATTCTTTGTTTTCTCTTCGAAAACTCGTCCCATAACCCTAGAGATAAAGGCCGTACGAAGAGCCAAAATAAATCAAGACATCCTAAAAGCTAGTAGTTGTTGGAGATTTAGGTGCAAGATGTCTTTTATGGTATCTTTTGAAAATAAAGTGTAATCAGTAGAGATGCAACAAATAGGTGATTCGTTTACCAGTTCTTACTTAAATGGTTTAAATTTTGTTTTTCGGCCAAACTCGTCTTATTGTAACGTTTTATTTAATTCTTTAATCTTTTTATTCACTTTTTGTTTTAATAATTCGTTAGATATTATATATTGAACAAAGAAAATCAACAAAACATAAAAAATCTTGATAAGAAATCAAGTCTACAGATACATAAGAATTTGGCAAAAATTATGAAAAATTATCATTACAAAAATACAAGCCTTGGAGAGGGGAGATTTTTTTTTGGGGGATGAGAGGGATAGTGGTCTTTCACTCTTCATTCTTTACAATTTTTTTTTTTTAATCACTCTTTAGACATGTTTTTATCTTAAGGTGATATGCGAAATACGCCGACGAAAGGAGACAAGGATAAATAATTAAAATAAATTTTTTGACATTAACTCTTTATTTTTTTTTACTAAATAAGGTAATTTTTTAATCTGTAGTTATCTAAGTTCTTTATTTTGGGATGAATATCAAATTCCTATAATTTAATATATTCAGACGCTTAATTATTTTTATTTTACATACAAAATGAACCTTGGATTTTTTAAAACTTTCAAAGTCGATTTGATAATTCTGTATTTGTGCCAATTATATATCACAACAATTCAAAAGTAAATAATAATCTCTTTTGAAGGTCCTTTTCTTATACAATTAGTTATTTCTAACAAAATAACATCCTAGAGTGTTCACTTTTTAAGTATGCCTATTAATTGACGTGAATTTTGATGATGTGACATCATGCGAAATTGCTCAGATAAATGTTTACTAATATTGTCCTAATAGAGTATTAGGCAAAGGATATCAAAGGTTAGACTCCACTACAATTTCAAGCTTGATCAGAATGTTTATTTTCAATTTAAGGTCTTTATCAAAATTATTTTTTAAAAATCAATTGAACAACTATTCAACTTTAATCTATTTGTAAAATACAGTTTACAAGTAGTAATCATCGCAATTATACTTTTTATGATCCCTTCTATAAATAGTTACTCTCCAAAACAGAAAAAGAATTTTGTTACGAGCAGTCAAAATAAGAACTAAAATTATGAGGCTTTATTCATTTTTAATCACAATGAAATGTAAATAGATTTAGTAAAATGACTAATATTATTTTTACTTTAAATAAATAAGGACAGCACTTATTATTTGTTAGGATAAGGGTCCAAGAAGAATTCAAATTATTGACATTGGCAGAATATAATAAGTAAAAGAGATCTATTTGCATAATCGCTTAATCACATGAGGTGTAATTAAATAATTAGAATTTAAAACCGTGTCTTTGTAAATAAGTAAAGTTGAAAATGATGTTTATGCATTTCAGCTTTTAAAATAAAAATGAAAACTCTATTCGATGACCGGGTCTTATAGGGTCGGGTCTCGTAGTAATTCACTTGGCAACCGGTTCACTGGACAAGCCGGGCAGAGGTTCGAGCGGATTCGAGTTGCACCATAGTCCATAACCATTGTCTTGGTCCCATTAACTCCGAACAACGTCTGGCGTCGCACGTGTTGGTGCCCAACCTACGAACCAAAGTCGACCAGGAAATTCAGAAAACTGGAAAATAGAAATTTCACTTCAGAGACAAAATATTTCGAAGAAGAAATACGTTGCTCTTCTCCTCCGGTTTGGACAAAAGCTTTCACAGAGCACAAAGCGAGTCCTGAAGCCACTCGGAATAGAGAGAAGGGCGCCAAGCTCTATAAACAGAAAGCCTAATTTAGACTCTGAAGAGAGAACATTCTAGAATTCACGACACAGACTGGAGCTCCAATCTGGGAGCTGAGTCTGAGCTAGGGTTTCGAATTGATTGACAAAGGTAAACCGCGTGCTACAATTTTGAACTTTTGGTTTCATTTCTCGCTTAATTTTATTCGCACTTCATATTTTTTTTTTCGTTTTTTGCTTCTTATTTTTATTTAGTTCCGTTTTTGGGTTTTGTGTTACTTATAAACTATTCCAGTGTTTTAATTATGATAAATTACGCATTTGGTTTCTCTTCCTTTACATTTTGACACGCCGCAGTTGGGAAAACTACGAAGCCTTAAATTTTTTTAGGGGTTTTCAATATATTTATTATAAAACGTAGAATTCTAGGGTTTTGTTCTAGTTGCTTACGGTAATAGCTGCGCCTATGCCTTTTTTGTATTCATTAACTATTTCTGTTGAAAATTAACGAATTATGTTTCGTTTTTGTACGGTTATATGCCGACTGGTCTCATACTGGATTTGTTCTTAATCATAGTGTTGGTTTTTGTTTATCTTGTTCAATTATCGTTTCCGTACGGGATTTTGATTTTAGTTCTGAATTGTCCGTTTCAGGGATGCAGTAATATTTATTCATCGATCGTGATTGGAGAGTTACAATTTTTGTTGATAATTGTAACTTATAGCAGCCCTCAAAGTGACTGGTAATCTTGTTGTTGATAGATTTAGCTTTTACTGTTTTCTCACTCATCAGGACAGGACTCCATTCATTCAGTCTCTTGCTTTCAGTAGTTTGCAAGTGATAGCTGATAGGTTTGCTTGATCTTTTAAAAGTATTTCTCAGCGCCTCCTCTCACAACAGGCGCTTGAAATTGGAAAATTTTGAACTTTTATAATATTCTACAATGTGTCGTTTTGGAGTATCCTGTTTTTTGCTGCAACTTTGTGGTGGCGTTTTATAATTTATATGAGGAGAATATATTAACTAAGGAACTGATTATTGGATTCATTTATTTTTTTAAGATTCTAAATATTTTGCATGTGGGGTTATAAATCTCTTTCGTTTAATTAAATTTTTTGTTCTGATGCTATTATTGTTCACCCTGAGAATTATACTGCAGTTGCCTTTCTTGTAAATCTCTTTCCTTTAGATAAAATGACCATGTCATCACATGTCAGGAAACAATCAAAAGAATCGTGAAATATTCATAAGCAATCTCATGTCTCCTCCATTGAATTAGTGTTAATTGGGCTTAATACATTTTTGTCAAGCCTTGGTATGTGCGCAACATTCATACTTTACTCATATTGTCGTTACTTAAGCAAGTTTTGTCTTTTCGAAAACATCATGAAGACAAATGGAGACCAGTTAGGGAAAGAGTTCAAAATTTGACTGTTAAAATCGAACAATAGTGAGGAACATCCAGAAAAGCAAAAAGTATGAGCATTATCCCAGCCAGAATTTAAACATTTAGGCACCTGTGAAAGTCACCAAAGTCTGTTAATAATTAAAATTGAAATGAAATTTCCAGTCTTATTGAATGCTGTAATATGTCAACTTTGACACATTTTATTAGGATAGTTTAGTGAATAATGAGTCTCAAAGTTGAAGTTATCCTTAATTCAGAAAGAGATAAGCATGGGTCTAGAATTGTCCTTAGATTACACTTTAGTTTTCTCCATAATTTGTTTGCTTGTTAAGTCAACTTCATGCCTAGAAGAGTTATCGTAAACTGTGGATTTTTTTGTATAAAATAAATTGTGGTCATTACTCTAAATTGAGTTTAGTATGTTCTCTGGTGCACCACAACTGGTTCTTTTNCATGGGTCTAGAATTGTCCTTAGATTACACTTTAGTTTTCTCCATAATTTGTTTGCTTGTTAAGTCAACTTCATGCCTAGAAGAGTTATCGTAAACTGTGGATTTTTTTGTATAAAATAAATTGTGGTCATTACTCTAAATTGATTTTAGTATGTTCTCTGGTGCACCACAACTGGTTCTTTTCTCCAGCATGCTGGAGGAAGGAACTGTTTGTTTAAGCTATGCACTGGAACCTTCTTTTTTACTGTCTTATTTTGTGTCTCTGAATCTTCATCCCTCTTAACGAAGGCAGTTATTCTGCATCATCTTGCTGTAGTGCCAGATGATGTGCCAAAGACGTTTTGTTCTGTCTTGGCTGTAGTGGGCAATTTCCTTTCAATTTTAATTAAAATCAGTCCTTTGAGGATAGCAAAAAGGTCATTGTTCTTCAATTTGAATCTTTCAAGTTTTATTGATGTTTTGTATATTATATACACGACTTAGTTAGGTATCTTATATGATTGCATCAGGTGTGATTTACCCTGTATTCAGCAAAACTGTCTTCTCAATTATTTATGGTGTAAAACTGTAAGACATGGTATCTTGTACATGGTCAACTTGCAAAATTAGATAGAACTTTGAACTTAAACATATTTATTCTTTGCAGTGATATCTTACCTTATTGTTACTGTAAACTAGGAACTTGATGTGATGTTTGCTCTAATCTTTTAGAATTCAGTATTAAATTCCTCAAATGTCTATTATGCCTATGGAAATATTAACTTTCCAGAACTAACATGCAAAATGTATTCACCTTGTTATTGGTTTTTGCAGTGCAACTTCATGAAGTTTTTGCCTGAAAGTACATTGCAGTTGTTGATGGAAGAAAATTTTTTCTTGTGCCAAAAGGATGGCATTGATGCTTTGAGAAACGTTATGTGAAGCAGTATGACGCTTGAAGATTTTTTTACTTTGACTGAGATGAAAGATGGGCTCACAGCCCCTTCTCGAGTGCAGGAGCTGGTCTCTGTAATGCAGAAGGAGAAAGATTGTGTTGTTAAGAATGCTGGTGACACCACAAGGCAGTGGGCTGCTGTTGCAAGCACCATTGCTGCTACAGAGAATAAAGATTGTCTTGATCTTTTTATTCAATTGGATGGACTTTGGTTCATTAATAGGTGGTTAATGGATGCTCAAAATTTTGTTGATACAAATGATGGCTTCATTGAAGAATCAATTACTGCACTTTTACGAGCAGTAGAAAAGCTGCATCTAGACAGTGAAAGGTCAATTTCATCAGGGATTTGGGTAACTGTAAGAAATCTTCTTGGCCATCAGAGCTCTAGGGTTCAGGATAGAGCAAGAGTATTAGTTGACAGCTGGAGGGTGGGTGGAAATGTTGATGTAGATCCTCATGATAAAGATCTTGTTAGAGACAATGATAGAAGTGAAAACATTGTGAGGGAGGAAGGCTGGGCGTCTGCTCTGAATGAGTCTAGCAGTGATACTGATCATGCATCAGGACTTGATGGAGGTGAGAAAACGCCAAGCATGGATAGTCTACTACCAGAAAGGGTTGTCAGTGTACAGGTACATAATTCTAATAATCAGCTCCTCCCCCCTGTAAATTTGGATTGTGGAGATGTCGTCAAAGAGAGATCACCAGACTATCTTTCTGATGTTTCAACTTCTGTTCAAGAAGTTGCTTCCATAAAAGAAGCATTATGCGTGGTAGGTGGGACCTCTTCAACTGGGACCTGTAGCTTTCCTTTTCCAAAGCAAGGCAATGTTGAAGGAAGATCAGATGTTTTGAATTTAAATGACTTGTCCAAAAAGGAGAAGCAGGAGCAAAACATCAATGGCCCTAGGGAGAAACTAGGAGTACTGGAGATCTCGTCAATGTCCACAATGCCAGAGCCTGAACCTGGAGCTGTTCCTATGGGTGCTAGTGAAGCAAAAGCATTTGAGTCTGTTAAAGAATCTGCTTCACAACATAAAGTTGAAAACAATGAGGATGGTGTCTATCATAAAATCACTGCTTCTGGCAGCATGATGACACCTTCATCTGATAGGAGTGGGGTGGATGATATTAGAGATGTAAATTCCAGCAGTGCACAACTTCTCAAGACTGCAGGAAAGGATGAGAACTACCATTCTGATGCTTTGCAGGATGCATCTGTCAGTGGCAATAAAATGGGAAAGCCTGAGGTTTTAGAGTCATCTTTTTCCCGAACAGAGTATGTCAGAGCAGTAAAGGAAGTCAAGGGGTATGTCAGTAATGAAGGCAAGGACACCTCAAATGGTTCTGATTCTATTAAACCAGGGAAAGGTCCTAGAAATCCTAATATGATTGATAAAAAGAGTTCTGACATTGAATTAGAGTACGGCATTGTAGATGCTTTAGAAGTTGCCCGAAAAGTAGCTCAGGAAGTCGAGAGAGAAGTGGGTGATTATAGAGAACCATTCTGCAGCTCTTCTTCAGAGAAAATCTCAGAAGGTGGAATCAGGCAACCAGGAAGCCCGGATTCTATAGGTAAAGAGGATGCAGTCACTTCTGTGCCACCAAAGGAGGTCCCATCCAGACAAAGCAATTCTGCTGACACATATCCTGAGGAGGAAGGACATGCGAGTATTTCAGACAATACTGAGGATGAGCCAGAATGTATACCCGAAGTGGAGTCCTCGCAGGTGACTGAAGCAGCTCAAGAACCTGGAGGTAATTCAGAGAAGAGCCTTTGTGTTTTTGATCTCAATGAAGAAGTTGGTTCTGATGATATGGATGTTTCAATAAATGCTTTTTCTACGCCAATATCTGTTGTCTCTGCTTCAAAGCCTGTAGCAACTCCTGGGTTGCCTGTGGCCCCTTTGCATTTTGAGGGGACACTTGGATGGAAAGGATCTGCTGCCACCAGTGCCTTTCGTCCTGCATCACCTCGTAAAAATTCTGATAGTGAGAAGAATCTTTCTGTCCGTGGGAATTCTGATATTTTCAAGCAGAGGAAGGATTGCCTTGATTTTGATCTTAATGTGACTGAGGGTGAAGATGGATCAGGAAAACAAATTGCTGAATCGTCTGGCTTCCCATCTGGGCAATCATCAGTGGAACTCAGTCCTAAAAGATCAAGCAGGCTCGAATTGGATTTGAACAGCATTGGTGATGATGGTGATACCCAACCTTCAGATCAAAGGATGGAGGGGCATCTCTTTTACAGTGGGAATGGCCATTGGAGCCCATCACCTGCATCATCATCATCATCAATGCAGCCTTCTGTTAGAAACATTGATTTGAATGACAGGCCACACCTTCAAACTGATTTTGTAGACCAAGGACCCAGTAAGTCTTCTCATATCATCCATGCATATGGGGCTTCTAAGTCAGATGCTCCTGTTATCTCTCTCTTGGGTACCAAGGTGGAAGTCAGTAGAAGAGAATTTGTTCCTCAAACTGTGTCTTTGCCTAATGGCAACACAATTGAGCCTGCCATGGATCTTACAATGTCAAGAGCAGGCGGCATTTTAGGCATGGGCCCCACAGTATCATACAATCAATCACCTGTTTTGGGGTATAATGGACTGACATCAATGCCCACTTTGTCTCTTCCGTCAGCCATGTACGGGTCAGGTGGCACAGTTCCATACATGGTGGACTCAAGAGGAACTCCAGTTGTGCCTCAAGTTGCAGGATCTTCCTCAACTGTCCTGTCATCTTATTCCCAGCCTCCATTTATCATGAGCATGACCAATGCACAGCTTAATTTAAATGGGATGGGGCCTTCACGTCCTAACTTTGACCTTAATTCTGGCTTTATGATTGATGCTGGGAATAGAGATGCATTGACTGCAAGGCAATTTTTCTTTCCTGGTCAGAGCAGGGCTTTGGAGGAGCATGTAAGGACCATTCCACAACCCTCAAGTTCTGGGGTTGGTGGGAAAAGAAAGGAACCAGATGGTGGGTGGGAAACCTACCCATTTAGCTACAAACATCCACAACCTCCATGGAAGTAGTTTCTAATTTATGCTTTTGTTTCTCTTCTGATCTGTTCATAAATACAGCCTACCGATTGATGCTTATATGACCTTAAATGATCCTCAAGAGTAGGTCATCCCATTGGCATCCTTTTAGTAGGAAAAGAACCAGAACTCAATAAAAAAAGCTGGAGGACGATGGATGTAATATGATTCATGAGATTGATTGGCAAAGGGGGAACGTTAGGTTTTTTCTTTTTCCCTTTTTCGTTGGTTTTCCTTTCCTGCAGTTTTATAGAAGGTTAGTACAAGCACAGAAGGCTTGGTACATGTAGCTGTAATTTCTCCTTCGTATGTCAAAGAAATTTATAGGCTTAGTATTCCCATTCTCATTGTCATAGTGGTACTTCAGTACATGGCCACAAAATTAGTTTAGTGACAATTTTCATTATAGAAGTAATAACCTGTAAAAAGAGAGAAAGGAAGAAGGTGCCAACTGAGATGAGAAACTTCCTCTGTTCAAAATTTGCTGCTTATATGAGATCCCAAACTAACTCTTCTACAAGCCTTGTATTGTTAGTCTCTGTATTCGTGGTACATGGATCATTCCATTTTTTTGCTCGACTTACGTCTTTGGTCATTGGTTTCATCTCCAATGGCGTTGTGTATTTATGTGTCTATCCCATCCTCCCCCCCCTTCCCCCCGGTCTTCCCCAAATTTGTGCATCACTGCTCTCAATTGAATGGCTGTATGACTTTTCCTTGGACACCCGTGGCATCATCCTTTGCCAGAATGAATTGATAGTGTTAGAAACAATGTGTCTACTGAAGGTAATACCCATTATGCAATTGTCTCTGGCCTATTTTTCTGGCCATGTTCTCTGGATTGATAGTAATGTTTTACAATTCTGCAATATTTTTAACTCGGTGATTATGACCACCTTAGCTTGGCAGTATTTCAGGTTATTTTTACCCCTTATCATTGCTGTCTTATGTGCAATGCATATCTATAGTTTCCTCAATTTTCTATATCAACCAGGTTTTAAGAAACTACACCGTATCAGTAAACTGTGGTCAAACACCACACTATCGTGTTTTGCCCTTAGCTCTGATGGAGTCAGATGGTGTATCTCGTTTTCTCATGGTCTATGTTTTTATTCTTTTGTGGCTCCAATTCTTATCCGTGTTTAAGACTCGGCCGTGAGTCTGAAATTTACATCTAGGTTGCGTATCAGTATTTGGTTGTTCTTTTAAAGGGGCTTAGTGGTAACTAGCGAGCGACCTACTGATCTTGCAGAATAGAAAATATTCTGTCCATCGACGGGAGCAGATTATTATTGTCAGCATATGACTATCACTATGATTTGTAAAATAAAAGGCCAATTTTCCTTTACGAGGCCTTGCATGTATAAGATCTTGTTTATGTGATTGCATTCTTAAATATGATTATACTTGAATATGGTGTTACGAAATCATAGGGTCCAGAGGGTGTGTCAAGGGTTAATGATGGTTTCAGAAGGGTACAACTCTTTCTTAGATTTGTCAATGGACTTTTGACCACAATGATCATCTAATTTCGTTTTTAAATAAATATTGTCTCCCGGTTTATTCTGATGAGTCAATTTAAAAGCTGACTGGAGGATTTGCATTTTGAAGTTAGATGGAACTCAGAAAATTGATTGGAAATGTTATATAATCTTCGCCAGAATATCCGTCTGAGTCCACAAAACACGGAATAAACAAAAATAGGCATTCATGCTTAATTAAGTAGGCAAAAAAATAGAAAATAAAAAAAAAAAAGTTTTCTTCGGCGTGGTGCAAGTGTGCAATCACATATGTAAAATGGAAAAATAACACTTCCAAGAACCCTTATTATTACTTTATGAACTGTGTTAAAGGCATCACTACTTTCCATTTCTCATCAACGTAGATCCTAATTTAATTTACTTCTCACATGTACATTTAAAATTTCTTTTCTAGACTCTAAGTGAATCTCGCAGTGTAACAAAATGGTGAGCAATCAATTGATAAATATACAATTTCTCTTATTTGTTAGTGCTCCAAGGGTAAGTAATTATTTTTTTCAAGACATTTTGGATGACTATTCATGCATGATTTTGCAATGTAAATTATTTTAAATGAAAATAATAATAATAATAATAATAATATATTCATACATTCATAAAAAATTCTCATATCAATTTTTCATGCCATTATATAACAAAATTTAAATTAGAAATCATATATATTCAAACAAGATACCGTTTATGAGTATTATTTCTTGCTCAATTTTTATGTTCATGGATCTGCATAACTATTACAATTTTTAAGTATTTACGTTAGATCAAAATGCCAAACCCGACTTTTAGAATTCAAATACAAAAAAATACACTACATAGACGACTAACTAACTTGAAGTAGCTTCACATAAACTTTTTTCCTTATAACATAACTCCTAATTCACAACTACATATCTAAAATCTATAAAAGTAGTACCATTGAATTTCAAGAAGAAAAAGAATTACGTGGAACACCTTAAACTTTAATAGAGATACATGTAAACTTTTTATGGCAAGAGTTATACAGAACACCACTCTAAACTCAAAATAAGAAATAGTACATTCATCACTGAATTGCTCACCATTTCTTGCACTTTAGGGCCTAATCTAAAAATAAATTAAAAAAAGTTAATATAATAAGATATAGATTAAATTAAGACCTGCAATAGTAAAAAGAAATGATAAAAGTAGCAAAAATATAACATAATACCTGTTGTAAAGATTAAAATTATTCACAAGTACCCAGAGTACAATGAGACCAAATGATCTCCAAATAAATTAGGTCCAAAATTTCTTACTTGCTCTGTCTCTATCTGCTGTGGGGGAAAAAAACCTATACAATCAACATTATTCAATTGAGTCTCTTCACTATCAAATTTGGCCAGCTCACACAGTGGACTTGTAGTCGCTCCCGAGAAAATTAGAAATGATCCGAACTCCGAAGTCATATCGGAGGATGGGTCGACAAGACCAATTCAACTTGTAACAAACCAAAATACGAAAAATCATAGGGCAAGGCACTTTAGGCCGTGTGTTAGCTGATGGGTCCAGTATGCGAGAGACCGAAGCAAAATGCCACCCTCAGTTTCAGTATTCACCAACCTACCCCATTCCAGTGAACCCACTTCTCCTCGTTAACTCCAAATTAACATCAATAAAACATGTAATTATGTATAGTAAAGCAGTCAAGCCTGGAAAATTGAAGATCAAACAAAACCAAATGTACATTTTCTGTTCTTTATTTATTCACATATAGGCTAAATCTTGCAGTTCCCATTATTCTATTACATGGTATATGATTATGTTATATCACTCTCAATCAAAACAGCAAACATCTCGTGCCTATAAAGTGGGTAAAGCCAACTTCAACCTAACTACAAAAACACCGACAACCCAAGAGAAAATTTTGTATATCTTACAGTGGTAAAGAAAACCCTTTAAAAAANAAAAAAAAAAAAAAAAAAAGCAAGGAAGAAAGAAAGCAATTTTCCAATTGATAATAAAAGAAAAATCTGTTCACAAAGTGCCGTATGGAATCTGCTGGGGAAGTCGGAAGCGGACCTGAGAAGCCGGCGATCGCACCGCCACGCCGTGCCAGCATATACCGCCCTTGCACATCTCATGAGGATGATGAGCATGATCGCGCGTGAATGCATACGTGGCTTTACGGGACACGTCCCACGTCAGCGTTGCGATGAGGATAAGGCCCACAACGGCGGTCGAAACAATCAGAACAAAACCACCGCTGAAGCTTCGCCCACAGACAAGGCCATACGCTTTAATAACGGCGATCACTGCCACGTAGATCGTCGTTAAGTTTCCAACCACTGTATCAGATACCGCCATAGCCACTCAAGGGCAAGTAAAACAAAGTGGCAAGTACAAGTACCAGTAGCAGTACCAGCAAAGAAAGCAAACCCAAAGGGATCTGGAAGGAACAGAGCACGGCCTGGGCTGGCTGCCTTTAATGTCTGTCTTGGGAATATTCAGCGTTTTAATTTATTAGGAATTTTCTTTCCTATTTCTGAAATTACCAAAACAGGTACAGGTCCTCCTCTCTGTCTTGGGTTCGGTGTCTGAATTCTGTCATCTGTTCGGTCTTTGACACATCGAGCTTATCTTCATCCTCTTTGGAATGGAGTGGAATGGAAAGGGAAAGTGGAAGTAATCAACTCTATTATCGTGCACCCGCCGATTGTTGGAACTCCCAGCAGATAGCCCCACGTGTCCCTTCTTGCTTTCAGATCCGGCAACCTTTATTAGGTAGCTCATCTGCTTATACCATACGGTAATTTTATGTATCACAAAGATATATCATACCTCTGACGTGGTAAATATTTATTGTTAATATATTTATCGTTAATATAAGTTTTATATTTTAATGAATATAAAATATAAAAAATTTATAAATATTTTTGAGATATATATATTTTTATGTAATAAATATTTATAATTAAAATAATTTATATATTTTATTAAATATAAAATATAATTTATTTAATTTTTGAGATAAATTTAAAAATTATGAATTTGAAATTGTCAACTATACATATTATTTATATATTAGTTATTTTTATGTGATATAACATATCATATACATACTAAAAATATCTAAATAATCTATTTCATTCTCTCAAACAAATTTAAAAAGAGTTAGACTTGAAATTATTAATTACATATATCATTCACATGTTAATAATTTTCATGTGATATAGCATATCGTATTCATACCAAAAATATCTAAAAAACTTATACTATATCTTTCCGCCCCACAGTATTTCCCTTTTGTTTATTTATTTATTTCTTCATCTTTCTTTTCTCCTTTATCTTTAAAGAAATAGGAAAAAAATTATATTTTTGTCCACAGTTTTGGCTTTGCCATATTTGAAGTTGCTAAAAATTTGGTGTTACATTAATTAATTCACTACTGACCTTGTTCCTGTTGTTCGGGAGAACACTGCCACTGCCTATTGCTTTATCAGTTTCCTTCTTAATGGGTGATCACGGTAAGCCTAAACTCAACTTGTGGTGATTTAATTATGTATTATAGTATTATACCTGGTAATTTTTATTAAGATTTATGTTTAATGCTCCTTTATTGAGTCGTTGAATTGTGGGATTCATTTCTCGTAAAATGTTAATTGTAAAATTGACATGCTATGATCTGTGCTATCTTAGGTTCTTAATTTCCCAGCACATCAGAGAGAAAATGGCGACATCATTATTGTCATTCTATAAGTTCGGTGATTAACATATACAACTGAATTGAACGGTTCAACCCAATCAAAAAAAGAAATAAATATCTGGACTACGATGCTCCAACTTCTTTTCATTTCCTTTATCTGTCAAGGAATTAATTGATATTAATTAGTCTTTCTCTAAACAGATATATTTTGAGAGTGTAATATTTTAATTTTATTTTTACTCCCTTGGGGAGGTGGATCTGAACTCAAATTCTCCATGTTTACAGTCAAATTGGGTTCATTAAATATTTAAAAAATAAATAAAATTTACAGAAATTTTGGGACGTGAATGTGTATGATCTTGGGAAGCCCGAGAAAAAAGTTGCAGAGAGCTTGTGGGTTCTGATGATTCAAGGCATTTCACCCATTGTAAGTCCCCTTTGTTCGAGATTCAAATCAAGTGCATGCATCCATTTCTATCTATGAACCTGAATTCCTCCATTAATTGTTAACAGCGTCAACAGAAATATAAAACTCGATATCATTAGAGGAACAAGCTAAGGACCAACTGATTTTAAGTCTCTTTCAAACAAAGTAAATTGATTTAAGTTTGAGTTTGAGATAGTTTTATGAAGGAACGAGCATGGGACCATTTTATCAGTGGAAAATATTTATTCAAACAAAACAATGATCTGACGCATTATTACAAGATTTCAAACTCTAATGAAACGGTTAGGTACTAGATTATTCAGAAGGGCTGGCACATAGTTGAGGAATTATGAGTAAATTACATATGGAATTTGAATGACAACATAAATGGGTTACTGTGTTGCCCCTTTTTATAGGCCCAATAAGCCAAAACCCACTTCATTGAAGGCCTCGGGTGACCCGCCAACTCATACTTTCCCTTTTTTATCTCTGCCTATAAATAGTTCCCCCTTTCACAGGTAAAGGACTTTGGAACCTTGAATCATGAATACTTTATCTTAGCTCAGATCGACTTAACTTAATCTTTGGAGTCTAGAAATAAAAGTCCGACCTACTTTTTCTACTTGTGCATGTTAACTCGATTAACCGACCTTTTAGATCTCTCCAATCTCCGTGACCCTGACCCGACTTTACACTCAGGCATTGTCAGTTACTAATAACAACTAATTGGAATAACTCTCAAATTCTCATTCGCTTTTAATTTGCTTTCGCTTGCCAGGTTATGGGCTAATTGACGAAAATAATGCAAAAAAACAAATAAATACGTAAAAGGGTTATTGTTAAAATTATTTACAAAAATGTGTTACTTTTCAATATTTTAAACCACCGATTGGACAAAATAATACACATTATATTAATTACAACATTTTCTATAAAAACACGCTAAACTTATTTTTTCTCTTGTAAAAAAATTAATTGATTTTAATTATGAGATTGTTGGTTTGAAAATAATTGGTTCAATATATGTGTTTGTTATTTTTTTCAATTTCTTTGAAACTTTAAATGTTGTCCTCACTGTTTGATTTATTTGTTGATCGATGGTCCGATACAGCATGCATAACAAAACAGTGAGTAGAGCATTTAAAGTTTCAAAGAAATTGAGAAAAATAACAAACACATATATTAAATTAATTATTTTCAATCAAGCATCACATAATTAAAATCAATTAATTTTTTTATAAGAGGGAAAATTATTATTTAGTTTTTAAAATTGGTAAAAAATTAATTGATTTTAATTAATTGATGCTATCCAACTAGTTAAAGTTGGTAAAATAATTTGTTACCTATGGGACCCTCTACCCCATTACCTTTTTCTCTTTCTTCTCTCTACGTCACTTCTCCTCTCTCTCTCTCTCTCTCTCTCTCTTTCTCTTTTTTCTCTTTTTATTTTTCTCTCTTACAATCTAGTGTGAATCTCTTTCTCTTGTGAATTGACATAGCGTGTCTCTACAGGACACACTAAATCATTCCAACATTTATTATTTAAAATATTATATTAAATTAAGCGTGTGTTAATAGGACATGCTATATTTAAACCGTTATTTTAGTCATTTTCGATGCACCTTTTACTTTTTCACACAGGAATCTGCTAAATCAATTTAGCATGTTTTTATAGAAAATGTTGTAATTAATATAGCATGTGTTGTTTTGTCTAGTACTAGTGGTTTAAAATATTAAAAAAATGACATATTTTCATAAATAGTTTTAACATTTACTACATTATTTTTTTTTGTTTGCATTATTTTCATCAATTAACCTAGCTTATGACAATCATAACTCAATGACATTGTTAAACATGAATAAATGTGCCTCCGCCTAAATATCTCTGGAACCCCAAATTTTTATTGAATTAATTTGTTTATAATTTTTTTAAAACAAAGTAAGAGAAAAATGTATCATTAAAACGGAATATAATTTGGAAAGGAATGATTTTCTGCCTACTTTTATCTGTATCATGATTTTCTTCATTGATTTTTTGTTATTTTTTATTAGAAATGTAACTTTATTACATTAAGCCAATCGACACTCACACAATAATAAATAACACCATATGAAATTCTCAGTACAATATTTCTTAAAATTTAAAAAGTTAATATCCCAAAGTAAACTTTTACATTTTTTTCTTTGTGCTAAAAGGTGAATAAAGACATGGCTCCAGGTCTTGGCAAAACAAATGTCAATGACAATCGATGACAAAACATCTTTAACAGTGGAGAAAAACATCAAATGTGCAACAGTGAGGTTAAATGCTCGGCTTACCTGAAGTATTATTTTTACAGAACACATGAAATATGACATACAAATTTTAAGATATACTCAAAATAGAGTTCAATCCGTCGTATTAACCCTTAGAACATCAAATATGCCTTTGAACAATTTATTGAAAGGATAAATCAAAATACTTAAAAAACACAAACAATTGAATAAAACAAACATATAGGGCTGCTGTTACACAAAGTAGTGGCGACAGCCCCAAAGCGAAGCACAAGAAAAGGAACAAGAGAAAGAGACAAAAACCTTACAATAAAGAGATGAAAACCTTACAAGAAGAAGAATATAATAAATAAGAAAATGACTAGACTTACAGGAAAAAACTGTACTTAAGGGTGGTAGAGAAGCCAAACATTGTCAGAGAAAAGTTGCAGAGGCATGTGAGTTTTTAAAGATAAGAGAGAGTTTCTCTNTTTCAAACCTTAAAATCATCTTTTTAATTAAAAGCTATGATTTTCTGTTATTTTTTTGTAATTTAAAAGGGTGCTTGTTACATTTGAAACTTGAAAGTAGGACAGTAAAAATTAGCCTCATTAAAAGTTTAGAATGTAAATTTATTTATCCTTGCTTGCTACACAGAAAATAAGGAATGACTAAAATTAAAGAATAAAATATATTTTTTATTCTCTATTATTTTTGTTGGTATGTTTTACCCTCTGTTCAAATGCTTACGCATAAAAATTATAATATTTTCATTTCATGCTCTATTGTTTGGTTTTCTATTTTTCGTGTTTCGTGTCAAGCAAACTCTAATTCTTTCAATTAGTACCCCAAAAAAAAATTTCTTNTATTTTTCGTGTCAAGCAAACTCTAATTCTTTCAATTAGTACCCCAAAAAAAAAATTTCTTTCATTAAGCTTCCACAACGAGAAAAACTAATACAACCGCTAATTTGGCAAGGTACTTAAAGTAAGTTATCTTTAAACTACTTTAATTTTTTGTAAGATATTAATTAAAACAAAAACGATCATGTATGAAAAGGAAAAATCCTTGAAACTTTACATGTTGCTTTTTTGTTTTTTAAATTATTCAATGAGAGTCTGCATGCATAGACTTGATAGTTGATAGTCTACTGTTGTTTTTAGGTTGTCAATAGAAAACTCTGTAAACTAAATATAACGCACAATATAATTAGTTTAGGCGTGATAAAGTTAAAATTTAAAGTTTAGGTGTCGTTCACAAAAAAAAAAAAAAATGATTATTCACCTAAAAATATATGTTTGTCTTAGTAAACCAAGTCAATCAAAATTGTGTATTGGTTCTGCAAAGGGCCTACCCCACTTTCCACTTGAGTCTCCCACGGGAAAGAAATAATGGAACATTAGCCTAAAGGATCAATTAGTATACATACGTAACAAATTTTGTGAAGTGAACAAAATATTTCATGTATTATATATATATATATATATATTATTTTGTTTAATATATGATTATTATATTTAAATGAATAAAAATTTTATGATATCACATATATATGTCAAATTACACTAAAGTGATAATTATACGTAATTTTTATATTTTATTAAATATAAAATTAATTTATTTTATTTTTTTCAAATAAACTTAAAAATAATTGACTTATACATATATCATTCATACATTAGTTATTCTTATGTGGTATAATATAACACATAAATATAAAAAATATCTAAAAAACTTTCTTCAATGAAATAAAACAATCACATATATAAATAAAATAATTATATATTTTTAAAATGATTTTAAATATAATAAAGAGGTTAAATTGAATTATATTAAATTATTTTATACTATCATCTTAAAATATATTGACATATCACCAAATAATTAAAATATTTTACTAATTGTAAATTACTTTAGCAATTTTTTTACACATAGTAACACGCAATTGGGTAAGTGCATAAAATTATTTTATACTGTCAACAGATCAAAATTAAATTCAATTTATTTCCATCTTATATAAGAGTTAAATTTAATCCACAATTAATTAACATAAAAATAATTTAATCCACTATTAATATAAAAATCAATAGACTACTAATACACACAAAATTTATTTTTAATACATAACAACATGTATAAGTAATTAATTCAATCATTGTGTAAAATTCTTTCATATGTAAAAATTAAATTTTTTATACAATTGTAAAAGTTCCAACATACATATCGCTATTCATGGAGCCGAAGAGCACATAAATCTTCCACGTAGAAAAGAGAAGATGTAGCCAATAAGAGAATGCCACGTTACATAAGAAGCAGTGGCATGCTTGCTAACCGATCGGTCGTAGACTTTACTTGCAGAGTCGTCTCGTGGGGCCGTCTACACCACTTCCCTTCTCCACGTCGAAGGAAACAGAAGAAACCAATAAAACCTAGCCACGTTTCCGAAACCAAATTGTGAGCCGTTGGATAATCCACGCTGGCAAATTGCAGCCAATCCAAAACCCCACACCTCCTTGGAAGGTTAGTTCCCGTTACAATCACGCTCTACAAAAAACGAGTTATATATGTAAACAGAGAGGTCCAGATGCCAATCTAAGCAGATCATTTCACTGGGCGAAGCTACTAGAAAGTCCATAGACTACGATGAGGAAGTGGACGGTCCCTTCCGCTCTTCTTTTACTGTGTCTCCTCCTTCTCTTCGCAGATCAAGGTATGCCTAGGGTTTCGTTGAATTGATATCTAGGTCTTAAGTATTTTCTCGTACGAATTTGCATTTGCTTCTAGGAGCAACTTCAATTTCTTGGTAACAGAGTAAGGTTTAACTGCATTTGCTTTGATTATTACATCGTATTTCGATTTTCCTAGCTAGTTTCATAGCATTTGAAATTTGAGCTTAACTGTGTATCGGCGATTGGATAGGTCGAAAGTTTCAGGCAAATGCCGAGGTTGATTCCGAAGAGCTCGTAGATCCACCCAAGGTCGAGGAGAAGATCGGTGCTGTTCCAAATGGTTTATCCACCGATTCGGATGTGGCCAAGAGGTTTTTGAGCTTTTCGTGGTTTAAAATCATTCTTGTTCTCATATTTTATATTTTATTTCTGAAACATATCTTAATCTTAATGTGATTAAAGGGAGGCGGAGTCGATCTCCAAGAGATCGCTCCGGAGCAACGCGGAGAAGTTTGAGTTCCAGGCTGAAGTGTCACGACTCATGGATATTATCATCAACTCCCTCTACAGCAACAAAGACATTTTCCTCAGGGAGTTGATCTCCAATGCTTCTGATGTGAGCTAGTTTACTTTTTATGAGTATTTGAAAAAGCCTTACGTCAAAATTGTTACTTGAACTTTTTATTGATGAGAAATCTCTGCCATATTATAGGCATTGGACAAGATTAGGTTCCTTTCTCTCACAGATAAAGAGATTTTGGGTGAAGGTGATAACACAAAACTTGAAATCCAGGTTAGTGAATAGTGATGGCTAAACTCAACTTTCTATTAAGAATTGGACGCCTATTCATAGAATGAAGGCTGGTGATTGTGCTTTTTCCTGTACTAGTCACTATGAATAGACTTGTTGATTTGCTGATGCATGGTTTATTTTATACCTGAAACACTTCATGGCATGATGAAATGCAGATTAAGTTAGACAAGGAAAAGAAAATCCTTTCAATTCGGGACAGAGGCATAGGTATGACAAAGGAGGATTTGATAAAGAATTTGGGGACTATAGCAAAATCTGGAACTTCAGGTATTTATCTTGTGGTCAGTGCTAAAAATTATTCCATATGCGATTAGATACTTTTATTATTCTTTTTGAGAGGTGTGATTAAGCTTTGAAGGATGTTAATTAGAAATTTTTGTCCATCCAGCATTCGTTGAGAAAATGCAGACTAGTGGAGATCTCAATCTTATTGGGCAGTTTGGAGTTGGCTTCTACTCTGTGTATCTTGTGTCTGATTATGTTGAGGTCATTAGCAAACATAACGATGATAAGCAGTAAGTCTTTTAGACTTGATATGTGTGTGTGTGTGTGTTTTTATGTATTTATAATTTTATATTTATGATAAAAGCATCCACCGCAGCATGTTGATTAGGGAATTATTTGGCTTTCAGGTATGTATGGGAATCAAAAGCTGATGGAGCCTTTGCTATTTCTGAAGATACGTGGAACGAACCACTAGGACGTGGAACTGAGATTAGATTACACCTCAGAGAAGAGGCTGGGGAATACTTGGAGGAGTATAAGCTTAGAGTATGCACCGAACTGTTGCCTTAATTGTTATTAATTTATTAGACAAGTATTACTTACAATTGTCAATTATGTCTTTTAGCTTTCTGTACATAAGGTAGCTAATAATGATGGAACGGGAAAGAATATGTGCTGTGCATTTATAGCAGGTTACAATGTTATTTGCCATGTTTTAAATTATGGGGTTCTTTCTGGGGCAGAATCTGTTTCATGTTTTAATTTTCTCTAACTTTATTTCAAGTTGATGACTTGTGTATCTGAATCGCTTCTTCCACATGCTATTGACTTTTTTTTGCTAAGGAATTAGTTAATATCATTGTACAAATGCCATGTTGGCTTTTGGTGAAAAGATGTATCTTTCATTCTTTTGAAAGGGCCCCTTGATAATCCTTCCAATTTTCTCTTATATGAAATGCATGTTTTCTCCTGGGACTAATTCCCTCCATGTTTCCCTAAGTGATGTTTGATTTTTGTTGGGCTTGAGCCTAATGAATTAATACACTTTTTCGCAGGAATTGGTGAAGAAATATTCTGAATTCATCAACTTCCCTATCTATTTATGGGCAAGCAAAGAAGTTGATGTGGAGGTTCCTGCTGATGAAGATGAATCTAGTGATGAAGAGGAAAGTTCATGTATGTACAATTGAAGAACTTGGTTCCATGATTTTTCTCTTTATAACCTGTATCTCTAGAAACTGCTCTAGATTCTGTCCATCAACTTGAACATATTGTCATAGCGGTTTTCTTACCATATTTCTCTCAATAAACAGCTGAAAGCAGCTCTTCTGAGGAAGAAACTGAAGATGAAGATTCTGAGAAAGGTGATGATGAAGAAAAGAAGCCCAAGACAAAGAAGGTGAAGGAAACAACCTATGAGTGGGAACTTTTGAATGATGTGAAAGCTATCTGGCTGCGGAATCCCAAGGAGGTTACAGATGAAGAGTACAACAAATTCTACCACTCTCTTGCCAAGGTATATTGCCATCTTGTTTAGTTACTGCAGACTTTTAAGGGTGTTAATGATAAAGTCAAACCAACCTAGAGTTTGTTAATATTTATAAAGTTGTGGATTATGTGTCATGCAGGATTTTAGTGATGAGAAACCTTTGGCATGGAGTCACTTTACTGCTGAAGGTGATGTTGAGTTCAAGGCAGTCCTGTTTGTGCCACCTAAGGCTCCTCAAGATTTGTACGAGAGTTATTACAACTCAAACAAATCCAACCTGAAGTTGTATGTTCGACGTGTATTTATTTCAGATGAATTTGATGAACTGTTGCCAAAATACCTTAGCTTTTTGAAGGTAATCAAGAGTGTGCTCCATAGTTGCGGTTTGGTCTATTTATTGGAAATAGAATAATTTTCCTTTTATAATTTCTTATATTTTATGGACATTGTGAACAGGGTCTTGTTGATTCTGACACATTGCCACTTAATGTGTCACGAGAAATGCTTCAACAACACAATAGTCTAAAGACAATCAAGAAGAAACTCATCCGGAAAGCCCTTGATATGATCCGTAGGATTGCTGATGAGGATCCTGATGAGTCCACTGACAAGGACGAGAAAGGTATGGTGTAACTTCTATATTCATGGACTCATGGCCCCTTTTTCTTTGGTGGTTCTCAAAGGTTGTCAGGTTCTTATCTATATGGGCCTAATGGGTTTTAGAATATTAGGCCCACTGATTACTCGATGTCCCATGGTAGCTGAATTGTATTTTTAATAGCTTCGCTTGATCTTTTCATTGACTTTGCACTTCTGTTGATGTCAAATGTTAATGCAGATGAAAAGTCTGTGGATGATGATGAGAAGAGAGGTCAATATACTAAGTTCTGGAATGAATTTGGGAAGTCTATTAAACTTGGTATCATTGAGGATGCTACCAACAGAAATCGTTTGGCAAAACTACTTAGATTTGAGAGGTAACTTTTTCCTTGTAAATAAATTCTTTTGCAGGGTGGCTTTAAACTTCTAATGTTCATTCCTTCTTACTGAGCCAATAATTTTGTTGGTACTTGAACTCTTACAGCACCAAGTCCGACGGTAAATTGACATCTCTTGATCAGTACATCTCTAGAATGAAAGATGGACAGAAGGATATCTTTTACTTAACTGGAACCAGCAAAGAACAACTGGAAAAATCTCCATTCCTTGAGCGGCTTAAGAAGAAAAATTATGAGGTGCAACTTCAACTTTTTTTTTTTGCTTTTTTGAAAATGTATTGTATATCACTTCCAGTTTCCAGATCGGGTAATGTGTCTTTCTATCCTGGCTAGAAAGAAGAAGCATTCATGTAAATTAATTGTGCTTTATTGTTCAAACTGTTATAGGTGATTTTCTTAACAGATCCAGTTGATGAATACTTGATGCAATACCTGATGGATTATGAAGACAAGAAATTCCAGAATGTGTCCAAGGAGGGTCTGAAACTAGGAAAGGACGCAAAAGACAAGGAACTGAAGGAATCCTTCAAGGATCTTACCAAGTGGTGGAAGAATGCCCTTTCCAATGATAATGTTGATGATGTGAAGATATCCAACCGTTTGGATAACACACCTTGTGTGGTAGTTACATCAAAATATGGTTGGAGTGCTAACATGGAGAGGATCATGCAGTCTCAAACTCTATCAGATGCTAGCAAGCAAGCGTATATGCGTGGCAAGAGGGTTCTTGAGATCAATCCTAGGCACCCTATTATCAAGGAGCTCCGGGAGAGAGTAGTAAATAACCCTGAGGTACGTTCTAGAATTGAATTCTTCTTCTTGTTTTATTCTTTTCTGTGTGAACATGGAAGTTGAGATATGACATTCGAAGAATACAGTTTGTTTCTTATGGACGTGATTGAATTAAGCTCACGTTTCCATGGATCCATATTCCATGCTAAAGTTTTTACAATCCTCTCTTAGAGAGGTTTTATGAATTATTATTTTATTACACTTCTTCATATTACCCACCCTTCACAAATTTCTTGTTTGCTGCATGCAGTTTTATTTGTCTGTGCAATTGTGATATAAAAGCCTGTCTTTCCATAATTATTTAGGGCTAGGGACATCCATGCTTATCTTGGGGTTATTTTTTACCTTGCTTCTGCAAGAAAGTGGCCCTGAAGGTAGGTTAACACATGCTGTTTTATATTAAAGAAGGCAGTCATCTTGCCAGTCAAGTGATTTGTTTTCTCGAGTATGTTCAATTTGCTTTTGTGAGGGGTACGAGTCCAACTAGTAACCTAAATACACACAGACACACAAAAAGAAGAGGTTGCTTCGTTAACAAATTGTCTTTTTTTTCAGGACGAGAGTGTGAAGCAAACAGCACAGCTGATGTACCAAACTGCGCTCTTTGAAAGTGGCTTCTTGTTAAATGATCCCAAGGATTTTACATCCCGTATTTATGACTCAGTAAAGTCTAGCTTGAACATCAGTCCTGAAGCAGCAGTTGAAGAGGAAGATGATACCGAAGAAATTGAGACTGAAAGTGACACAAAAGAAACTACATCGGCTGAAGGTGATGCTGTTAACGATAATGCTGATCTCAAGGACGAGCTGTAGATTTGCAAGATGGACAAATTCTCCTCTCATTGCTCTGCTTCTTGGTTTAGTATGTTGAGATGAACCGAAAACAGCCCTCTCCAGCATGAGTTTTGATTCCATATGTTGAAGTTGGTATACATTAGCCATAACTTAGTGTAGTCGTACGATATCCCCCGGAATTTTGCCTTAGTATGTAGTGAATTATTTTCATAAATTATGCTTCTGTTTTCCTTGTGCAACGTGTTCAAACCCCCGCCCCCCCGCGTTTCCCCTCTGTTTTTCTCTCTTACCCCGGATAGCGAGCGGGGAAATGAAAAAAATAAGCATTTTTCTTATACTGAGCAATTGCAAAGTAATTTGTCAAATTTGGCTTTGCTAAGCATATTCCTGATTACTTTAGAAAAACGAATTTCCCAGTTGCCCTCTTATCCTCCTAGTTGAATCCTTAGAATGAAATGGAATTTTACCAGTAAAAGCGCCATCCCATAATATCATGATTTTCTGAGGTCAACTTGGAGCTTCAACCTAAACCGCTTGGGATCCAAACGAGATAGCTCCACCGGAATGACCACGACAGATCAGCTATGTTTTTACTTTTGTTGTTTTGGCTGAAATTTGTGCATGTGGAGGCTTAATAAAGTTGGGTCAGTTGTACAATGTGGGTTAGCTCCTAGCTACGGTTTTTTTTTTTTTGGAGGCTCAAAGAAGTTGGCTCAGTTGTATAAAGTGGGTTAGCTCCTGCAATTAGTATTTGTGAGGGATTTGGGGCGAACAAGTGAAATATTGTAAAGATCTATAATTGAGTTTTGCTTCTATCAGTCTTTTGGTTACTGGTCCTTTTTCCTTGGGAGAATTTACGAGTTGGATCTTGTAGTTGTAGGTATTCTGATTTGAGTGACTTCGTACACCAGTGAATCTAATTTTGCCGATGCCGTTTATATTATTTTCCTCGCGTTATGAATTTACGCACAAATCAAATTCTTTACTTTTTTTCCCACAAATTAAACATAAGATACAGGCGGCTTTGTATTTTTGAGTTGCAAAATAAGTAAAGTAATAAAATACTAGGAATTTTACTGTGTAGAATCTGTAGATAGGTTTCATTTTGCAAGTGTTTTTCCCGTGCCAAGAAAAATAGCAAAAATAATTATCTAAAAATATGGCCATCGTCCATTGATAAGGTAGAGGGACTCAAAAAACAAATATATCAAGAGAATCATCAGTGTATAAATATCACAATACTCAAAAAAGTTTGGTCAAATTGTCTCATGAACATTGGACGTGTCAATTTTCTCTCCATGGACCCATTTATCCTCTCCTTCAACCCGAAGTATTCCCTGTACATACAGTTTATTCAAAAAAATGACCAAACGTATTGCTTATATTATTACTTATTAGAGGTAACAATGCCTTATTAGTCCAATTTACAGAATATAGCCATTGAATTACTTTATTACTCTAGGCCTATGAGATTAGACTTAGCAGAATAAAGGCCAAAAAAAGTGAATGTGAATGGGAATGGGAATGGCCGTGTCTCCAGACAACATAATTGCGCTTGCATTAAGGCTCAAGGCAGCCGAAATGAAAGAGGTACGAAGCTTGAATTTCCAGCAAAGTTGGGTCACTTTGGGTGGCACGAGTACCAACCAAACCACATTACTCGGATTGGAAGTCAAGCAAGCACTTTATTTTCTAATGCGGCTGGATCATCAGTCCCAATTGGAATCATCACATAAATTCCATACCCCAAAAAGCTCTTCTTTTGCGTGTATAGAGATTGCAATTTCTTCAAACGTTAAGATTAAGTAAGAAGATAATGAGTGGCGAGGTTTTGTAATTTTGAGATTTAACTATCAATGTAGACTGCCTTGAAAATTGTCCTTCACAAAATGCACTATACCATGACTAGTCATGTAAACATAAGAAGAGTATCAGAGTGAGAGTAGCAATGAAGGAGGATGTGCGAGACGGGGACTTGGACGAGAGTCCGCTGTAAAAGTTGGGAAACCATGGACTCTCAACTGTTACCATTGGCACCTCTCCTGTAGCTGTTTCAGACCCAGTTGCTGGGGGTGAATCTCTTGCTGATTTTTGGCTGCATAAACACAAGGAAATTTTTAAAAAAATTGAATTCAAGGAAAATAAAAAGAGAAAAACAAGTACATCTAAATTATTGGAACGCATTCCCCTTGTTGTATTGATTAATTTAATATATCCTTTTTAAAATGAAAGATATCATTCATGCAATGGGATTCCAATTTGCATGCTGCTTGTCCCTGCCAACTATCTTTATGTGCCTCTACGCAAATATTGTTTAGTTGTTAACTTGTGCCATACTAAAAGTATACCGGAGAAAAAAGTTGTATTAACTAAACCAACTATTAACTCAAATATCAAATAGGAAATAAAAGGCAAACGAACATTTTAAAGATTCAAATAAAACTTCATAAACTATTACCTCTGAAATAACCGAATGTGTTAATCAAAAGAATGGAATCATTAGGCATAAATAAATAAATAAAAAGGAAGTAACAGATAATAAAACTAACNACCGGAGAAAAAAGTTGTATTAACTAAACCAACTATTAACTCAAATATCAAATAGGAAATAAAAAGCAAACGAACATTTTAAAGATTCAAATAAAACTTCATAAACTATTGCCTCTGAAATAACCGAATGTGTTAATCAAAAGAATGGAATCATTAGGCATAAATAAATAAAATA
The DNA here is from genome assembly GCA_003255065.1 of Cercis canadensis. Taxonomy (NCBI): domain Eukaryota; kingdom Viridiplantae; phylum Streptophyta; class Magnoliopsida; order Fabales; family Fabaceae; genus Cercis; species Cercis canadensis. Next base: position 1,886,477 of record QAOA01007183.1, on the reverse strand, counting down.
AAATAAAATAAAGGAAGTAACAGATAATAAAACTAACTATATGGCAAGTTAAATTATTGAATAGCATCTCCTTTCCTGACCTTCTTGTTGAAGGGCAGAATGTAATGGTATAATCTGCTGCTGTGCACGTAAATGTACTCGTAGCATCGTCGTAGGCATAGCTGTACGATTTGGGACACGCGGATTTGAATATCTGCGAATAAACGGACGGCTTGCAAGCGGCCGGTGAAGCATACGCGCCACTGCAGCAATACTCGGGCCGCCGAAACGCCTCGCACGCGCTCTTACAAGCCGCACGGTCCCCGACTCGTAACTCGTTCGGGCACAGCTGATTCAAATCGGACAAGCATCCAGTGGAGGAGCATGAGCCGGTCCCTCCATTCGTATCCACTAACATAGCCAAATTGTACCCGTCCACCAAACTGACATCGTAGAAATCCTGGGTGGTGCCCGACCCAATTGTGAACTCCGCAAGTGACGCGGGTGGGCTTGCTCCAGCGCCATTGCACTCAATTTGATTGGAGCCACAGTCCCCAGTGGCACAGCTACCTTGTCCTGTATTCGGGTCGAAACTACAACCGGTTCTGCCCCAGAATCTGCCGGACCAATTTGGTGGCGCTTGAAAACTCCGAGACCCACCAGATTGGAGCTCAAATCCGGTGCTGTCGAGTGTGGAGCTGCCTGCATTGGCCAGAATTCCAGGCCATACTGTGTAATCACACTTGTTAATGAGAGTAAACGTAGTTCCTGATGCACCTGTATCCAATTCAATGGATTAAGAAAGAATAGGGATTCTAATATAAGGTTTAGTAAAGCAAAAGCATTTAAAAATCTGGTTTACCTCTGTGAATTAGAACCCAAATGAGAGTGATGCATAAGGAAAAATAATTGGAAATATGAATATCCATTGGAATCGGAATACAATGGTGGTCTAATTGTAATAGTAATTGGGTTAAATTTGGAGAATTAATGTTTGGCTAATCAAGATAAGAAGAAGATGATGAGGGAGGTAAGAATGGAGGGGATTGGTGAGGGATGGAAGCAAGAAAACAAGAATGGAGGGATGATTGGGCTCCACAGCCCATGCATGAAAATTGAAATAACCAAAATTTTAGTAATTGAAATTTTTAATGGTATGAAGGGGAGGGGAGGTCCAACACTTCAACTCGAATATATACCAATGTGGAAAGAGGATGTGAGGGGCTGGTGAAGGCCTATATATATAAATATAAATATAAATGGATATAGAATATTTAGTTGGAGTAAAACCTACTATTCGTTGTAGAATGATATACAAATATAATCTCAACTTTTTTTTTATATTGGAAGTCTCTTTTCAAAATTTTATATGATCTTTATTAAATTTAAACAAAAAAACTTTCATGACAAAATATCAAATGTTGAAGCTTTCAAGTATTCTCTTGAAAGCAATATGAGCTGATTGGGAGTTTGAAGAAGAGCATGCAGAAGGGACGTACAGAACAAATTCTATTGCTATGTATTGTATGAAGTATTTTAGTTAGGAGTGGTGAGTTAATTAAATTAGATGTATTGTTATTATATGGCAAGCCAAGAGGCAAGGGAGAAGGGGAATGAGATAAAATATTTAGGATCAAAATGGGGCCTACATAATGGGCATAGATGATGATGTGTAAGGGCCAAGGGGGACCAACTTGAAATCACATATATACTGCATCGGCTGCGCGTCTGATAAAGGTAACTTTTCCATAGTGCCTCTGGATTCGATTCTTCTTCCTCTTTCTTTTTCTGTCAACTAACAAACATTTCATTATGCATCTAGATCTTTCAAGTTTGCATTAAGAATCTTGTATGCATTTGCTGTCTTTTTCAACACACTCGAGTTTCCTACTTCGATTTTTCATAGAGCTCAACTAGATATTATTACTAAAATGGCATGAATCCCGCCGCATGCAGGCTCCCTTGTATTTGATGTTTGTTGCTCATAATGTAAACACCTCTGAGGAGACTTCAATTAATACCAGTTATCATTACTTGGGTCCGTCTACCATAATCAACAACACAAACAAAAGTTACATTGTCTACATATATACATATTAAATATTTTCAAATTTCCCATTTATATAACCTAATCATTAAGAATCTAATTATGCTATATCTCTCAAATAACTATTTCAATCCAAAACCATAAAATTCATTTCAACCCATATACGTAGCTGTAAGAAGAATAAGAAAGCCCAGAAATAGTGTTTTATATCAAGCAAGCTCATCTCCGTAGTCAATTGCTCATATTTTCATAATGAATCTCCCTCTATTTTCTCTGTTTGGAAGCCAAGTCTCTACAACTTTAGCCAAGCATCGAATGGTTCTAGTTTTCAACACCTATATTTGCCTAACATAGTAACACGTTTAAAACGTACAAGATATCTAAGAATCACACATTGTTTTTTAATTTTCACTGATTATTATCTTTTGGGCGCCTTTTTAATTTGGATACTTAACTTTTCCAACGTGGAATCAGATTCCCGATAATCTCATAAGTGGTTAATCTTGATCTTCAATTAATTAAACTTATCTGATGTTTAGAATCACCTCAATTAACTCATAAAATTTAATATATCTATAAAAAGCTCATATATATTCAAAACCCACTCTTTTAATTGTTGTTAATAGTTATAAAAATTATAAGGAGTTTGAATAATTTGTAAGAGTTAAAAATTTAAGCATTTGTGCTGTGATATAACAAAGAAAAAAAACGCAACTTTGTATCTTAAACTACACTTTTTATTTTAAATGATTCAAATTATTTATAAATTTATTCTCTTCCTTGTTATTTTATATTTGGAAAAAAAAAAAAAAAAGTCCGTTTGTCAAAATCCAGGTAGCCCTCCTTCCATTTTGTAGCTGGATTTAGGAAGTTGGGCATTTTTTTTTCCCTTTTTTGTCCCTCTTGGGTATGAATGGATACATTTTGGAGTCTTGGACTTATGAGGTTTACCCCCAAAATAAAATAAAATAAAGTCTAAACAATGACTACTGCTGTTTTCTATTCGCTACTGATTTCGAAATTTCTACTTGGATCATTGGTTTTTAGCAACCATACAAAATTTCTGCATTAGATTTTGGGTTTTCATTGAGAAATGATAGTCATAGCAAACTAAATTAGGACCTATATTAGTTCGAAAATGTGACGAATGTAGCAGTAGCCGCTAGGTATAAGTATAACACTTCTATTGCTTCTTTATTTTTCTATAAAAAAAAATAAGGTTTAAATGTACTAGAAGTCCTTATAATTTGAATGAATTTTAAATTAGGTCTTTATAGTTTTTATTTTTATTTTTTTTTTCTTTTGAGGTCTTTATAGTTTGAATTTTTTTTAATTAGGTTCATGTTGTTACTCCAAATTATAAATTTGTTAGTTTAGTGCTTATATGACAAACGATTTGTCTATATGACAATAAAAGAAGTTGATGTGATGCCAAAGTAGCACAAAATTATCACCGCATCATCTTTTCTCTTATTTTATTATCATAAAAACAAACTGTTTGTTATGTGAGCATTAAATTAATGAATTTATAATTTGGGATAACGGTAGGGACTCAATTAAAAAAAATTAAAACTATAAGGATCTCAAAAGAAAAAATAAAATAAAATATTATAGGGATTGGTTCAAAATTCATCCAAATTACATTTAAATAAAAAAAATAATTACCAATTATTCATAGGAAGTCAGGATGGCCGAGTGGTCTAAGGCGCCAGACTCAAGTTCTGGTCCTCGTGAGAGGGCGTGGGTTCAAATCCCACTTCTGACAATCTCCTTTCTTTTTAACTATTTTGCGTGCGGGCTACTTGTCTATTTTCCCGATTTCAAGGGACCAATTGCAAAATAGAAGGCTACTTTTATAGTTCGGAAGATATGGGCTCTAACTTGCATTAGCCATTTAAAAGCCCCAGAGTTTCAAAGCCTAAAAATGGAATTCTAACTGTTTAACTAAACCACTTCCGGTTTGGCTTGGTTCACACCATCGATTTGGTTTCCGGTAGATTTTTGCAATGTTTTCTTGACTGGCTCAGTTAGTCTAACCCCTAAAACTGACTGTAGATCACACCCCTATATTCCAATACGTAAAAGAAGAAAATTATAAAAAAAAAAAATATAAGAAGTACATTCTTTTTTCTTTTTCTGGGTTATGATTATCAGATTTCTGACAAACCCCATTAAAGGGAGGAAAAAAAGGTTGACTTTTGCAAAGCAAGTACGTACTTCATCGAATAACTTTTAAGCAACACGTTCTGCTGACATGCAAAAGTGGAATGTCTACGCTGCACGTTCATGTATAAAGTGATATTCATATGTTGTGTTCCACTTCCACTGCATGTGCATAAAAATTCAGATTTCAGCGCTGTACCTTTCAGAAATATGGATTTTAGAACACATATAATATGTCTTCTCAATCCTATTTCATATCACATATATATCTGATCAAGTGTAATGCTTGATTCATATATATATTAATAACGTTTCCCCTTTTTCTGTTAATATCAATTAATTAAGCTTCTCTAGCTAGTTTATTAATTTCTTTAGACTTTTATGTCGTCTCTCTGAAATTTTTCCATTGAAAAGGAGTCAACAAGCACTTTCTATCCAATAAATCAGAAATAGTTCTTTCAACATTCATTGATTTGTAACATTTTTTATCTGTCGTGGAAAGTACCACGTTTAAATAATTGATACCTTTGGTAGCTTAACTTTATTTTTCCTTTTTTTTTCTTCTTCCCATTCAATTTGTGTCAACAACAAGAACAAGCTGCTTCAGTGGACTTTACTTTCCCCCTTGATGCAAAATAATGATCGATGTCGTTTCTAATTAAGGATATAACCCTAGGATGTGGGTTCACGTGGTAGGCTGCAAAAGATTCGCATAAAGTTAGGGAAAAAAAAAAGATATTCATACAAGCACGAGCAATTTTAATTGGAGGTTAGTTGTTTATTTATTTTACTAGCAAAATGGAAAGGAAGGAAATGTAAAAGAAAAGAGAAAGAAATGTATGAAAAAAACAGAACGGAGAGACAAAGTCAGGGGATAACAAGTTTGAGCCATTTTTGTAATATGGAAAGCACGAAAGAAACTAGTAATTTTGTCTCGATTTAACAAACGAAAAATAAATTAAACTTGTATAGAAAATAAAATAAATAAAGTTTCTAAAAATAAAGAAAACAATAATAATAATAAAAAAAAGCTGATAAATAAAAGTCATTAAACGTTATTTCAACTTCATTTGGTTTCAGATTAAAACACATGATGCTAGAACCAATTGAACCGGTTGACCTGTTTTGGTTAATGATGCTATGACTTCATCAAACGGCTGAGATTTAAAGAGGGGGATACGTAGTGCTACACCCCCTTTTTGGAGGTGGGGTGTTGTAGCTTAGGGCTCGCCTTCTCATATACACTGCAATGACTGCATGAACATGAAATTTTAGATTTGGATTCTGCACATCGGGGCCAATGCCAATGCCAATGCCCTGGATGTCTCACTAATTTGCTTTCATAAATTGAGCCACTGTCCTTCTTCCTTTTGGGGCTTAAACAGACGGTCCACTCTTGGTGGGGGCCCAACAATAAAAGGAATTATATCATTCTGGGCCCAATTAACATGTTATTATTTGTTGGCCCAGAAAATGACAGAAATTAGAAATGCTCCTAGACTTATTCTTCAGTAAGTCCAACTGGCTTGTAAATTTCTGTGAGCCCAGCTCATCCAGGATTTGAATGACTGATGATGTGGCCCAGTGTGACAACTGAAAACTGTTTGAGTTTGGACTTGAAGGTGATGGAGGAGGAATTAGCAAAAAAAGTCAAAAAAAACTCTCAAGTAACAATTCATTTTGTGACTGCAGTCGTCAGAATCTTGTTATCTTATCTTTGTTAGTTTCATAATCAAAAGGGATTATTCTTAATCTGTGAATGTCACGACTCACAAGTTTGGTTGATTAGTTTGATTAAATAATTGGTTTCGTGAAGAAGCATCCCGTCGAAACTCACGTTCACGTAAGAACACAAAACTAGTCATTTATGCAGTGAGCGGCGGGTCAGCGGACGCAATGCCATTAATTCTTGCCCATCATTATCCACTTTAATGGGTGCATAGCATTTAGCAAGCTTAGAGTTCAACATTCATGAAATACCAAACTGTTGTGCTTTGTCCATGTGTTCTCTGTTCTAAGACCAAATCACAAGGTGAATATTCCAGCCGCTATTCTTGCTTTGATTTTTTATACCATCAATCTACTGTCAACATTAAATCAATGATTGCGATGTTAATTGTTAGACAAAAGCAAATTTGGGAGAAACCGTGACGAAACATGTTACCCAGTGCTTTGACTGCAAAAGTATCATATGCAGAGAATTTGAATTCTTCATGTTATAGAGATTTAAATCGTGTATTTAATTTAAAATTCATATAAATTATTAATTGTGTATTACTATATTAACATTTATTTACAATATAAATTATGTGGCATGACGGAATTTAAATTTTTAATGTCTCATTCCAACTCAATCCAAGACCAAATTAACCAATGGGACGGGTCCAACTCATACTCAAAATTGTATAAATAATGTAACCCATTGGCCGCACGAGTCTATAAAAGAAAGTCTCAAACTCTGAGTCTGAGCGTGCACACCGTTCTGGCATGGTGGCATGGATTAGCACGCGACCACAAGGATGACGAAAGTTGCCATGCGCGACCCACAACATATTAGTTAGGTAAAGTGAAATGGTGTCTCTGAATATTGATGACCAAATAATCATAAACTTGCTTCCAAACACTTGTATGCCCAATTGTGGATAGTGAGCTGTCAATTCAGCCACAAGCCTAATAATGCCTAATGAATACTAATTGATATTGAACCAATATAATGATACCATTAGCCATTAGGTACCTGCCTTATCAACGGGAATCTATTTCAGTCCAGAAACATGATCTCTAAACTTGAACTATTCATATTTGAGCATGTAAAATCAAAGGATCATTAATCAAATAAAAACCCATGTTTATGTTTGACTTTACTAGGATGGTGTTAAAAGTGGTTCAAGCAGCCGAAATTAAAATATAAAATGGTGGGTCATTGAATTCAACCATCACGAATGAAGGTTGTCCTATTTTACTAGGACAATAAAAGAAATTATATATTCCATAAAGCCTGCTATGCGTCCCTATCGTCCTTCTCGAGTTTCTCTTTCAAAAAAAATCAAGAGAGAGAAGCTTGGCAATAAGCTATAACAAGAAATATCAAATTGCAGGTGGAGGATAAGATATATACGATCGATCAATCATGGCATGGAATAGGTGAGCCATATAGTGATGATAATATAATCTAAAAGGAAAATATTTAAAGATAAAAGACACTTGGTTGCGAGTTGATTGCAGTTTGCACATTCACACCACTCACACTAAAGGATGTTACGTATTGCAATTAGAGCGGTCCAAAAAGCCGATGTTGATTGTTGATGCATCCAAACAAGGTCATACGTGAAACTTCAAAAACTCCAAATGTTGCCTCTCTGGAAAAAGGGAGACACTTGGGAATTACCCAATTTTTTTTTATTGCTAATCATTCTTATAATTGCTCAATTGTTGCTTGATCATCAACACCATCACATCAAAAAATATTGTAGACTTGAGATTTAATTTATGTTATCCGGTCTTTCACCATTGCGCTTTTTGGCCCATTTAATAACAATAAAGTTTATTATATCTAGAAAATATGGTGTTATATGATAACAAATTGAGTTATTATATGCGGGAAATCGCTTTCAGATAAAATACAAATCCAATTCCTTTGGTGGTTCGCACTTCGCCCCAAACATGGTAATCAAAGTATTATAGTCATACATTTCCCAACCAATAAAAGAATCCCATCGCCCACAATATAAAGAATTATATAATGCGTATACCTATTTCTCTAAAAAAAAAAAGAAATAAATGAACCTCTCGTTTCCCTCACTAATCACTACCTTATATCTAGTTTAATTTCGTGGGGTCTTCGCCACTGTACCCTTCAACATTCAATGTCTACAACACTTGTTTGTAGAGTGGAGTTTAGGACAAAAAAGCAAGAGTTGTAGTAGGGTCGTAGGCTTCAATCGACGGGTGGGCTTTCCCTTAATGACTCACATCATCGTCACCACAGCCAATGCTGTGGGCCCTACTCATGTCACATGGCCCATGCTAGGCAATGAAGGTAGACAAGCATTGTAGGGTCCACCACACTCCCCTTACCCCGAGACGTGGCGGACAGGTGCGTCAAAAGCTTTTATGGGCCTTGGCCCTGTGCAAAATGTTGAAGAAACAGGTTAGAAGAGCTGGCTCAACCGCCAAATGGCCACTGCGATGCTGACAATGCCGGCCATAGCTTGGGATTCCAACACGTTGGTACACGTGGCCCATGATATGTCACTTTGATCCAAAGAACCTTCATATACCATTGTTGTGCTGTTGTTAGGCAGCGAGGAGCCAGAGGCAGTGTTATCCGATGTCGTGTTTTGCTCCTGCGACGCTTTCTGACTGCAAAACCACAATTGAAAAAATAAATGTTAAAACCATTTCTACCAAAAATAAGAACAAAGAAAAAGACGGATAATGAACGTGTCACAATATGATTTGTGTAACGGTCCTGGATTTCATTTAACCACTAAGCGTTACTTAATGCTAGTGGTGATGAATCTATAGGCTTTGGCATGTGTGCATGCCTAAGAATAAGTGAAACCCATGTGCGTTTAATTAATTCTCAAGATGCGGGAGTAAAATAATAGCAACTCAGCATCTTTGGTTCCGATATGGTCCCCTCCCCTCGGATACCATTACACGAAGATGGAATTCTGGGAGGAAGAGAATTTGCATTCTACTCTGTAGGGTGTAGAGTGTAGAGTGTAGAGTGTAGAGTGTAGAGTGTAGAGTGTATAGTGTAGAGAGAAATTCACTGCTGTTACTAGCGAGTTCTGAGTGGATTGCTTGCAAATATAGTCTCCATTTTTTACCTTCTTGTGGTTTCTTCACAAATTCAAAAGTGAGAACGTGAATCTAATCTCAGTTGCTTCCGAAGCAATTACGTAAACAACAAATATATGCGCTCGTTTATATTCCATATCGGGTATCGCTGTAGAGCTACGGATCTCAAGCCACATGAATTTGCCAAGACAACCATCATTGATGCCATAATTGACTCAAGATCCAATAGCAGTTCTTCTGTCTTTATCCAAGTGAAAAAGTTGGGCCATAAAAAGATTAAATATAAAGGTGACAGCCCAACGATCATATTCCCAGCCTATTAGGCTATAACCTTTCAGTTGGACGAAATTACCCTTAACAATTAAATAAATGATATATATATAAGTTAATTATTTTTAAATTTGTTTAAAAAATTAAATAAATTACATTTTATATTTAATAATATATATATATATATCTAAGAAATTTCCATAATAAATAAATAAAGCCTAAAGTGCGGAAGGGAGGGTGGTAAAAATCTAACCTGGTGTTAGGGGCGGGACAAAAGGAGATGGTATAATCTGCGGAGGCACATGTGAAGGTGCTAGTCTTATCATCGTATGCATAACTGTAGGCGCGTGGGCAAGCGCTCTTGAAGATCTGAGAGTAGGAAGACGGCTTGCAAGTGTCTGGAGTACCATACGCGCCACTGCAACAGTATTGGGGAGAGCCGAAGGCTTCGCATGCGCTCTTGCACGCCACGCCTTGTTTGTTATCCACGCTCATAACCTTGAGCTCTGAAGGACACGCGCCGTTCAGATCCACAACGCAACCGGTGGTTGTGCAATTGGTGCCGGAACCACCTTGGGGAACAACCAGCATAGGGACGTTATAGCCGTCTACCAAGCTGACATCGAAGAAATCAAGGCCACCAGATCCGTCTAAAGTGAATTCGGCCAAGGTGGCTGGTGGTATGGCTCCTTTTCCGGAGCATTCTAGCTTCCCTGATCCGCAGTCACCAGTGACACAGGAAAACTTGCCGGTGGAGTCTTGGGTGCAGCTAGTTCGACCCCAGAAGCGACCTCCCCAAGAGGTGGGTGCGTTGATTGTCTTGGACTCACCCGTTTGAAGAACGAAGCCGGTGGTGGGAAGAGGAGCAACTCCAGCGTTTGAAAGAATGCCTGGCCATACTGTGTAGTCACATTTGTTCACTATTGTGAATGTCGTTGAAATTACTCCTGCAATTGTATTTGGAAAAATATATATATATACGTCAGATCAGACGCAGAATTAATGGGAGAGCAAAATCAGAACCAGCAACGTTTTTTTTTTTATCTTTTCAGTTTTGATGCCACTACAAATTCATTTTGAATTACCTGATACTGATAGATGAAGTGTTAATAGAAACGAAAATAATCGTGTTAGCTGAGCCATAGTGGAGCTTACTAAATAAGATATACTAGTACTAGGGAATATAGTCAGAAAAAATGAGAATGAGAAGAAGAAGAAGAAGAAGAAGAAGGTGGAGCTGCGGAAACAGTTATCCAAATTCTTCTTCTCTTGGGTAATTAGTGTTGTGAGGCCGAACAAAGAAGCGGGTGATGGGTATTTATAAACAGGGAAGGGAATCAGAGAAGTATGGCTGATCATTTTTTTTTTTTTGGCCTGAATCCCCAAGAATTAGGATACTGTTTATGGGCCCAGATTGCTGTCACAGTGATTTAATTTTAAAGCATTTTCTGCTGTAATAAGCCTGGCGGCAAACGGGCAGAGTAACGTTCTCTCTTCTCTGTCCTTTTCACTTTTTCAGACTTTCTGTCTTTTCTGTTCCACGAAAAAATGTAAAAGTTGCAATACGTGAATTCAGCAGGGAAAAACAAATCACGTGTAATTTTTTGGTTTTTGGGCATGACGCAGGAGCTGGTTAGTAACAACGGACTGTTGATATAAGTTATATTTGTAATTTTTTTATATTATTTAATTTTATATTATATTAAATTTTTTTTTTTTTATAATTTTAGTTATAATTTTAGATTTCAACATAAAATTTACAAATTTTAATAATGATTTCAATATCACTCAACTATAAACTGTTTAATTATTGAATTAATGTTGGAGTTATACTAAAAAAATTTATGTAAACCTAATAAAATTTAAATTATATCAATTATGTTAAAATAATATAGTGTAAAACTAAAATTATGGAAAAAAATAATTAAGATATAACTTATATGCATACCAAAGATGTAACATAACACCCTTTGTAATAAATAAATAAAAAATTTAGGATTCCATAAACTGTTCTTTTTGTTGAATATATATAATAATACCTATTATAAATTGGAATTACAATTACAAAATTACCCTATGGTAATGTACAGTTTTTTAATATAAAATATGTGTTTAATTAGTAAAAAAATATACTTATTATAGGGTTCATAACAATCATAATATCACAACAAATTAATACAAAAACAAAATAACATTTTTTGTATATAAATATCCTATCATTGACTCATTGTTTAAAAAAAAAAAAGTGAGTTATGTTCAATTAATGAATTTCTTCATAGATTGATTTGTTCTTATTAGAATATGAACAATATAACATAATCACTCATCATATTCTCATAGCCCCTTCCTATTTCAATAGGATCTAAATATAGCCGCTATGCTCTAAGGTAAGATACTCACATTAATGATGTTAACGCATTTTCTTTTGTGATATCAATGATTTTAATACTTGAATTTTTTTATTTTTTTTTTTATGCTTACTGAATAACCAAAAAAATAATAGATTCATTGTTTTATGGGCTTAACAATGTCACAACAATATTTTGAGGCACGCAACTGTTTTCGAAATAAACTTGTTTTTATGGGTTACTATGTAATTATTTGGTTCATTAGGGTTGTGTTCGGATGAGATATTTGTAGAATGTAATGTATTTGTAGAGTGTATTTAAAATATAAATTTTAAATTACACTGTTTGTGTAATTTTTTAAAGTATTTCTAAAATTCTAATGTATTTTTATAGTGTATTTTAAAATTTTAATATGATGTATTTCAAATTCACTATTTTTAGTGTGTATTTGAAATTCTTTTTTTTTTTTTTTCTACTAAGCCCGATACCCCTCCCCCTCCCTCGACCCACCGAAACTCCATGCTCTCGGCACCGCGTGCTTGTGCGCAGCCATCAGCCAACATCATCGCCACCAACGTCGCAGCTTGCCAGCATCGATGCCACCAAGGCCTCCACCAGCCAGTACCGCCGCTGCCAAAGTGAGTTGGGTATTTCACTTTATAGCTTTTTTTGGGTTGGACACTCGTGCATTCTTGTTTCATATTAGGATTTGGGAATTCTGCTCTGTAATCTATTTTTGGGTTGGATACTTGTGCTTAGATTCTGCTCTATAATCTGTTTCCTTAGTTTCCTTATTATGTTTTCATGTTTGATTCTGATCTTCTCTCTAGGGACCATATTTGCTCTATAATCTGTTTCCAAATGTTTGGTTTAGACCATATTTGCTGGTAAGAGACTTAGATGTGTTGAGTAAGAAATTGTCTTTTTCCTGGTTTGATAGAATGAAAAATATTGCATTTACACTATCTAAAATTGTTTGAATTTTTCCATAAAGTGGCTTACTATGAGTTGAGTTTCTTGTTTGAAAAGAAGCATATTGAGTGATACAACTAAGATTGTGACCTGAAAGATGTAGTGCTGGATATCTAAAGGTAAATTACTTAATGAGAAGGGCAACTTGAGGCTATGACTAACTCTAGTCCACTGAAATCAACACTTACATTAGGCAATTGTTAAAAGGTGTGAACAAAAAGAGTGATGACATACCAATCCTTGATGAGTGCACCAGCTGGTGCAAAATTTGCCCCATTAGTATAGTTATGGAAGCCTGGTTGTAAATATGGTGGAATTAGAGGCAGCCCTGCATGCTCAACTGCAATAACGTTGGATAACTGTCTGACTGAATTGCAGCAGCTCAAGTCAAGAAGAAGAATAATATGCATTAATTAACTTACCAATAAAATCTTGGATAAGACGTCCATCTGAAAATCTCCCACTAGGATACTTGAAAAAGGTTTCTCCATATGGGCTGTAATTTGCCCTGTATCCTATATTCTTACATAATTTTTTTAACATTTGGCTAAAACATAAACTTGAATTTTCTTTTCCTGATTTTTCTTTTATAACACCTATTTGCTTAATGCATTGACTGCCATAGTTCTGTAAGCATCTCAGTGAGAGATCTAAATAGTTCAAGAGTCAGGATGCTAGTTGTTAATATCTTATCTTGTTTATCTTAATTTCTAGTCATTGTGATATGGTAGATAGTTTCTGTTTATTTTGCCTTCACATCCCTTCATTTGGAGAAAGACTCAACATAGTTATACTTATGCAAACGATCAAGTTTCAGAAAATTGATTCCCAGTTGTAAAGATGGAAAGCATCCATAAATAAGAGCTTGTGGGTTATGAAGTTAAAGAGGAAGCCATTGCCGCCACCTTCACCCACTCGGAATGCTCGAATTGGTGTCCATGCCAATAACGAAGCATAAACTAGATTATATTAGCAAATATGAACTGTTATTTAATTGGTTTAGAACTGGAAGCTGTTACGAAAATGTTGAGTGCAATCCATGTATAGATACTTTGATCAAGAAATTCAACCACAGAAATTTAAACTGAGGTGATTCTGTATTAGCTTCTCGCGGAACTTGCTTTGATATTGCAATTTTCTGTTTGTTTCTAGAGGAATGAAAGAAGTGATTTATGCTTATATATTTTTTGGTACTGCCTTGTATGAGCTATGATTCACCCCAGCCAACACTTCTAAGATTTTGTATTAGCAAATATTTTTGTGATTGATTTTTTTTTTATAAGTTTTTTTCTTATATTTTTCTTTTATTGATTAAAGAATGTGATTTGAAGGGGCTTTGTAATGTCTATCAATAATTTTGAATATTATTGTTAAATTACTCTTTTGATAAAAGAGTGTATCCAAACAAAGTATTTTATAAATACATGTATTTGAAATGCTGCATTTCAATTACATGTATTTAAAATACACAATAATTTGTCAAATACCTCATCCAAACACAACCTAGATGAATCCACATGCAAACTAATCGAATAGATTTTTGTAATGTGAATTCAGCTATCTATAATCTATTTCAGCCATTTTTATTTTTTGCGTTCGAGCCATTAAATTAATTAGCTGCTTGACCTTTATTACAGTTTGATGCGTCTAGGTATGAACTCGGAGTTTTAGGCCTTTTGATATCGTTTCATTTTGTTTGCACATTGCAGTGACATACCTTTTTTTTTTTTAGGTTAATTCATTGAAATAATATACTTTTACAAATTATTTATATAAATGGGACAGTTTCTAAAGCATGTTTATTGTCTGGCTTTTTCTACATTTCACTTTTGTTAAAAAATTAATAAAATATTTAAAAGTGTTCATTTTAGGTAAATAGTTTGAAAACTGTCACATTTGTGTAAATAATTTACAAAAGTGTATTATTTCAGTCAGTTTATCTTTTTTTTATGCTCCATCATTATTGGCTTTTCCCCCTTAGATTGGGCAACCTAATTTTTATAGTTACAGACACGTGTTAAAATTAGTATTTTGACTTAAATAATATATTTTATAAGAATTTATGCATCTATATTATTTTTAAATTTATTTATGTAAATATTACACTTTTTAAAAAAAAATAGATTTTAGCTGATAAGGACAACCAAACACGTCATTGACCATGTGGTGTGTCCACATTGAACACAATAAGTGGCCAATGGTATTATGTTTTTTTTTTTTAAAGTTTTTAAAAATTACAATATCTATGTAAATAAATTATAAACTACAATATATACATAAATTAATTCCTCAAGTACAATATTTGAATCAAAAAGCCGTTAAACTCAAGAAAAGTCTAAACCGAAAGTAAATTTATAACAAATACCCTTCCAAAAAGAATAAAAGAATGTTAAATACAATGCATATGAGTAATTGATGGTTTTGATTCTTACCCCTCGCGAATGTTGACGCTGTCGCAGCTAACACGGATGGAGTGGCCCCTTTGCTGGTTCTTTATTATTTCCTTTTATTTTACTGGCTTCCTTGCATGAATTTTTCTTGCAATTGCTGTTTCGTTGCGTGCATGTTGCTATACATATATTTTGAAAGTAGTTGGTGCTATATATATTGACTTGCATGCAATGGAAGCACTTGAGAAATTTTCGACATGCTTGTCATGAAAGGTAACACTCGTTTACATATTTTAGTTATTGTAATCCCATGCTAATTAGCTAGGGCAATGGCGACGAATTAACCTTGAAAATGTACGTGTGGCCATTTGTCTTGCAAGTACACGGCTTCTAAGGGGAAAAAGAGCAAACAAATGAGAAAGAAGAAATACTAATGATGATCCCATACACGAGGAGATAGATTTGTGAATCCATCGGTTTTAAATAGCAGCTCTCTAAAATGTATCAATATACAACAAATATAACTTAGTAAGAAATATAAAATATACATAATACCAATAATAAACCTTATATAAAATGTGCATCAAAATAACCATATTATATCATCTTAGTTTTTGTTTATTGGAAAATCACTAATATATATGTTATACATTGATATAGTTGATTTCTGTTAGATATCAAATTATTTATAGACATTCACCTAAAAATTTAAATTTTTAGACTGAATCGATTTTTAACAGTTAGTTAGTGCACTTGTGAAATGTTCTCAAATACATACTTATCGTTAAAGCTGATAAAGTTATAGTGATACATGAGAGTAAAGCATGGAACCCACAGCGTTCAAACTTCAAAGGGGGTTGAATTTTGATTAACTTTTGTCAATAGCCCAGCTAGCTACCACTAGCAGCCTTGGTCACCTTCCCTTGATGGACATGCTTAATGGATAAAATCAAGTCTTATTTGGCTTGCTTTTCAATTTGGACATGTTTTTGGTGCTTTAATTAATTAACTTAATTTATGTTTTATGGTCAACCTTGTAAGCATGAATTCTTAACCTCTCTTGACTATCAGATATAGTAGATAAATTATGCACTATTCAATTCTACTGGCAGAGGTAGAGCACCAACCGATCTTGTTTTCGTAACATGAAGCAAGTGAACTATGTGTCAGAGAGAGGAATTGAGAGTGTGACAGTTGAAATCAGCTTGAATCTTCCCAAAATCTGATTGGAAAATTCGTACCATTCTTGACATGCTTAGGTTCAGTTGCGATTATAATTTTCTAGGCAGTTAGGTTTTGCCCTGAAAATTGGTCACACCAGAAAACAACTTCTGGGCCTATTCAAACCTGACCCAAATATGCGCCCTTGAAAATATCTAAGTCAGAAATATCACAATTAAAAATAATATATAGGTTGATATTTATTAGCAAATCAGTTGAATTAATAAATAAGCAATACAAAAGAGCCCACCACTTTGGAATAGACTTTTACTGGGTTTTAATGTTTTCACAAGTTACTTACTCTAAGCACGCAAGTTGATCGAATTAATTAAGACTAAGAGCATGCAAGTAGAGGAGGGACCCATAGACTAAAGTGAGATTTGCATATTTTCCAGGCATATTAGTGTTGTTCTATTGGCCATGCTGTCACTCTCCTTGTTTTACTGCAGAGTACCGGCAAGCAGACTCTAATCACTCTTCAAAACATGTAGTAAATGCTAGTTTCAACGGTACCTAATTATTAATTACAATGGTTAGGTAAGAACAATAATGATAAGCACCTCTACCACCTCTTGTTATTACTTATTATTCCTTTGCTGATCATGACTCTTCATTTAGCGCTTTATGCATTGCGTAAGGATTCAATTAGTCTACATAAATAACTAATTTGTCTATTTTTATTGACTTTTTTTTTGTTATTAGGTAAGTAAAGTTAAATTTTTTAGCTAGAGATGTTAGAAAATAAAGATTTGAATCCGAAACCTCAACATTTTTTTTATCCATTAACAGTAAGATTCATGTATTGGTATAAACTGTAAAGTTAATAATAAGTCAGTTTTAATCATGAATAATTTATTTGGTGCTCATGAGTGTTTTGCTTGATAATTGATTGAGTTATTAACTAGCTTAAGCCCGTTATTGTACCTTTGAGCCCGGCCAGGATTCGTTCATAAGATTTTGTCTTACTCTTGGTTGCCAATAGAGATGATTAATTAATTAATTAGGTTCCCCATTGGAAACAAATTAACAGAAAAGGATTTTCTGTGTCATCACCTGATTCACCTCCCCCCTTTTCTCTCTCTCCCTCTCTGTCTATTACTGTTTCCGAATTACAGTTTTGCATTGCATTGCACATAGCCATATGCGGTGTACCACTTTTGACAATCGCGTTCAGGTTGATCCCGTTACGCATTGCCATTTTTCGTTAGTTTCCACTCACTTTTGAGATCATTTTCCAAAGGATTTTCCTTGCCGGGAGGGACAATCTTAAATCTTAAGCTTTAGCCAATGAAAAGGAAGGAAAAAAAAAAAAAAGTTCCCATACGCACACAGCCGACACTCTACCCTCTTGTGAGTCTTGTGGGGTATTAGAATTTGGAACTTTTAAAATAGAAAAGGACGGTACATTTTTGACATTGAATACTCAAAAATACAAAACAATCATGTCGATGTGTATATATATATGCCTTTAACTAAAAATAAAGAAAAAGGTTTAGTAAGGAATTGTATCGTTGATTACTGCTCATCAATCGTCATGGTATAATTTATCAGTTTTTAGTATTATTTTTATATGTAAAGTAATAATTGAAAACATATAAGGTAATAAATAAATTCACGAGGTGTGTAATTGGAAAAAAAAAAAAAAGTATGCTGTATATATATATACGAGAGAAGAATTTATCTGCATGGAAAGGAAAAAATAAAAAATAAAAAGAAAGCAGTTGAGGAAATGAAAAATGGGTTTCCGTCACCTTTTTATCCTAATCATTAAAAAATTGAAATAAATGATGTTCAACAGCTGTCCTCTCTATTAAAAGGAAAATGACCTGAAAATGTTGCTATTCAGCAGCCCAATTTATAGCAGGAATATAATCTTATGTCTGAACGGCTATTGCTTTCAGCATCGTTGGAAATGAAGTAGAAGCGTCTGTATTTAGCTAGGAAGTTGAGGTTGTGAAGGGACTGGGAAAGTCAGAAACAATCTCCAAGTGAATGCAAAGATTCTCTGAAATTATTGATATCACAAGATGAAGCTTCAAGTTAGAGCTTCATATAAAAATAAAATAGAGGAATGAGCTGGAACCTATGAGTGATTGGGTAATGCACAGACAAAATTAAAATGAATTGATCAAGGTAATCAAAGATGCCCATCGTTGAAACTTAAAAGCATCATCCTTACAACTCCCTCCTACTTTCCCTTTCTCAAACATCCCATTCACACCATTTTTTGAAATTAAATAAATAAATAAATAAAGCGAATTAGCTATATATATATAGTTATATACACAAAATGGCAACATTTCATTTGTAATCTTCCATTATGATTTAAAAAGGAAGGGATAATAATTTTTATTCAATGATCATCCTCCGCATGCTACTATTATGTGAGATCACATCAAAATGATGCAAGGCAGGCCAATTTGAATTGAACATAATATGTATATACAATTAATTGTATCCGGATTGTTGTTTGTTTAACAAGAAGCTTCTGTAGTTTCCAATCATGACAAATTCTACACTGTCGTTTGCGCTGAATTAACATACCTGCCCTACTACCAAGGCTCTTACTAGGCTACAAATTTGGTTGCTACGCTATACAAAACAATTTACCAAGTTTCTTCGAGGTCGGCTAGATGGCACGAGAAATGCCATCAACATAGAATATTATGGATAACTTACCCAACTTGTACCATCAATATCATAACTTCTTAAATTAAAAGAAAAAAGGAGTTGACATGTTCACAAGAAGTAATAAGGAACTTTGAAGTATGATGATCAGTTCTGTTCTGTGCCTCTGTGAATTGCCTAATCATGTATATTTGATATCTATATATCTCCAAGTAAGCATAGCCGAGTTGGAAGACAAACCCAGTTTATTTAATGACTTAATGTTTAGTTGAAATTTTTCCTTGTTGGGCTCTTTGGGAGATACGGAGAACTCCAGATTTTTTGGCCCAAACATAGACTTCTATTCCATAATGTTACAAACTGTTACGACCAAAAAAAAGAAAAAAGACGAGGTTGTTCTTTGTCGTGAGTGGGATTCTCTTGTGTTTTGTATTCCTATGATCTTTCTCCAGCGAGGAGTTCTCTAATTCTTCTCTCCTACTATGATTTCCGGATCAACAAAGGGGATGTAACATTCTTTTTGAAGCTACGCTTGGTGAGGAATTAAATTGCAAACTAGAATAAAAAAAAAAAGAAGACAAACAGTCTATAAAAGAACACGTCAATAGTTGAGTAATATGTATTTCATTATAGGAATCCAGGTTCAAAATTCTACGGGAAACAAAAAAAAAAAAATACAATTGAGCAAATCCGGATTCAAGGAATGGCAAATGACGAGATAAGGTGAGAGGGAGGGAGAAAATGGTTATGGCGTGTGACTTGTGAGGGGCCTGAGGGCCCGAGAGGAGCTGCCCCGGGGGATGGTTGTTGCTTAAGATTTATATCCCACATCGTTTGGAAAAGCGATAGATAATCTATTCGGCTCCTATAATAGAACGAGAGTCATGCTTATTTCTTCATGATCCTTCAGGCAGTAAAGGGGATATGAGGAGTGGCTGGATCTCGCGATTACCATGCGAGTTGGGTGTCCACCCCAAAGCCTGGTTACGACAAACTGGGCACTCTCCCTTAAACCAATCTGATCCCTATCTTGAAGGACCAAAATATATTGAAAGTTTTCTTCTGGTTTCTAATTTGTAAAGTTTTAAATAGTTTAATTGAATTACTTGTTTTATAAATAATGTAATTACTCCTATTCCTCTGCCTCATTTTCTTTTTTCTGATGTTGATTTATTCTCCTTTTCATAGTGTTAGTTGCTTACAACAGCACAAACTAAATAAATATTAGAGTTCTTTGATTGCTGCAAGAAACAAATTCAACCATTCTCCTATACAGTAAGAATTAAAAGAAATTTCTCCTATACAAAACTAGGAAACAAGAAGATTAGACCTTAGGCATTTAGTATTTATATATGGATATATACAGAAATTTCTTTAAGAATAGAGATGGCTAGCAAGAAAATCGATGAATAAGAATATGAAGGGGTGAGGAAAGCTATTAGTATCTTAACCCATCCATAATATCCAAATTTCTTTGGTGCTGCAAGCGCGGTGTCATACGCATACCGATCTCCCTACCTGGCGAACTCCCAGCACTCCTGCTCGACGACCAACGTCTTGCTTCTCTTTTCTTACCGACGGCAAAATCCTCACTTTTGCTAACTCCTGGAGTCCTTCTCCTCCTCATTACATCCTCCAATAAACTCCTATCCTCTTGAGAAAGTTGAGTTTCCAGCGGTTTGCTACTACAATCAGTGGATAGAAATTGCCGCATCTTGGACTGAAAATCAGGTCCCTTGGGAGGAGATCGAGTAGGCATTGGCTTCAAGGTATGTTGTCTGTATCTTACAAAGCTAAACAAACGGTGAAGCCATGCCAACAATTCCAAAATATAAAGATCTGTCCTCTGCTTGTCAGCGTAGTGAAGTGTCTGGAGGCGGATCAGGTTGCTTTCTTTGACTGTATTATTGCCAAAGTCATTACTGTAAATGAGAATGAAAATGAAATTATCACAGGTCATTCTGCTGATACGATAAACCCTGCCAATTCTTACCCACACAAACATGTGCACAATAAACACCAAACACGCACAGAAATAGAGGTTTTTGCTAACCTTGTATTTGCCCATTCCCCAACCCATCCAAAACCTTGATGTGCCCTGCCACCAGTACAAGAAAAAAAAGCATAAGCAAACGCAGTGCCGTGTGAATTGTTTTCATAAAAGAAAATAACACAATAATCGGCAAACTAACGAGCAAGCAAAAAAGAAAAAGAAAAAAAAAAGGAACTTTTCAAACAAACTTCCTGCATAGCTTACTTGGTCGTGTTTGCAGCAACTGGAACAAGCCACTGGAGAGTCTTGTCCATTTCAGCTTTGACCTCCGTAACAGAGAGCTAGAGAAAATTGAAATTTAACATATTCCAACAAGAAATAACGCTGAATCTTCATGAAGCAGGGGGGTCCAAAAAAAAAGATGCAGATAAAAAAAGAAAAAAAAGGCAATAAATTAGGCTAGAATTGGGAGGACATACCTCCTTCTTGACATCAATGGTTTGCAACTTGGAAGGGAGAGAACTCTTGATATTGTTGGGTAGCCCATGATATAATGCGTCCCTCATATTTTGGGGAAGAGAGGTTGGACGAGATGCCTAATAGAAAGCAACTTCTTATTCAGACAGAAACCTACTTGGTAAATCTCTACCAACTGTATTAGCATGATACTACAGCTGAAAAGTACTCC
Source organism: Cercis canadensis (assembly GCA_003255065.1). Taxonomy (NCBI): domain Eukaryota; kingdom Viridiplantae; phylum Streptophyta; class Magnoliopsida; order Fabales; family Fabaceae; genus Cercis; species Cercis canadensis. The sequence goes on along the minus strand of QAOA01007183.1, from coordinate 1,864,972 downwards.
TCTTTTTTCCCCTCCAAAACTTACAATGATATTTATCTGATTAATAATGTTAGCATAGTGCAGTGCGAGACCAGCTTCACCTAGTCTTTGAGGGCCCTTGCTATACTTGGCAACAACTGGTAATGTACCTGCCATGAGTTCACACTTTCTTGAGAATTTACAATAGTAATCACAAAATGCACCTATTCTTAAAAATAAAACTTCAGATGTTTTCATGATAGAATATATAAAGTGGACAAATGGAAGTGCATTTTCAAATATAAGTCAAGGTTTGCATAGACATGACCAGAATGTGGGATGTTCATGTTAAAACTCAGTTAATGGTCTCAGAGATCTCTCAGATTGCACTGGTGTTTACGTCTAGCCAAATGGCAAAACTGACTAGGAGGGAGAACGGTTGTAGAAGAAATACAGCATAATCCCTCTTATAGAAGCACGGAAGACTTTGGAAACAAGTATATCATGGCATAACATATCTTTTAAGTCAGAATAAGGAAGGCCATAAAGGAAATTACATATAGAGCCTTTCCAAGAATTTCCCAAGAGACAGTAGGAAGTGTTTCTTTCAGGAGTTTCCTTTTGGTAAGTATATGGTTGGTGTCTTCCATTTCAAGTGAGGTCAACCACAAAGAGGTAACATTTTAGGGTATGTTTGGTATATGATTAAGGGGGTAAAATTTAATGGAATAACATTTAAGGAGGTTAATGAGGATGTAAACATTAACCTACTCACATGGAAGGTAATGGTTACTCCATTAAAAGATTACCCATTGTTCATTTGTGCAACCAAACATACATAAAGACAGTAAAATTTACTCCCTTAACTGTTACCCCTTTTACCCCCTCTACCAAACATACCATTAGAAACAGACCACAAGAGGAGAAAAAAATTTGAGATTGCCCCAATTAGTCCAGTGTCTTTATTCTGCTGAGCATCATATACCGTAGCGGAGGCATGAGATGAATAAAGCAAGTTCAGAGTTACAGATAAAAGTTTATTATGTTCTTCACAGCAGGGAGATGGGAAATGCGATGAATTCCTTGTGTATAAGGAGAGGCATATGCCTTATATATATTAAAAACAATTTAATTCAGATGAGATATAATCACATACCATAATCTCCAAGGAACTCAGAAATTGCTTGATTTATATAGGTAACAATATCAACGAGCTTCTCAACTATCTGCAAATAAGCAAATTCAACAGATAAGTCCATTGTTGTAAAATCTGCTGACAAAAAAGATTCATTTCTATTATAAGGAAGAAATACGAATTCAACAATGATGGAAGCAATATTAGGAATAATTCCTCGCCATAATTTTCTGAAGCTGTTAAGGGTTTCATAAGTGTATACCTCCTCCAAATTTCTAGACCAAAGAGACTTCTTCTTCAAGCTCCTTACAAGCTTTCTCTAATGTTTTAGCTCACTCTGAAAAATTGTGAGACTCTCCCCTACATTTTACAAAAAACATAATCTGTCAATAAATACGGCAGATTGCAGTGATAGGTTTGAGGGTGTTAAATGAAAGTATAAATGTAAGGTTAATAGTCAGAATTGATCATCTGAAACTATTTCCCAGGTAATATGATAATGAGAAGTAAACAAATACGAGTCCATCACAAATAATATAAACCTAGACTTGCTTGAAATATGAGATAGTAATTTTAGCACACAGTCCAAACTAAAACTATCATTTAATGGAATAGAAAATGTCAAAGAAATTAAGAAAAATAATACAGGGTACTATATTCTTGAATTTCTAACCTTTCAGAGGAAGATTTAAGGACTCCATCTCCTTAACCTTTTGCTGGTAATCTTGTTGAAAACGGTCAAAAGCATTTAATTCATGGTATAATTCCTATATAGAAGGGAGAAGGTTAGTTCCTTAAAGAAATAACTAATAGTTAGTACAACCAAAAATCAGCCATAGATTATGCACTTAAAAGAGATATAGATCCACCTGTCTAGTCTGCCCCGGAAGCATAGATACATAACAACAAAAGATATAAGAAACAAAACCATGCAGCATAAATGCAAGAAAACCCAAATTATGACTGGGGCTTTGCTCAGTCATCAGCTCACCAAGGAGATCAAAAAATAGAAGCAAATGTTTATCTAAAATGGGAATGAGCTTACAGCAGTATGCTGAGCTAGAGTGATCAACTCCTGCATTGTCCTTTCTGCCTCTACCCTAAGTTGTTTGTGGCCAAAGAGATCCAAATCTAATCTGAAACATAGTAACCATTTGAGAATTGAATCATGATGAATTGGCATAATCTTGTCATAAGGCATCATATAAAAGCAAACCGACCTTGGGAAATATCTATTTAGGTTGTGCCACTGTGGGTCTTTACACAAATCTCCGAATCTAGCTACTTCCCGTGAGAAGATATTGGATTCTTCCCTGCAAATTCCCCCAAAAAAATCAGAGAAATAGAACAGAAATGGAGAAAACAAAATCTACATCCAAGTCATAAAGGAATATTTAAGCTCCAAGAAAAAGCATACTATTCTCTGAACAAGCAAGAACCTTTTGTCAGCTTCAGCAAGACTTAGCAACTCCTTCATATCAGTAGAAACTAATTGCTGCAACCCTTCTGATTGTAAAATCTCCTTTCTAAGGAACTGAATATTTTCTTCTGAAAGCGATTGAAACAAGATTGCTCCTTTTGTTATTGTATTAGCTACTTCAAATGCCAATATAGATATTTTATGGCCTCTAGAAACCATGCCAGTATTAAATCCATTATCGGTGTTTAACTTTGATATGCCACTTCCAAGTGTGTCCAGAACTTCCACTGCCCGCTCACCAGCTCTTCCCAAAAAGGAGCTCTATTGGGTGATGTATCAAAGAAGAAACAGCATTCATTAGAGTATGAAACATCAATACGAATGTAGACTTCTGCAACAGAATCTAAGATGCCATTTGAGGAACTTGAATTTAAAAAAAATAAAAATGAAAATAAAACAAAAAAAAGTTATGCTGCTTATAGTTTTTGACAATTTAAGGTAGTAGAAGGCCACATTTGTCGGGGACACAAATTTCTGAATTATTTCCAGGATACTTAATGAGATCTCAAATCTCAATCATCTATTAGGAGGATTAAACCAGCTTCTGCTTCATTAACAAAGCCCTTCAAAATAATAGTTGAATGCATAAAACTAATTAAAATATTCTGGCATTACATTTTGCAGAATTTTCAATTTCCAATTCGTTCATGGTTCATCATTTCTAGATTGCAGGTATCAATGCACTCTTTCTGATAAGTTGCAACTCGCCTAACTATAGCTACATTGCAAACTCTGTTACTCCTAGTATTTTTTGTCCCCCGGATATAACTCTATTATACCTTCTAGCCTTTCAAAGATCGAAGTCCGAACGCCTTGATATCAACCTTCTATATTTCAATTTTTTACAAAATAAAAAATGTGGTGTTTTCTCTACATTCTAGGAAAATAAAAGCTAGCAACAATAATATTGAATTAGCAAACAGTTGTAGCAATATTAATCTCGTTAACCAAATCCTAGAGCCCTACTTACAAGGATTATTGAGCGAAGCATACCTTCCTTTCCCCTGTTCGAGTTGGAGTCGATTCACTGAAAATCGATGACTGTATATCACCAGAGTCTCGCTTCTTTTGATTTTTCCTACGATCATTAGTGCTGGAACCTCCCTTCCAGTTAACAAGGTTATTTCCCTTCTTTAGCTTCCCAGAAAACTCCAACGTCGTCCCTCCAAGTTGTGCATTTTTCTCAACCATCCCAGCCGAACAAACCGCTCCCATTGTTCTTCTAAGGTCTATGAATTGAAGAAAAATCCAATATAGCTAAGAAAATTCAGTGCCTGCTGAAATTCAGCTTCTATTTCAATTGAAATGAGAATGGAAAATCCGCGGCGTAAAAGTATAACTCCAAGGAAGAAAAGAAAATTCTCTTAATCAGCTGAATTTAATGCAAGAGCTTGGCTGAGCTTGTTCAAAATAGTGGCATACATCTCTTAACTGCTTCGATTCAACAACTGAGTAATCACAAAGTAAATGAATATGCCCACAAAAAATCGAAACATACCTATGTACACACAGAGAAACCAAGTCGAAGATGGAAACCAAAGTAGGAGAATAGAAAACGAGAATCATATGAGATATTGAGAATGAGAATATTATAAAGAAGCAGCTGAGAAATTACGATTCTCGGCTTTGACCGAATGATAGGTATACAAACGATATTCATATGATTAAATTTTTGGACAAGTTGAAAAATAAATAAAATTAAAGTAAAAATAAAATAAGAAACGCGTTAAAGGAAGAGAAGGAAATTTCGTGGTATGAAGTATTGACTCGAGAGAGAGAGAGAGAGAGAGATGGCAAAGAGAGAATAGAAAGGACGACTCTGGCTCCCTCTCCCTCCTCTCCTCTGTCAGGGACTGCGTATGAAAGAGAAAAACGTGAAAAAGGAGAAAAATGAAGTCCCGCCCACCTTGTCTGAGTTTTTGGTATATCTGACTCTACTCTCTTCCCGTCCTTTTCATTCAATACTCAACTCCAATTTTACCTATTTACCACCTTCTAAGTTCTAACAACCATATTTTTTCCCATCTTTTTAATTTAAGAAAATACTATTTTGCTTTCTTTTCTTTTTTGCCTTGTTCTTGTGTGTCTTCATGTTTTTCCCTTCTTCTTTTTTACTTACCATGTTCAAATTTATCTGTCTTTTTTTTTTTTCAATGAAATTAATTTTTTTTAAAGATAAAATTTTTACATTACAATATTATTACCATAATAATACTGGTCTCAATGAAATTGATTGGTATTTTATATAATTAATATTTTAATTTTGAAACCGAAGATTTTGTTATCAAAGTATTTTTCTCATGCTAAGCATGGCACGCCTAAAGTAATAAGATAGTCCATTTCTTTTTTTCTTCGGCCGAAAACATATCCTTGTTTTCTTTTTCTCTCAAAGATTTTTGTTGGGCCTTTGAATATTCTTTTGTGGACCTCCTATGATTTCACCCTCCCCGATTGAGCTTCACAGCAAATTGTCTTAACCCAGCATTAACCATGCCGCATCCATTATTTAATGTAACAGTATAGTCTTGTGTATGAATATTAGCACCTTTAATTAAAAGAAGATAGCCGTTTGTTCCGTTATGGCTATAGATAGAAGGTGAGCTATCTTGATCATTCTCGCTATCATGTTTGTATTTTAAGAGATTTCAGATTATCTTTTGTGGGATTCTTTCGTATCAGTTAGACGATTCGGCGATGATGAATGGTTTTAGATACACTGCAATAAACAAATTCAGTCATTCATTAGCATGGGCTTTAACGTCATTGGCCACAGAAGAGTGAGGTTAATTCACGTATTTATACTAATATAATTGTTAGAAGTCAACCTTCGTTTAAAATGCTTCTTGTGGGTGGTTCAACCATGATATTTACGTGAAAATCTGATAAAAGGTTATTAGACTTAGAACGGACATGTTACAAAAAAAATAAAACTTAGGAATAAAAACGTTCAGTAAACTAATCCAATTNGATACACTGCAATAAACAAATTCAGTCATTCATTAGCATGGGCTTTAACGTCGTTGGCCACAGAAGAGTGAGGTTAATTCACGTATTTATACTAATATAATTGTTAGAAGTCAACCTTCGTTTAAAATGCTTCTTGTGGGTGGTTCAACCATGATATTTACGTGAAAATCTGATAGAAGGTTATTAGACTTAGAACAGACATGTTAAAAATAAATAAAACTTAGGACAGACAATGGATAAACACTTTCAGTAAACTAATCCAATTCGTGGAGTTAATTCGTTTACTAATTAGTTGATCAAAATGATTATTATTATTATTATACTTATTTTAATAGTTATTATCAAAGTTTGATATTGTAAAGTGTGACATACGGCAAATTTACAGAAATAATGTCATTTAATAAACTAAATAGTGTTTAGGTTAGTTTTAAAATTATTTACTAAAATTGGTCACTTTTTTGCCTAATACATGCTTATTGTTTTTATTATAAAACGCCAAAACATTACAACGTTTTAAACAAAAAAGCTAAAATATAAAATGTGTATTCTATA